>JAZAYU010000034.1:2507101-2874966 GCA_038501625.1 Corbicula japonica | reverse complement strand
TGACTTTCAAAAATATGTTTCAATGAATTTTTAAGGAAATGCTTATTATTTATAAATGCTATCCAACTTAGTTGTTGAAATTAAATTTAGTGAAACAGTTCACTTTCTCGGTACATCATTCAGTGTTGTGTTAGCACAGATTTAAAGAAATGAATTTCTCGCCAATTTGAAAAACAATGCTATTCCAAAATATAATTTTAACCACTTAAATGATTTAATAACTCCTGGCTTGAAACGAACCAGTTGTTTAAAATTAGTGTTGCAGGTATTGTTGTAATAATGGGAGCATTAAAATGCTGTTGAACATTCAGAGATTTAAGATTCTATTTCAGTGTTGAAACAGACATTTTCCAGTAAATTATGATTGTTTATGGTGGTCATGTAAATAAAATTTGTGACTGAATCTTCTTAACCCTTTACTCCACCCGATATGGCTGTTAGCTGTGGGCAAACTGTGCCCAAGGTTATAAAACTGAGCATGGAAACCAGTCTCAAATCTCAAGCATCTGATTGGCTGAAATGGCCACCAGTGGCCATTTCAGCCAATCAGATCCTTGAGATTTGAGACTGGTTTCCAATCTCAGCTTTATAACCTTCAGCCCAGGGCAGATGCAGATCTGCCAGCTTATTCATGCCAACTGATCAGGATCTACACTGTTTGCTTTTTGATTCATTGGGTTATTTCTGACAAAGAAGCAAACAGTGTAAATCCTAATCAAACAGCAGGGATATGCTGGCTGATCTGGATCCATACTGTTTTCACATGCGATACAACCTGTATATATGGAGTAAAGGATTATCTTGTGCTGATTTCTTGGAACTGGCTCAGACTGCTGGTCTTATAACTGCTATGAAACTGAGACTATAGACCAGTCTTAAGTTCTCACAATTGCCATTGGTCACTTCTGAAACTGTTTACTGTTTCAACCAGTCAGATTGCTGATATCTAAGACTGGTCTACAATCATTAGTTTTATTATCTATTTACCATTTAACTGTACACCATTGGCCCTAAAATGGGTCAATTTAAAATGAAATGATTAATGTATATAATATTGCAATATGTTTTATGTTGCATGGACTGCTGCTGTATATATGTTAGAGGATGTTTGATGAATACACATAGGTGATGTTACATTTTATTTCATGGATATATCAAATTTTTAAAGATTAAAAACAAATAAATACTAAGTTTGCTTTGTTTTCTTTACAACAAAAATTAAACCTTTGCCATCTGATCTGGATCTGCACTAGTCGCATCTGGGTCAGATAATCAATCAAAAAGGGAACAGTGTAGATCCTGATCAGCCATCACAGGATTGCCGGTTGATCTGGATATACACTGTTTGCTCACGCAATAAAGGTGTATCTATGTAGTATAGTTAAGGGTCTGTAACTAACATGTTATTGAAGAGAAGCACTAAATTTCTGTGTTTGTATTTTAAAAAAAAAAAGACTTCCTTTGTAGAGATTTATAAAAGCATTCAAGCAGTTAAATTAAAGGTCAAGTTTGAAGGCTACCTTTAAGTAGTTCCGACCAGATTTCAAAGAAGTCTGAATTGTACCACTTAAAACACATTGTTGAGGGTGTTTTCAAACTCGACATGCGTTTATTTTGTTATTTGTTTCAAGAATAATGACTGCGCAAAAACTGTTGCAAATAATAAAACTCTTGAAATGATGGATCATCTGAGGTCAAATGTGGTATAATTGTAGTAACTTGTGAGACTGCAAACCAGGATCAGTTTCGTTTGTTGACAATCAGAAAAGGATATTGGTTGTTTAGCTGATTAATCTTCATCATTAACCTTGAAACTTGATGTTGCCTAATTATAATGAAATCAGTAATTTTGTAGTATGGCAAAGCAATTTAAAGTTCATCTTTTTATCATATATGATAAAAAATATTCCCACATTTCAACTTTTTGCAAGCAGGCAACATGTGCTTGCAGAACACCAGATTTTAGTTTGCCTTATTCGGCAGGGGATATTATTTCACAAATTTGCTTGTCAGAAATGCAACCAGTGTAGATCTGTGTCCGCCGATTTGAAGCTAAGCTGTTTGCATCTTGGTCTGGAATAAATGAATTTTAAATCAATCACATCCCCAATTAGATCGCCAGGATTTAAGAGCATATTTTGTGACAGTTTGGTACTTGTGCGAAAAACTTGTGTTGCAATCTAGCTGGTTATTGAATTTTACCAAGTTTGTGCGCTTAGAAAAACTTGTCCAAATTTTGATGAAGAATTACAGGCAACTTAACTGTATTTTTCCATGACTAGAGGTAAAAGTTTAAAACAACTTGAGAAATCCTATCCATCAACGTTGTTTCCAAGTTCCATGAAAATTGATTTAACATTGGTTTGAAAATTTCGGTTTTAGAATTCGTTGCCTTAGTGCAATAATAGTATATCTCCTTCATATTTCAATGTTACATAATTATGTTTTTTCACTAAGGTGTTGAAATATGAACAAATCAATGGCCAAAATGCTGATCTTTCTGATTATCAACTGACAAAATGAGCACCATTTATGGATTCAAACATATCTGACAATTGGCCAAATTGATAGGGGATATTTGCCTGCAAATACAACTGACAACATTGGTTGGGGACATTTGCCAGTTCTCGAGACATAACATTTTTGGCAGTATTTGCCAGTTATTTTATGGATTATTCACAAAACTAAGATTGGAGACCAGTCTCAAATCTCAAGCATCTGATTGGCTGATAAGGTGACTAATCGCCATTTCAGGCAATCAGATGCTCGAGATTTGAAACCAGTCTCCAGATATAGTTGTATGATTTTGGGCACAGATTTTCCAAACATTACATAAAACCATCTAAACATTTTGAACATTTCTGTTAATGACAGGACTGAAAATTAGGTCATAAACTATGCTATAAACACAGTTAATTCCACTCTTTAAATGATCTGACGTTTCGGCCTTACGGCCTTTTAAAACCAGGGGTCACCTGAACCCTGTTTAGAATTTTCAAGGGGTCATGATCAGATTGTTGTGAGTCATGTGTTCATTGAACTTTACTACTTATATAAGTACAACATCATTTTAATATATTTTTCAAGGATCAAATAAGTGTCGATTTCATTTTTAAAATGCAGTAGACACAATATTTATCCGTATTCTTACACTTTTCCTAGATTCTCCTGCATAAAAAATGACTCCAATCTTAGAATCAGGTGGGGTCAAAGTGGAAATATTCAAAAATGCTTGCATCATAATGCAAGGATCTACATTTTATTGAACTCCCTGTATGGCCACAAAGTTCTGATGAAGGTTGGGTGAAGATTGAATTAAGGACTACCGAGTTAGAAGAGCAAACATGTTTTTAAATGGATTTCCACCTGCTGCAAGATTTTCCATACTATGTCACATTCTTGAAACAGGCATTATTATAGAAGTTATCAGAAAGAAAAACAAGCTATACCATTTTAGAAAAATAGTTTATTTTGTAGATGTTAAGTGACATGATCGAAAAAACAAACTACCTACAGTGAGATGAGCATAACAGTAACAACCTATCCATCTGACCCCTGAAAGGATGTCTGTCTCCACAAAACAACCTTTTTACGTTTCTGAAGTGGTGTGTCAGAATTACCAGTTTATCTAAATGAATTGGTTAGTTCAGCTTCACATGTAGATTACATGCATTTCAATTATTATTTTATCTTCACATGATCTTATCCTAACATTACAGCACCAGACCAGTTAAGAAGTAATGATGGGTACATATTGGTATATTCAAACCAAATAGTTGGCGGATATGCAAATAATAAAATTGTAAAAACCATGAATATAGTGTTATTAACCCATTACTCCATAGATATACCTTTTATTGCATGGGCAAAAATCTTTGATCCAGATCAGCCTGCACATCTGGTCCGTCTGATCAGTTTCTAAACTGTTTGCTTTAGATTAATAAGTTACTTTTGACCAAGAGGCGAAAACTGTAGGCCCAGATGAGACAACACAGATGTTGCAGCTGATCTGGATCTAAAATGGTCACCTGTGATGAAAGGCGTATATATGGAGTAAAGGGTTAAGTTGCTGTAACTCGTATAATATTTCTTAACAAAATGATAAAAATGTCCGAGCCTTTTTAAGATGGCACGATTATTTGAGTAACAACACAAAGTAAAATGGCTTCACACAACAAAATATATCACAGTTAGTACATATGGTTTTGTGTTTTCCATCCCTGCCTTCAACAGACCTTACTACATGACTTTCTAATTACCTTTTATCTGCAAGTAATAGCATTACCTCCTGCCTAAAGCAAAAAACCTTTACTCTGTAGATAGGACTTTTTTTGCCATCTGGCCTGAAGGTTATAAAGCTGAGATTGGAAACCAGTCTCAAATCTCAAGCATCTGATTGGCTGAAATGGCGACTGGTCGCCATTTCAGCCAATCAGATGCTTGAGATTTGAGACTGGTTTCCATGCTCAGTTTTATAACCTTGGGCACAGATCAGGATGAATACTGTTTGCTTTAAGATTCATCAGGTTATTTCTGACAGAAGTGAATAGTGTAGGAACTAGATCAGACCACATGGATATTACAGCTGATCTGAATCTACACTGGTCACTCATGTGGATTAATGCTTATTCATCGAGTAAAAAAATTACCTTCAAGGTTACATCTTAATGTTACTTTAACTTTAGTATCTTGGTGTAAATTAAAGCTATTTCTTAAAGAGTTAAACAAAAACATTCTCTTTTAACAAATAAATATGCAATCTAAATATTAAACCTGTGATCAGTTTCAGCATAGGCTTTTTTATTCTCATAATAAAAATGGTTTAAATCTTAAAAAGTCCAACGAAAAATTAAAGTTTCTTTAAAAATTACATGTATCAATGATTGTTCGAATCAAATACACAAATTTACTCTCTTTTTAAGTATAAGTAGATTTCTCTTTTTATCAAGTCTTAGTAGCCTTGATTCTTCTATTGGTGCTATTGAGGCAGGAAAGCAAATCAGATCTCAGTGATTAAGGCCCTTGGTTTGATACCCTGATCAATGTCATGTTAACAATTTGAAGATCCTATATTCCACTGTAATCAAACTGATGATTGACGGTCGAAATTTATGTGCATGTGCTCGAAGGCCTGCTTGGCCTCTCGTTGAAGTTCAATTGTTTCCAGCTTGATCGTTTGCATGACATGATCCATGGCTTGTCTCCCCTGCAAGATAACATTTCAAAATGATACTTCTACATAATTAACCCTATGGCGAAAATAACCTGCTGAATCTAACTAAGGCAAACATAGCAGATCCCGACAAAATGGCAAATATGTGCTGGCTGATATGATCTGCACTGTTCGCACATGGAATAACAGATATATTGCATGAAGTGAATGGTAACTCTAGTAAACATTTAATAGCGAAATCCTTAGAATACCAAGAAATGACACTTTACTCAATAGACACTTTTATGGCATGGACAGTGTAGATCAAATTTTGACTAGATATTTGTGCCGTCTGATCCGAAGCAAATTTGTCATTCTTGTCCAAGAAACTTAGTGAAGATCCATATCAGACGCCATAGATAAAAAGGCTGATCTCGATCTAAACTGGTCGCCCTGTGATAAATGGCATTTCCATAGAGTAAATCATTAAGTACCACATTGATTATTATGGTTTCTGTGGATTTTTAAGTAAATGAAAATGTGAAAACTGAAGTTTGCATACCTTGGAAGCATTCTTTGAGATGTTATCACAGACAAAACTTTCTATATAGCTACCAAGTGGTACACCTTTCACATTGATCACTGCTTCTTGTTTTAAACATGTTCTGAAAAAAAAGCATTATCATTAACAATGAATTAAACATGAATGTTATCCATATTCAAAACTAAACACGATGACTACACTGATGATACAATATGGTAACATAATTTTGACAATGGTTACACAATACATGTATGTTAAACCTTAATTGATTTTAAGTAGAAAAGCACTGTAAACTTACTAACCTTTATTATCTAGTAAGAAGTGTTTACCTTACAGATTAAAAATGTTATGACAAGTAAAGTGTTTACCTTGGAGATTTAATATTTTATGAAAAGACAAGATTTCTCTTAAGAATTTAATCAGTTAGAGAGATTAAAGACCAAAAAAGAGCATAGAATCAGTTCATAACATGAGAATATTAATATTTCACGAGAATATTAATAATAGTTTATTACAAAAATTATCATGTATTAACCCATATTAAAATTGTGTCAAAATAATTTTTACTTGGTGCAATAATTTTCACATCAAATAAGGCAAAACTGTAGATGAAGCCTCCCCCAACTGAGTCCTGAAAGCATTCATTTAACACGAGAGTTGCCAGACAAGTATCTAGCTTATGATTTATAATCTCTGACCAAAATTTGAGAGATCAGATTCTATGTTATACCCATAACTTACTTGTTTTTATCATCTGGATGTGGAGTGTACACAAGTTTTTCATCTATGGTTATCATATGGCAGAATGTCAACTGAAAACAACAGCAATCAACACTGTACATAAACATTTTATCTTACATGACAAAATGAAATTTGAGATTGATTTTGTAACAAATTTCACCCACTCTAGTTACAATAGATATTCTATGATGTACATAAGCAAAATGAAAGACCTATTGAAAAATACTGGACTTGTGCCTAAATCTATATTCACAGGTATAATCTGTAATAAATTCATAAAACCTGTTAGCTCTACTTGAACTTCAACTGCTTAAATTGCTTACTGTAACATGAAACCTAAATTTTAAATGCTACTTAAACAAATTTACATATTTAAGGAAGAAGAATATGTCTAAAATTATTAAAAGCTATACAAAAATTCATTTAAATTAAATTAACTGCATTAAAAACTGTATTTAACGAGCAGTAAAGATCCTGATCTGACGGCACAGATGTGCCAGCTAATCTGGATCTACACTGGTCGCTCATGCAATAAAGGTGTGTCAATGGAGGAAATGGTTAAAGCAAATTAAATATACTTTTTTAATGAAATAACCATTCAATCTGTCAGAAACAAGATGGATATAGCATGTACAAAGGAATGACGGGATGTTCACAAGACAACATACATTACGAGTTTGTAATTCCATGGTCTGGTTTTTGGGGTCCACTTTGGAATGTTCACTGGCATGGCCCACCCCATCAGCACCTATAAGCTGTGATGAAAGAAATCAAATATACAAAACTGAGGTCAAGCATATGACAACATAACAAAGGAGAATTACTAAAGTATACACAAACAACATGTGACACATGCAGCTATGTCTGTACAGGTATATGCAGATAGACATCAAACATAAACAAACCCCTTATAAGTATTTAACTTATTACTCTTCTTGTCAAATTCATTAAGCTTTTAGAGGTTTCAAGAAAGCATAAAGCACCCCAGATCAAAACTTTCATGTACAATTTAATGGATATCCGAAAGGGATGGGAATTTTCATAAAACATCAAAAATATATTTGTGCCAATAATTAAATCTAAGCATATAAACTAAAACTCCAATAATCACCACTCTATTTAAGCCTTTACTCCATACATACAGTTTTAATCGCATGTGCAATCAGTGTAGATATAGATCAGATCTGGATCTACACTGTTTGCCATTAGATAACAGTCTTTAGCCTGTGGAGTAAAAGGTTAAGAACCAGTGATGGAAAGCAACATGTATATGTACAGCTAGCAATCAGCACGCGGCAGCATGCTCTGTGCTCGTAATACACCACAAAACAGCAGCTGGCTGTCAACCGACACCCGACAGACAATTTACTTACAGATGAGTTTAACAAGCAATCAGACCCAGAGGATATGATTTGGTTCAGTACAGAAGACAATATAGTAAAATCTGTCATCAGCTGTCACATGGGAAATATGAAAACTGGCTGGATGATTGCTTTAATACATGAAAATTAATAATATCAAATGAACACTCTGTAGAACTTTCCTGAGTTGCTGCTTATTTGTAAAGAACGTAATGCAAGTTCACTGTAAAAAAAATTCTGTCTTTGAGGTGCGGTTTGCTAGCCTGTTAACTCACTGTACTGTACTCACATTATGAGAGTCTATTTGCATGAATCGAGCACTAGGTATGACCACAGATATCTCACTTGCATAACAATGGCCATGTGCACCTAAAATCTGTAGCAATCTGTGAATTGTGCATTTTATCTTGATTTGACCTAAATTGACTATATTACATAGCACATGTTTTTAGCAGTAGTATCATTAACAAACAGGTCAATGTAAGCAATGTTTAACCTTTTACTCCATAGATATATGGCTTTTATACTGTGTGCCAACAGTGAAGATGGAGATCAGCCACATTATCCATGCTTAAAGATCTGAATCTACACTGGTCGCTTTCTGGTTAGAAAACCTACTGAATTTTAAAGAGAAACAGTGTAGATCTTGCTCAGATGGAAATGACTGCTGATGAATAAAGCCATATCCTATGGATGTTTTTTTTAAAGCAGAATCTCAGGCCTGCCAAATCTCCGTATTTTATCCGAAATCTAAGAATTTAATGTTACTTCTCCGAATCTCCGGATTTATAGTCAAAATCTCCGGATTTCTATGAAATTGCAAGAAATATAGATTAATTAAACTTATTTAAATGTTGTGCAATGAATGTTATAGTTATTCTGCTGCAGTCGGCAGGGTTGGCTTATTGACCGGTCAATTGAGTATTGACCGGGCCGGTGGTCAATAGTGGTCTTTACTGGTCAATAGTGGTCATTTCTGGTCAATACTGGTCATTACTGGTCAATTCAATTTTATTCACAACCAAACTGTCCAAAATGTCCTTAGAACCATTTAAAATCCTTTAGGCCATTACACAGGGTTGGCACCAATCGACCGCACCTGGTAGTCGCGCATTTCCTGTTTATTACGAGATAACAAGGACGTGGTCAGTGACATGCTGCCTCCGTCCCTCTGGCACAACTATACAATAACCGTGTGTCATAAACTTAACAAGGGCATCAATGTTACACCTGCCTTTATCTATTTTCATTGCATGTTCATTCTAATATTGTCAAAAACAGGTCTTAACAGGGTAAACAGGAAGTTAAAAAATGAATGATAAAATAGATAAAAACTCATTTTAGAACAATTTCTTTAACCATTTCCAACAAATCGACGAAATTCATTAAAAAATATTTGAATATAATTATAAAGAAGAATACAAGAAAACTATCATCATCATCACATTTATCATCATCATTTTTGTTCAGTCACAACCATATTGAACAAGACATTAAAACAACAACAACATCATCATCGTTGTCATCATCCGTCATTGACATCGTATTCAGACAAATCTCCAGATTTCTAATGAAGAAGTTTTGGCAGGCCTGATTTTATGTCTGAGTACCTATCCTCCAAACAATAGCTAATGAAATATATTAAATGTATGTACCTTAACTGCTTTGTTCTGTGTGTTCATATATGTCTAATAATTACAATTCACATTTGAATGAACTGAAGTCTTTTTCTGTAATATTCAATTTCTTCCTACTGGGTAAAAACATATCTCTTCCAAGTCTAGGTACTAACACACAAAACAATAAAAGACCAGAGTATATATGAACCCATGACTTTATTACTTCGATTCCCGCAGCAGCAGCTTCAGGTTGTTAAATGAAACAGACGTTATTCAAACTTCTGTCCACTAAAATTTAAAAGGACAGGAATTCAGTGATCAGGTAACTTTCAAGCCGTCTATTTGCAAATGTTCCAACACAATGAATTAGTGATAACAAGTAGTACCTTTGTGGCCCAGTCTGGTATGCCCCACTTAGTACTCAGCAACCTATGACTTTGCAGTACACCGTTCTTATCTACTTTTCTGTCAACTACATCAACACCTTCTACTGCCTGGTTGAACTTGTTGGGATACTTTCTCCACTGTGCCCGGACAACCAACTCCCACGGGTTACTGAAATAGAACCAAGTAGCCAACATTAAAATTTTGTCACATAATCTACTATAAAACGGGATACATCAAATGTGACCTTGACCAAAGGAATTTGGCATTATTACGACCATGTTGTCACAAGCAAAACAATTTGAAAGATAGATAAGAAATGACAGTTATAGCCAAGGTTTAGTTTTTGTTATGAACGGACCGATGAACAGACAAATTAATCCCTATGTATAGCCTTTTCTCTGATAGAGCGACAAAAAACGAAATTTAATTATAATATGAACCTGGCTGGTTAACCATGTAATAAAATCATGAGAATATAAGTTTCAAAAATACATTTTTGCCTTTTTTATTTTATTTGAACAATAAAATAAGTTTATGATTCTTAACTCTCGAGTGTCTCACATCAGATAGGGTTATGCAACATGCCGGTAGTAGGCTATTGGTCTGATGTAATCGACTGGGACGGCGGACACAGGTGAACAAATTCTATGTTAACAATCAATCTTTTTAAACTACTAACATTAACTTTCATTATATGTAGTAAACTGGTGACAAACTAAGCATTTAGATGTTCATAACGCGAATATTTAAAAGGTCACAAATCGTAACAAAATGACATTTGGGTCACGTTCCCATTTCACGTGGTTATCCGTTAAAATTACATTTTGTTGTTTTCATGTACTCGAATAAAGTTGATTTAATAGAAACTTACTCATATGTGTGTTCCGAACTCCAAATTCGCATGATTTCACTAAAGATTTCGAGAAATCTTGCAAATGTATCCCAGACACTTCCTAGTCTGTATCCTTAGGCGACCTTCGGGTAAAAGGAAGAGGTTATCAGAATCTACAATCAGCTCCGCATTAAAAATAGTTCTTAAATTTTTCAGAAAGTTTTTAGTATTTAATATATTTTATTTCAGACAGTATATAGAAATTCAGACAAATTATTAAATTATTAGATAATTTTCTACAATATTTTTATATAATAGTATAAAACCATTTTATTACATAATATACGATATTGAGCGTCTGGTACCCAGCATTAAAGTAGTCCTAAAAATGCGAAAACCAACCAATGTAACAGCGTCTGTGATTGGTTTGTAATGAAAATTTCGTAATTAAAATGTTCGCTACACTAGTGCACCGCACTCTACGATCCAGACCGTAGTTTATCACGATAAAAATGGTAAAAGTATTAATTTTTTTCATTATTTTTTGCAAGGTATAGATCTAAATGAGCCTAGACATTTCATTAAATAATCTGAAAATCTATATTTAAAACTTCCTGCACATTTCGTTCCTTTTTAAGTATATCACAATTACGTATAATCTTCCAAAAGGGAAGTCAGTTATATAATTTATAAATAATACACACTCTTTACTTTCGAATTTTCGAACACTTGTTCTTTATCAAGAAAAATACAGATAATAATTATATATAATAATAATAATAATAATAATAATAATAATAATAATAATAATAATAATAATATAATAATAATAATAATAATAATAATAATAATAATAATAATAATAATATATTTAAGTATAATTTATTAATTATAGTGTTAGGATATCGGTTTCATATCAAAATCATCAGTTGGAATCGGTTGCCACTTCCGATGTGATTTTAAGGATTATAATCGGTTTATAAATCATCTATGTGTTACAGTAACATTTTTTTCTAATTAGTAGCTTACATAATACCCCTTATTATAGTGTGTTTGCTGCTAATTCCTACATAAAGTTGGTGATCCAGTACAAAAATAAAACTGTTTCGCTTTTTATTTTTATTTTATATGCACTAAATAGGATAAATGGGCAATGGTTAACAAAGATTACGCATCACAAACACGTTGATAATGGCACTAAATATCTAAAAGGCCCTACAATTAATTTCAATCATGACTAGTACAAATATTGACCAAGAATATGTTGAATTGTACAGTATTTTACAGCCAGGGGTATACATCGGTTTAAATCGATTCTGAAAGAATGACATCGATTATCGGCATCCGGAGGCTCTTACACATGATTAATCGATGTCTTCTGATCATCGACACATCACTTATTTATTTGCAAACTCTGACTGTGATATAACAATCTTCATTACAATTACTGCCATTGTTCGTTACTTTATTTGAAGAGTGTTCTATATACACTATAGTTATTAATGTGCCGAGACATTTCGTAAAATATAATCTGAACATTTTTATATAAAACTTATAGCACATCGCGTACCTTTCAAAGTAAACTTTATTATGCCTAATTTGACATTCTGTTTAAAAATCATTTAAATGAGTCTCCCCGGTCATTCTGAGAGCGACACTTATGTTTGTTAAAATAATTTATAAATAATATACACTCTTTATTATCGAATTTTCGGACACTTGTTCTTTATCAAGAAAAATAAAGAAATTATTCCGCTTCAAGTAACATCCATGTTGCAAGCGTATTGTTGTTTTCTGAACGTAAACTGGGTAGAAAACAACACTTCCTGAAAACAACAATACGCTTGCAACATGGATGTTACTTGAAACGGAATAATTTCTGTATTTTTCTTGATAAAGAACAAGTGTTTGAAAATTCGATAATAAAGAGTGTATTTTATTTATAAATTATATAACTGACTTCCCTTTTGGAGGATTTTACGTTTTGTTAAAATAACTCCTAAAATTACTTTATTTCAAAACTTTTAGCGTTCAGGATTTATTTTAATTCTCAGCTCCCCTGTAAACATTCTGTTCTCGTTTAGGGGAACTCTTTTTTAGCTGAGACCATATGCCTCGGATCATTGTGGAATGGTTTTAATATGAAAATAACTTAATCGAAGGTTTCATGTTAACCGTCAAATGCACACCATCGTTTTGAATGAACAATCATATCGCGCCTGCTTTATAATATATGTCGTGTTTAGTTTTCTTTTGAAGTTAACATCACATCTATTGTGTGGGTTGTACTTAATTCACCAGAGCAACGTTTGCACATGTTTTTTTTTAATATTTAAGAAGCGGACAGTGCAAGTATGAGGTTGATGCAAGTTACATACACATGTGTAGAATGTGTTTTAAAACCCAGTTTACGTTCTAAGGCTGTAACCCCTCGTATTACAGATTTTTGTTTATTATTTGTGATTTTTTTTCGAAAATCATCATGTTGTACATAACGTTTGTTCCACTTTACAATTTGGCTGTTGGAGCAGGTCTTCTTTTTCAATTGAGCTAGTTCTGATATGCCTATTTCCTTTTTTTTTTTCAAGTTAAAAATAAACTTAGGTTGAATACTTTTACATGTTATTATAACGTTATTATAAAGTTATTATGTTTTCAGCACCTTTTAATTGCCGCTATAGTTAATAACGATTGCCCACAATTAATTCAACATGATGGATTAATCACGAACTCACTTTATTTATATAAGAAATTTTAATCGATAACAGCTGATTACCATCACATATTAAATGTTATTTGAAAGTTTATTTGTTATTTACCTCGCAGTGTTTAACTTGATATATGTTATTATATTTGAAGAGGATAAGCGAGGGTTTGCGTACTCCCCTCTCCTACCACATGCACGCCATATGTATTTTTAAATATATAAAATGTAACTGTATATGAATTCGATCAAAAGGTTTGTTTTTTCAACTTTTATCAAGTTCTAAAGGTATGTAAGTTATAACTTGCATATATTTGAACTTATTATTTAAATTTATCTTCAACAATTGATTTTATCATTCAAACAAGTAGGTTTGGCTTTTTGCTGTTAAAAGAAAAGTGAATCAACGACACTCTTTTCCATTCCGACCGTATGAGAATCTAATAGTTCGATAATTAAAGAGCACGGATACCATAACAAGTCTTAACCAATCAAAACCGTTGTACTATCGCTCCTTATGGACTGAAGATTGTTATGGATACCGTGCCAAAATGGCGACAAATAACATAGCGGTTTTCTAATACTTTAGATAAAACTGCTCACCATTAAAACGTTTTTATTTGGAATTCACTTAAATTAGGTAAGAAAGTGAAATCAAAACGGGTTGTCTCAGTTTAAATTTAGATAGTTTGCGTTAGATAAACATATTAAGAGGGTTGCACCATCAATCTGTTTTGTGTTTCATGTCTGAAGTCGAAGACACGCTCAAAAATCTTCAGGGTGTATGTTTTTTGTTTATAAAACGACCGGTAAATTGATTGGATTATTCATATTCATGACACAGTTTGCACACAATAGTGTACAATAAGTTGCATAAAATGATGATGGCATATATCAGGGATGAGAATTTGTAGAAATTGAATAAATATCCTGTATGAAGTGGTTTCAACAAAAAAAGATTAAGTAAATTCACAGTAGAAAATGAGCTGAAACTTGAGTTAAAGATTATATAAATTTGTTAGACACAGACAAAAGTTTGGTTGGTGAACAGTGTAGATCGAGACTAGTTCATAGTGGTGTTATAAACTCAAACAATTTATCATGCACAAACTTTTTTCAGTAACATTTTTAGATAATATATAGCCTTTACTTTAAGACCATACATGTATTTATTCCACACTGAGACCAACCACTATTAAGACCACTTAATTTGTTTTGCCTTCAAAGAAGATTATTAGCTTAGATCACACATTAACATTTTCATCATCATTTCAGAAAAAGTCATTTTCAGTGCTCATTGGTCATTTTTAGTGTTTCTTACAATCTTTTTTATAACAGAATTGCTTTCATTGCAGGAATCCACAAGTGACATTTCTTTGAAATGTCATCAAACAGACGCCGCTTGCACACTGCAAGTGGCAAAATGTCAGCGTATGTTACATATTGCTTGCATGCAAAATGCTTAAAGTATATTGAGTAGTAAATTTCAACAGTAACTGATATTAGTCTCTCAAAACTGTAAGTGGTACATTTGGGTATAAAGTTAAGTGACTGTTACTTCTGTGAGGCTAACATTTGCAAATAATTTACAATATTGGGGTTCAGCTTTATCGATAGCTAGAAAACAACACTTCCTGAAATTAATTGATATTATTGAGTGCTTTAACAGTTTTGAGGGATTTTTCTTACATTGTAGTTATTTTATACATATTCTCGAGCTTTAGTATTCTATTGTGTCATTATTACTTTTTCATGCATTAAAACATGCATGTTGCAATTTTAGTATAATTATAAATTCTTAACATATATTCCTCATCAATGGTATTTCTACAGTAAGCTTATAATAACATATTACCAGTATTAAATATCTTTTACACTTGAGCTTTTTAACCCTTTACTCCTTATATGACCAGTGTAGATCCAGATCTGGATCCATACTGGCCACTTCATGGTTAGAAATAACATTGAATCAAAAAGTGAACTGCGTAGATCATGATCAGATGGCACCAATGTGGTGGCTGATCTTAATCTACACTGTTTCCCATGGGATAACAGCCCTACCCATCAGGTAAAAGGTTAAAGAAGATCAATACAATATACTTGTATCACACTGCTTAAATGGTACTCTGCATTGCTACCACTGTTTTATTTAGTAGACACTACAATCATATATAGTATATTTCCTCTTATAATGCAGTTAGCTTTCAGGAAAACATAGATTTTAGCTCTTTAACAAGGAGTTTCAACTAGATAAAAGTTTAACCCTATTAAAATAACTCAGAATTTAACACACATGATTATTATTTAATTTTAATCAGGGATTGCACTTTTAATGATACTTTAATGTAATAATTCAGTAATAAATATTGGTAACATGTAAGAGAGATTTTCTTTGTTTTCAGTTTACTGTATCTGCCATATTGGGAATGACAATTAGCAGAAATAGTTTAACCTTGTTATAACAATTGTACAACTAAATTACATCTGTATTTAGCAAAACACAAGCTGTTATGAAAGTTGGCTTGACAGCTTTGTACAAAACAGTTATGTCACATGCAACCCTTGTGATTTAAGTTATAAACTTGTGCTGATGTGTTTGTGTATAATTTCAATAACTTGGGTTGTATGTGTTATACCTATTACATCAGTTTTTTAGTTTCCTGATATTAACGGAATTCAATAGACACCAAGATCTGTTATTTATACATCAGCTTTGAAAAAAAAGGACTGAAAATTTAAATCCAATACCAAGCTATCACAAAAAATAAATATTGTATTTCATTTTATGTAAAATTGTAGATATACTTTTCTGTATTACTTTTCTGTGTTAATTTTGACTGTTGTCGATCATTTCATGTTCTCTGTTTCAATGTGTTATTCATATACTTGACGTGAAAAGATAATAATGATATTTTCGTGTTAAACAAGCAATATTTCTAAACATTAGTCAACTGTGGATTTCTATACTTAACAGCAGCAGCATGCCACTCGGTCCTTTTGGAGAGGTTGTTGGCACAACCGGGACTCTGGATTCCCTAGGGATTGACATGAATGCCTACAAGAGCAAGGTTATTGCCCCACGCAACCCCAAGCTCCTGAAACAAGGAGAGGATGAAGGATTCAAGGTTGTTTGGTTTCCTCATTATATTGCCAGACTACTCTCATGTTCCATATTACTGGTTTAAGACAACTGCCAATACAATTTACTGTTACAAATAGCGGTGAACTTAATTGCAAGTTTGTTCACTAGGAACCAGTCTAGATTAGGAGAGCTTCGGTTCCTTCGCTGCTCATGGATGTCATCTTGATGTGAGACTTGGTATTTTTGCCATTGCTCAAGTCTGAAGGCAAAAATGACAGCTAATGGTTTCTACCACTAGTGAACATTGGTACCACTGGCATGCCAATGTCAGAGGTCAATCACAAATGTTAAAACATCAAACATGCCTGGGTAATGAAATACTCAGACTAATGGTTTAATGTGTAATGAAACGTTATTTGAAGCAAGG
Organism: Corbicula japonica; assembly: GCA_038501625.1. NCBI lineage: Eukaryota > Metazoa > Mollusca > Bivalvia > Venerida > Cyrenidae > Corbicula > Corbicula japonica. The sequence goes on along the minus strand of JAZAYU010000034.1, from coordinate 2,858,117 downwards.
TTAAGTTTAATTGAAGTATTTTAGTGATTGACTATTTTTGTTTCTTATAAAGGTGACAAATTGTCAGATATTTCCTTGATTCTGTCCCAACGAATTGTTTGCCAAATTATTTTACTTAGAATATCCATATATTATTCTTCTGTTCAGATGACTCCCAGCAAGTACATGTTTGACATGCAGATGAATACAGAACAAAAACTAGCAAACACCCACACCATGAAAGTTCCCAGGAAAATAGAGCTCCTCGACATGGCTGATACAAGTCTACAGAAGGTACTGTAGGATTTCTTTACATCGTTGTATTTATCATATGACACTGATCAACAGTGATTAATGTGAGGCAGAGTTTCTGGACAAAAGCAAGCGGAAACACCTTTTGTTAAAGTGATTGTTTTACAATCAAACATCTTCAAAAAACAGTAACTGTTCATAGGATAAACATTTAGATTTAGAGTAAGTCTTTGAGGACTTCAATTAAATAAAAGAATCCAGAGGGCTATGCCTCTTTTACATGTTTCCACTCTATATCACTGAAATTTAATTAACTTTAAAAAAAATAAAGACTTGTTTAAATTTGATAAACTAGTATGTCAGCTGTTTGGAAGTGATATACAGAATGATTGTAATAGTTTGTAATTAAAAAAAAAACACTAAAAATAAACTAAAAATGATAAAAGCTGTGTTTTACATCTAGGCTACATTTAGTGTTTCAGAAATTTCCATTTCAAACACTTATCCTGTTTTATTTGTATGATTACCAAGGTTATTTTCTACTGTAGTACTCATTATTTGGTATTATAACCTGATGACTAATATCCTCTATATATTAAATATTGAAAGAAATGATAACATAAAAGTGAATTCTTGTCTCAGTATGCATTTGAAAGACCTGAGTTTTACAGAGAGGTAAGTAATTACATGCATGAACAAATGATAACACCCTGTACAATATTTTCATGCTATGTATGTGTAAATATATGACATGTTTTGTACATGTAATTGTGTAAATGTCAGATTTTAAGCATGTTTACATTTGTCCTCACTTGTTATAATTATAATTTTTTTGAAACTGTTGTGTTGTTGGTTTTTGTTGTTGTCCCAAAGATGTTTTATCTATGCTTAAAAATGACACACCACCATGTATTGCTTACCCCATTAGTCATGTTAGATTTGACATAAATTAATGCTAGTTTATATACCTCAACTCAAGAGACAGGAATGGGCAGGATTTTGATTCGAGACAGATCCATTTCAGACAGATAAAATAACATTTATGTATTTAGGAAATTTTCATTGTGAATGTCCCACATGTCTCTTACTATCTTATTATTAGAAAGGACAAGTCAGTACCACCCATTTATGTTGAATCAATCTGGCAATACATATGCACCTAAGTATTGAGCTATTGGTGCATGCTCCTTCATATTAGTGATTTTGAAGTGACCACTATGCAACTTTTAAAAACATATTAACACATATTAAGTTACCTTTTTGAAAACAAAATCTGACTTTCTTGAACTGTCCATAAATCAAAGGCTTTCAGTGTCAGTTGTTTAAATTATTTAGGATACAACAAATGTTTTTTCTTGATGTAATTATGTTTTTATAAGTCCACTTCATACTACTTACTGCTGAAGCATGCAAAAAACTAGAAAACTCAGTGTTTATGTACATGATTATTTCCTAATGGTTTCAGGGTGAACCAGCAGAGTCAGTTTGTTCTGCGGTAAAAAAGCTGTGTTTATTTTTGGACAGATTTCCCTTCTAGAGTTTATGTCATGTAAAGAAGAATGTTCACAAAATTTCTGAGATGACAGTTGTTCTTATATTTACAGTGCTCGGTTCAGGGTATTTCTGACTTGCAGTTTTTAAAAACATTACTTTAATTTTAAAATTAATGGTCGTCGAGAAAACAATATTTTATAAAAAGTACTAGTAAAGTTTAACTTCTTTAGAGTTCTTACAAAATGTAATTGACTGTTGATAAAAAGCATTATTATGTTACCCTTACTGAAAATATTGAGATGCATTTAACCTGAGGGCAGGCGATACAGGCAACAATATTCATTTACATTATTGCCCTTGAACAGGCTCAGTCAAACGAAGCCTGCAAATTTCCATATTTGTCGTGTTGGGTGGCTTTCAAAGTTCCCTTTTAATCTATTTTAGCAACTTGCTAGTGTCACTATATAGCTGGTTTAACTGGTGATAAAATAAGGACAAAATTTGTAAAGTAACTAGGATTTAAGCTCTATTTGATTGTATTTTAGCCTCTTTGAAATCTGTTCCTGTATCATTTCAGTAAGAAAGTAAAATTTTAACTTAATTAATAAAAAGTTATTTTAGAGATGCAATGTGCATGCTGCCTGCTTGATAGTTTGATACCATTGATAGTGAAAGACTCCTTTAAGATAGCAACCCAAAGAATTCCAGGAATGTACATGAATTAAAAAAAATTAATATATCGAAGAATTGTTTTTTAAGTCAGAATGTATTTCTGAAGATGTTATAAATTTAAACATTAAAAGTTATTGAACTAAAGTTTTATAAATTTGCAACATTATTTTTTGTTGTTGACAACACCTAACATATGGAAGAAGTTCAGAATAACCTATCTAATAAACATAATTATATGACTATATTGTTTAACTTCTTAGAAGTACTCCGATGTGATAAAGGATATAATATTATTAACCAAAGTTTGTTATTCAAACCCTTTACTCCATGGATACAGCTCATATCCCAGGGCCGGCTGTTGTTAATCTAGATAAGCCTGCTCATACATGAGCTTGCAGCTGATCAAGATTTACGCAGTGATTTTAGATTCAGATTATAACCATCCACAAAGTGAACAATGTAGATCCAGATCAGACTGCATTGATGTGTAGACTGATGAGTACCTTCACAGGTCACACATACATTATAAGCAATATCCATGGAGAAAAGTGTTAATGAGGCAAAATAAAAATGATAGCTTTATGTGCCCATGATCATAAAACTAAAACTTGAGATCAGTCTTAAATCTCAAGCATATAATCAGATGCTTGAGAATTGAGACTGGTCTCCAAACTCAGGTTTGTGATCTTGGGTCCTGGAACAACATGCTTAGAAAAACTAATCAGTGACTGTATGGATGATTTCAGTTTTCTCAAGTGAACATAGATGAGCCAATGTTCCAGCCGTTCCCCTCGGAGATATTCTTCCAGAATTTCCAGCCTTTTGAGACATATGAAGTTCCACTGGTCCTCAGAAATGGAGACAAGGTGGTATCACTATACAGTCCTCTTTTTTTTATGAAAATTTTGTCAGAATTTGACTAAAAAGTTTATATAAACAACTTCAGTAGATATTGATTGAATCTTGTTATGGATCAAAAATGTTGTGTACTGGCCCTGTATCCTTTGCTGACTATGGCCTGCACTGTAGTATAGGTCAGATATGCAAAACCAGTCCCCAAGGTTATAAAAATGAGCATGGAAACCAGTCTCAAATCTCAAGTATCTGATTGGCTGAAATGGCGACTGGTCGCCATTTCAGCCAATCAGATGCTTGAGATTTGAGACTGGTTTCCAAACTCAGTTTTATAACCTTCAGCATAGCATAAGGGTTGCTAGACTAGGTAGAATCTTGATCCTAATTTTTAACCCTTTACTCCATATAAATACATGCTTTATCGCCTGTGTGAACAGTGTAGATCCAGCACATTGTTGTCGTCTGATTAGGATCTATGCTGTTCCATTCTTGGTCAGAATTAATCTAATGAACTAAAAAGCTAACAATGTAGAACCTGATAAGATGGCACTAATGTGCCAGCTGATCTGGTCTACGCTGTTTGCCCATGCTATAGAAATGTAGTAAAGGGTTAAAGACTGTTGATTAAATTCTCATGCTTTAGGTTTATACTTGATTGTGTCTGTTCATGACTTAGGTGCCCCGTTTAGTGAAGGTGACCCAGGCAGATTCTCCATACTTCAAGATTATAAGCCCACATGATGTTGGACACAAAGTTGGACCAGGTCTACCCACAACCTTCAAACTTCAGTTCACACCTGATGAAATTAAGGTAACTAGAGTTTGCACTGAAATTAATGTAATGTGTTATATGATTTGATTAAATTCTTTAGCATGATATCATTCTACTTCGATTTAAAAGCACACACTATAGCCTATGCTCTGGATCTTAAAGGAATTTATGAAAATAAAGGTTTTTGAGAAAAATTATGCTATGTCTTATTGAATTAAGCTTTAATAAATTTATAAGATCATGAGAATGACAGAATGTCTGCAAGCAGTACTGAACAAGATTAGATGGCATTGATGTACAGGTTGATCTGGATCTACATTGTTTGCCCATGCAATAATAGCCATATCCCATAGGGTCAAGTGTTAAAATAATTGTTAAACTCTAAATTACTCTGCCTGTTTCAGGACTACATACATGAGCTTGTATGCATCACAGAGAGAGAGAAATTCATTGTTCCGGTGCGAGCTATTGGAGCTAGAGCTGTTCTAGATTTTCCTGATGAAATCAACTTTCCTATCGGACCTGTGAAGTACTCTAACACAAAGACTTTGCTCATCAGAAATATTGGAAATAGAGAGGCCAAGTTTACATTGAAGTGTGAAAAGTATGTGGACTTATTTTTTTAAACAAATAATTTTTTAGTACACCATAATATTAAAAAACGCGTTTAAAAAAATCAATGAAGTGAGAGAAAACTTAACATCTATTTTACCTAATCCAAATTTAGACTGTTGGGTAGACATAATATGGTCAATCTATAAAGGAACTGAAACAGAGAAAATTTAAAGGGAAAAAACAACAACATATTAACTCCATATGTATAAAAATCAGAAGGCACAGATACGATTAAATCCATACATGGCTTTAATCGTATCTGTGCCTTCTGATTAGGGTCTACACTAGACTCTTTGGGTCAGAAATAACCTAATGAATCAAAAAGCAAACAGGGTAGAACATGATCAGAGAGCAAAGATCAGAATCTACACTGTGGCACAAGGAAACAACCATATTGTATGGAATAAATAGTTAACATCATGTAGAGTTTGAATTAATGAGCAGTTTCAATAAAATATGTATTAATGTTCTTTATTTACCATTTCAGGCCATTTTCAGTGACACCTGAAATAGGAACACTTGCAGTACAAGACAGTATGCAAGTTAGTGTTGAGTTTATCCCTGACAAAGTTGGGGATCATCGCAGAGACTTAGTTTTACATTATGATACGGGTGAGGACATATCCATCAGCCTTTATGGTGCCGCACAGGATGCTAATGTTCGTCTGGATAAGAACTCTGTTATTATTGAAAACACGTTTATTTCGATGGCCAATCAGAGGGTTGTTACCATTAGCAACAGAACGAACGTGCTGGCACATTTTAGGTGGACACAGTTTGCCACCAAGGAGGAAGAAGACCAGCAGAAATACAAGTGAGTGTCTGAATAAGATTTATAATTTTTTATGAATTTTTATGAAATAAGCTATGTGCCCTTGATAAAGATAATACATTTTTCATGAGTTTTGGAGAGAATGTAGCATGATATAGGATCAAGTAATTTGTGGGACAGTATTTACAGTTATTGTGCACATTAAAATCCTTGGCAAAAATCATATCATAACTTTAATTTTCTATGAGACTAGGAACTTGTATTGTGTTGTTCAGATATCTTGAAACTACAGATAGTTCTGTTCCCTTCAAGCTATCAAGTCTAAACCATCGATATTACAACATTATAGAAACATGGTAGGCTGCATCTTGGCATTGTTCAGTTTTAATTTTGAGTGTGTTTGAAAAGACTGTTTGATAAAACACCCAAACTAAAATGATCCATTTCAAAAAAGACACCAAACAATTAACAAAACCTGATCGTAACTGCCTCAGAATGGTCAGTGGCAAAATATAAATTCTGTTTGGTGTTTGTTCTTATGCAGTGTAAGAAATTTTCACTTGAAAACTTGCTGTATGGTACTCATCCAAAAAAATGAGGAAATGTTATTGATGTATTTAGGATCACGTCGGCCCTTGAAGAAGAAGAGAAGACAGATTCTGACAGGTTCCTTGAGGAATGTATACAAGATCCAACACTCCGAGATAAACTCTCCATCCTCGGTCGGACTTTCAAAAACAGAAAACAGGTAAGACTTGGGTAAAACTGAGGTTCTGGTAGTTTTTTCTTAAACTTTAACATCAACTTATTTTATTTAAAAAATGCAATTAAAAATGTGTTTACCTGGAATACAGAAATATATTTAATTTAACTTGGAAATAATACTTCTGTATTTCAAAATATTTCACTTACGGTGTTACTACTTATGAAAATAGAGCAAAGTCTATGAAATATATTTTTATATTGTGCTGGTAAAATCAAATAAATTAAATATTTCCACTTTCTCAATTGAAATGCACCTATTTTGTTGTTGTTTTTATTTTATATGTTAAAGCTATTGATGCAGGTAGAAAAGTAAAACACATTAATTTGGAACAGGACATTATTTTCCTGTTTTGCAGCCAGATAATATTCCTGCTTAGATAAAGACTGAAAAGTGTTTCTTTAAGGTCTTAGTCATACATTGTTAAATTTGGTTAACCATTATTTGTTACAGTTGATACAGAATGATGACATGCTGTTTAATGATGATGTTGTGAAGATAGAACCTTGCGAGGGAGACATCTGGCCAAACTCAAGTGTTGAAGTCAATGTCATCTTCAAACCCAGAGAAGCAAAAAGCTACAGTAGAACTGCCTTCTGTGACATCACAGGCAGAGAGAGTCGCCTCCCTTTGAGAGTGAAAGGGGAGGGAATCGGACCAAGAGTGCAGTTTTCTTTGGAGACACTAGATATGGGAAACATTTTCATTGGATCCAAACATTTTTATGAGATAATAATGGCAAATAAAGGGGATATTGATGCAATCTACAGTGTGATACCCAATCAGTCAGTGTTTGGACCGTGCTTCCAGTTTAACCCAGCAGAAGGTATAGTGATGCCAGGTGGCCATCAAGCCATACAGGTGTCCTTCAAGAGTCCCTACCTGGGAGACTTTGAGGAGGAATTCTCGTTCCAGGTAGATGGACAGCCGGAGCTTCTCAAGGTCCTCTTCACGTAAGTTTACTATTCAGCTACTTATATTGTGCCTGTCTACATTAAGACTATAAATAAATACAACCTTATGGAATCCCAGAATATGGTTTAAGTTGAAAGATCATTTCATTTTATTGATACTAAAGTATTGGTAGTTGTAAAATGATGTGGTTATATATATGGGAGGTGTGCATTAAACAAAGGACAACTTTGACTGTAGTTAAGATTGGCTGGATTATGTCTTGAAGTAGAACGAATAATTGGTAGGCTGAAACATTATATGTATATCATCCACTAATACACAGAATTGCTACATCTATAATGATCTTTGTAGACTGCTATAGTCTGCATCAGATGGAAGAGCAGTTGTGTGACTCGAATCAAATTTACCCTTTACTCCATGTGATATGGCTATTATCCATGGGTAAACAGTGTAGATCCAGATCAGCAAGCATATGCCAGGATCTACTGTTTGCTTTTTGATTAGGTTATTTACAACCAAGTATTGAACACTGTAGATTGTAATCAGATGGCACAAATGTGCACTTGCAACAAAACCCATTTATATGGGTAAAAGGTTAAAGCTCTGTATACATTTTTGTTTCAGGGGGTCAGTGATTGGACCTACCTTTCAGTTTGATGTACCTAGGCTCAAGTTTGGAACTGTTTCATTTGGTAAGTTTATTAAATATAATGGTGAACTGGATATAGTGGCAGATTCTTCACTCAGCGTAAATAATATGTTATGATGAAAAATTGTTTATTTAAGGATTGAATCGATATTTGATGGTTTTCATTTGGGTATGGAAAACAGTTGGGTTGTTTAAAGTGTGTGAAGCCCGAATTTTAGTAATTTTATAAATTTAGTCTATTCATTTCACCTATATTCTTGTTCCAGGTTTTCTGAACACTCGGACATGTACATTAACCAACACTTCTCTGGTACCCATGAAGTTCCAGCTGAGAGTACCAGGCGATGGTATCACAGACAGTGTGTGTGGAACCAGTGATCTAGACAGTGCCAAGAGCGAGATGGGATCTCCCTCACTGACCTTGGGGACGGGGCCTCCCAGGGAGTTTGAGATTATCCCGGCATCTGGAACAATACCACCACAGAGTGAGATCAAAGTTACAGTGAACTTTATTTCCAACACGATCAAGAAGTATGAGATGAATTTAGTGGTTGATGTGGACAGCGTGGGAGAGGAAATTGTCTCACTGCCTATAACTGCCAAGTAAGCTTCTCTAGGGTTTAACCTTTCACTGTGTGGATATAACTGCACATTTGTGCAGTCTGATCAATATCTACACAGTTCACTTAATGATTGGTTTGGTTGTTTTTGTTTTTGACATAGAAGCAAAAAATTGTAGATCCTAATCAGAGTGCATGAATGTTGAGCTAATCTGGAATTACACTGGTCTCACATGAGACATAAGCCTTATCCATAGCATATTTAGTACTGGCATTAAGGCTCTGTGTTTTCATTGGTAAACAACAAAAATTATTAGTAAATAGTGAAAATGGGGAATAAGTTCAAGCTTGTAATTCTTTATGTGTACAGTATTATATGTATACAGATTTGGATAGAAGCTTTGGTTAAACGGTTCAAGTTATTATATGAAAATGCGAAGTTCACAATGACGGGCAGGTCTCTAAACTTTGTAAGATTATTTTGATTTTATAAGTCATTATATACATATTTTGAGGAATATTTACTTTTGTTTTTTGCTTCTGTATTTTGAATAATTTAGCCAGTGTATTTAACACTGCTCTTCTGTTGATTTGGCAATGTACAATTTCAGATGTATTGTACCACTGATAACAGTGTTGAGCCCTATCTTGGACTACGGTCGCTGTTTTCTGAGGCATCCTTATGAACACACCATCAAGCTTCACAATGACTCGGATTTACCTGCAAAATATGAGCTTGTCCAGCAGGTGGTTGGTCCAGATACACCAATATTGTACAAGAGCCCTCAACCTAAGGTATACAAACATTTTCTTTATTAAATAGATTTGGATGTTGGCTGTGATTTCTTACAGCAAGAACTGATTTCATTTCTGTAAACAGGTTGATATTCACTTAAGTACTGTTAACAGATTAAATTAGACTGAATATTATGAAAGTTAAGGTTTTACTCCAAGGAATATGGCTGTTATCTTAAGGATCTGTACTGTTCGCTTTTATTAGGTTATTTCTGACTAGTAGGTGACCAGTGCAGATCCTGATCAAATGGCACAGATCTTGATCTACACAGACAGCACACATGCAAAAATAGGTATATATAGAGTAAAGGGTTAAAAAAATCATGATTTAAATTCAAAAACCTAATTTTACATCCAACATTTAGCATTTTAAGTTGAATATATAGGACTTATTCAGCAATTTATTGTTATGTTGGTAGGGTATTGTTGATCCCCATTCTGTGCTGGATCTGCCGCTTGTCATTGAGGCTCAGAGTCTGGAAGAGCAAGATGTTGTAGTACACATAGCCATCTTTGGCAGTCCGGATCCACCTATGGTAAGTCTTATAAGTGAGTTCATATCAATACAGTTTTACTGAAAAGGCATTAGGGAATAAAATAATTTAAATACAAGAATGAAAATAATTACTTGTAACATTCATCATCAAATATGTATTGTCAAATGAGTTGTAAAGTCACCTTACATGAACAAGATGTTAATGTGATATAATTTCACACTCAAGTTCCAACAAATTTGATGATCTTGAACTTAATGGAAATTCAGGAACAAATTGCAGCATGATCTTCAGTTTAAGATTTTACAAAATAGACAAAAACAGACTGTACAAAAGGTGTTGTTTGTTTTTTCAGCCTGTCCATGTGGCATGTATCGGAGAAGGTCCAGTTGTACACATGATGCCCCTGGAGTTGGATTGGGGGACAGTGCCGGTACTTCAAGACAAACCCAAGCAGATCTTGCTGTCAAATGAATCACTCATTCCTGCTAGATTCACTGCCCATATGGTAAAAAAAATACAATTCTTGCTTAATTTTGATAAAAAAAAGTGGTCTGCACTCATATTATTTTATTAAATATAATCAGCGAACATGGGGAATTCGACCCAATACATTTATGGTTTAGCACGAAAGTTATTATGCCTTTATGGACTGCTCTTACAGTTATAAGTTTTTGGTAAAAAAATGTAACCTTGTATATTGTGAGCATTACTCATCTAGTAAAGAGAGATAAATATGGTGAATAAATATATGTAGAAGTACATACAAAACATTTATTTTTTTATTTTACTGTAGTAACAAACATGTTCGCTGGATTAACTCCTATGTTATAGTCTAGAAAGTAAGAACTGGATTTTAGTAAAGCCAACACAACATGTATGCCATTTATTTACAAAGGGAAAATTGTATAGAATAAAATTGCTGAAATATATTTTAACCTATGTAACAGGTGAGACCAAAGTCAGTGTATCGTGTGGACCCTCCTGATGGAGAAATTCCCCCAGAGAAGAGTATGGAGATCACAGTCACTGCTTGCCTTGATGATTGTGTCAGGTACAATAACTACTTATTACCTATTAACCCTTTACTCCATGGGATATTGCTGTTACCAATGGGCAAACAATGTAGATCCAGATCAGTTGGCACATTTGCCCCATCTGTTCAGGATCTATACTGTTTGCTGTTAGATTCATTAGTTATCTCTGACCAAGAAGTGAACAGTGTAGATCCTGATCAAATTGAACTGTTTTACCGGTTGATCTGGATCTACACTGTTTGCATATGCATTAAAACCCATAAGGTTATGACATTTCAGGATTTAATGCATAAAGTACCAGAATACCGTATTTTAATATTGCCAAGTTTGACTGATGTAAATACTGCAAATTAGTGATAAAGTGTAGACTAGAGCATTTCCCCTTGCATACCTGATTTAATATTTCAGGTTCCATGACAAGCTGCAGATCAATTTCTTGGAGAGTCAAGTCAGACATATCCCGCTGGTGTCCTATGGACAGGGTACAACTATCACCTCAGACCCTCCCCTCACTCCACAGCTGGATCTCGGACCAAACTTCAGGTACATTAAATACTAGTTTGCTTAAACCTTTACTCCATATATACACCTTCAATGGCTTGGGTGAACAGTGTAAATCCAGATCAGCCAGCCATCCATGCCATGCCAAATCATAGTTTTGTTTGTGAATTTTTATAAATATTTACTAATTGTGTCAGACTTTTTAATCGAAAAGGCATTGCTCATGAAACAGATGTAACTTTTTTTATATCATTAAAAGCATTTTAATTCTTAAAAATCTGGTAAATGAAGTTCTGTGGTTTATGTATAGGCAGCTACTATGTTGAGGTTTAAGTGTATATTTTAACTTCCATACTTCAATTTAATGTATATCTTGCAGCAATCGGCCATACACAAAGACTTTCCACCTGACCAACAGGGGGAGACGACACCAACAGCTTGTATGGAGCATGGATGGCTTCTCTCCCATTGCTAAAGCCAAGAAAGAGATGCAGAATTACAATCCCTTGGATATGAAATTCAGAGTTAGTGTTATGAAATTCTAGACCTTTTTAAACAGATTTTAAATCTAAATGAAGTAAATGCATTGGGTGATAATTGTGAAATTGAATAGTATTTTCTCTCTCAAATGACTGCATTTAATGTGCACATCTCAATCAAAACTAGTAAGTATTACAGAATGAAAAAACATGTTTATGTTTAAATATTCATTAGGGTCAGATGCAAGATTCCCATGAAGAGAGTTTGTTCAGGGCAGTCTGAAGGTAGTTACATAATAATTTCCGACTTTCTGGCCAAAACCATTACGAAAATTAATATTGCTGCCCAAAATAAGGGCTTGAGGAACCTCCAAGATCCTTTTGGATCCGCCACTATCAATAAAGTCTCCATCAGTTTGATAATTGCATTAGCGAGTGCTCGAAAGTTGTGTTATATTTATGTTTTGTGTTAGCTATTTACTAAGCTGAGGTTAGTACCCACTGTGAATGCTTATTGTTTCAGAATCAACCCCCACCTCCACCACCTCCCAGTCCAGTTTTTAAAGTGACACCCAACAGATTTGACCTTCCACCGGGCGCCAGTATAGACTTGAAACTCGAAGGGTTTGTTGCTAGGTAAGCTATTTTATGTTTATTGCTCTCAGTTGTTTCAACAAATGGTATCTTTTTACTACAGACTTTTAATGTAGATCCAGATCAGCTGGCATATTGTTCAGTTATGCCTTTAACTCTGCTGTGACTAAATATTCATGCATGTGCCACAAATCACCATTTTGGGTTTAAGTTTGATTCAGGATAAACTTGAAATAATTCTGGGAAGATTTGCTTGAGTGTTTTAATTAGTTAAGAATTGTTTTCTTATGTACCATATTGACTGACCTTGGGTTATAGCCAGGCATGGTGCTGGAAATTACAGACATGAGCTCGGTAGTCCCTTGCCACAAATCCACGAAGTTAAGGAGATAATAGAAGATTGAGAAATAACGTTTAATCTTGATTTCTTCAGTGTACAGAAGGCAACAATAAAATCCTATTACAATCAATTATATCGCAAAACTTTAATTAATATTCTACATTTAGTATAACTGTGCCTGGATGATTTCAGCCCTCAGTTTGTGAAGGAGCGTCTCATATGTCATGCCATTATTGGACGTCAAGGTGGCAAGGAACTGATCATGAAGATTGACGTGTCCAGTGACTTTATCAGTCCTTTACTCGAGTTCTCCACCAAGAGCATGTTCTTCAGAGTGGATAAGGTTTGTTGCAGAGTTATTTCTGCCAAGAATTGTTGTTAGCTTAATCTGATAAGAAAGGTCAGGATTCTAACCAAATCTAATGTTACTTAATAACAGTTCAGTAAAGGCTGATATATTTCTATTTAGGTAATTGTTTATCGTTCACAGTAAAAGCCTTGTAAAAGATAGCTATCTTTGGATCGTCAACCAATTTTCTTGTCATATTGACCTTTGTACAGAGATCACTTGCCTATAGAAATTAGTGAAAAATACTAAAACCAGTCTGATTTTAAGCAGATGGTTGAAATTCAGCTTAATCACCAAACTATCCAGTTACAAGAATGGTTTTCAATTATTTTACTATTTACGATCTTAATGCGAGATTCCTGAGGTTGTTGTGTCGCCCTTTGTCCATCCATCGGTCTTTCCGTCACGAATACTTAATGTTAACATAAATATTTCTTCATCAAATTTTCAAATTATATTGCTTATGACAACAAGGTTTTGATGATGCTTAAATCTTTAGGTCGATGTCAAATTTGATGGAGTTATGCCCCTTTTCGTACTACTACTTTGATTTTCATGCTGACCAAGTACCCGAGGGCAACACAAGTGTTCAACTGAAAACCCATCTAGTTTTATCAGGGTTTAGTATATTACCTTTCAATATTATTTCTGACTTGACTTATTGCAGAAACCAGAAGATGAATTAGAGGCTCAGACCCGGGAGTTGGTGATCAGTAATGTGTCCACCCTGCCCCTGACCACAGAGCTCTCTCTGAACAAACCATTCCAGATAGTCCTTGAAGATGGTTCTGAGGTCTCACAAAATGTAAGTGTTTCTTACTGTGTATTTCTATTCAAAGTTTATTTATTAAAGTGGACGAAATGTGATAATAAATAATCTGAATATTCCTATTTTTTAACTGAATTTTTAATATATTTAGTATTATCATGGTAGTAAGTAATTCCAAAATAGTGGTTAAATTGTCTCTAGTTTGTAAAGAACCGTTGTGGAATCATTTCAAATTTCAGTTTTTGTGGAAAAATATCTGACCATAACTATAAACCCTTTCAGACTGTGCATTTAGATGTAGGAAAGACCTACACGCTGAGGATCCAGTTTGACCCAGCGTACAAGGATGATCTACACATCCGTACCATAGACGAGGTGCTGCACATCACATATAAGGAACACCCTCATGTGGTATGTCCTCACAATTTATTTTAGAATTCCCTAAATAATCTGTCAGACAATTTTGTAAGCGTCATAGAGTTTGTTTTTTTTACATTTATTTAAGTCTTTACTCGATATTACTGGTTTTATCACATACGTGACTAGTGTAGATCCAGATCCATTGCAGCTGATCTGGATCTATGCTGGTCACTTCTTGGTCAGAAATAACCTGATGAATCTAAAAGCTAACAGACAGAACTGATGTGCCTACTGATTGAGACCTACACTGGTTACACATGCAGTGGAGTAAAGGGTAAAAAATCATTAACAGCAAAGTTAAATAATACTACAGTAACACACTTGCATGTAAACAAATCTAAGTGCTGGTGTTGTTTCAGGACTACATTGCACTGAGAGGGGAGGTGTATTTCCCGAACTTGGAGTTTGAGAAATCAGTGATGGATTTTGGATGTATCCTCAATGACACGGAGGTCACCAGATATGTGAACATCACAAACAACAGTCCTATGGTCGTCAAATACAGGTAGGCAGTCACAAGAGAATTTAAATTACAGGGTGTTAAGTCTTTAATCTGTTTATAGAAAGAAAATGACCACATTCAGAGTGATGTTGTTAGCAGTATATGATATCCCATTAGAAAAAGATGTAATTATGAGAATTGATTTCTTTAACAGACTTGTGTTATTACTTAATTGTGATTTTTTTTACTGATTTATGAAATGCTTAGCACTTATTTTTTGGCCTTAACCTGTTCAGGATCTACACTGTTCACTTTTAGATTTATTAGATTATTTATGACAAAGAGCCAATCATTACAGATCCAGAATGGATGTGCCAGCTGATATTGATCTTCAATGTTCACAGTAAAGGGTTAAGCCTACTTGTAACACTTTTGAAAACACAGACAAGAGATTTTCTATACTGTTTATAAAAACGAATGAGCATTTTTTCCTATCTCCAGGTGGTCATTCCTGATTGGACCAGAACCATGTACTGTCATCAACCACCCAGTGAAGGTACAGAGCCCAGTGATCGAGGAGGTGATGGGGGAGGAGGAAGAGGAGATAGACGGACAGGTGGAACAGGCTCGATCCTCGGCCTCGCCACAGGAACCATCCACACAGATAGAGGTTATCATACAGGAGGCCACAGAGATCAAAGAGACAGAGACTGAAAAGTCAGAAGTGGAACCAACCAAGGAGGTAACAGAGGAAGTCTGATATGTTAATTTATAAATTTTAACCTTTTACTCCATGAGATATCGCTGTTGTACATGTGTGAACAGTTTAGATCCAGATCAGCCAGCTCATTTGTGCTATATCTGATCAGAATATACGCTGTTAGCTTTTTGATTCAGTAGATTATTTTTGACCAGTGAGTGAACAGCATAGATATTGATCAGACAGCATGGATTTACTAGTTGATCTGGATTACGTTGATCTGGATTAGACTGTTTGCACATGCAATAAAAACCATATCTATGGAGTAATGGGTAAATTGTAACTTTTATAACCAAATTTGTGTGTCAGTTTTCATAGATGTCAAGCTGTCTTTCAGATGCATGTTTTACTTGGATATTATGTCCAAATTGCATTACTTTATGCTTTCCTTTCATTCAAAGAATATGCATGAGATTACTTTAAAATTTCTCTGAATAATGCTCATTATTTGCTTCCGGCAATTTTGTTTATCTTTTGCTTTAATCACAATACATTCTTTTGTATAAATTTTGCTTGCTCTTGAGCTATGAAGTAAATATGTGCCCAAGGTTATAAAACTGAGCATGGAAACCAGTCTCAAATCTCAAGCATCTGATTGGCTGAAATGGTGACCAGTCGCCATTTCAGCCAATCAGATGCTTGAGATTTGAGACTGGTTTCCAAACTCAGTTTTATAACCTTGGGACATGAAAGAATATTCTCATGTCTTATTTATGTATGATATTATATCCTGATATTGAAATAAAAGATTTCCCTTAAAGGAAGGGGAAGTAATAGATACAACAGGCAGTTTATCCCCAGTGAAGTCCCCTGACACCACCAAGAGCAAGGAACCAGATGATAATAAGAGTGTAGACCAGAAGACTGGTACCCCAAATGTCTCAGAAATGCCTTCTGAAGATATTCCAGAAAAGGTGTTTATTTGTCCATAGAAGACTTCAGATCATTTCTGATTTCTTGCTTCTTGCTCTATCCTATTTGTTTAACTGTATAGGTCATGCAAAGATGGTTCAGAGGTTCTCATCTCTCTTTCCAAAATTGTTGGCTTTTTTTTAATTTGTGGTTTCATGGACTTTTTGTAGATTAACCATTAGTCCATATATACAGGTTCTGTCGCATGTGCATCCAGTGAAGATCCAGAACAGCTGGTACATTCATGTCATCTGATTCGGATCTACATTAGTCACATTGTTGGTCAGAAATAACTAAATGAACCTGAAGCGAAAAGTGTAGATTTTGATAAAATGGCATGGGCTTAAGATTATAAAACTGAGACTGCAAACCAGTCTCAAATCTGAAGGATCTAATTGGCTGAAATGGCGACTGGTCGCCATTTCAGCCAATCAGATCCTTGAGATTTGAGACTGGTTTCCATGCTCAGTTTTATAACCTTGGGCACTGGTTGTCACTGATCTGGATCAATACTGTTTGCCTTAGGGATAACTGCTATATCTTATAGCGTGTATAGGGTTAAAAATAATAGATTATAAAGAAAAAAATAGTAAATAATTAACACGGCTTCAATTTACTTGTATTTTACTAAATAAAATCTACACACTTTCCAAAATTTTTATTAAAGAGAACCTGTGAATCAATTTGCTATGACTTATCACACTGTTTTCATCCTCTCTTCTCTCTCGGTATGTCTTTCTGTTGATATAACCCTTTCCTCCATATATACACCTTTTATTGCATGAGCAAACATTGTAGATCCAGACCAGCTGGCACATTTCAGTTGCTGTCTGTTCAGGATCTGCACTGTTGGCTTTTTTAGTCAGAAATATCCTATTAAATCAAAAAGAAAACAATGTAGATCCTGATCAGATGGCACAGATGTGCCAGCTGATCTGGATCTACACAGTTCACCTATGCCATATAGCTGTATATATGGAGGAAAGGTTTAATTCTTTGTGATTACACGTACACAGACATCTGTCACTTTGTCTTCCCTGTCATCCTCTATTTTCCTTCTTTTGCAGTGTTTGCAACTTTCACTGTGTACAAGATACTTCATTACTGTTTCATCTTGTACAGATATATGTACTGTCACATGACATGTGTTTCTTATCTTACTGCTGTCAGAATGTCTAACTTAAGTTTTGATTTTTTTACAAATTCTTTGTCAGTTTCTGGAAAATCATATGGTTGTTTTATAAATTTTTCAACCCTTCTTTAAAGCAAAACAAACCTACGAAAAATTTGTGAACTGGCTTATACTGAAACAAAAGTCCATTTATACAATTTGGTGGGTTAAGTGTAAATATACATGCGTGTTCTTACGTTTTTATTTGTTCACCATTTTATAGGATATATATAGGATATAAATAGTTATTAATGTGAAGCAAATAGAGAATATTTGTTTGTTTTAGTGAAGTATTGATTTTATTGCTCAATGAACACTAAAAACTAATATTTAGTCACTTGTGAAAATATTAGTTTCTGGTGTTTGCCTGTGATATATTAGTTTCTAGTGTTCACTTGTGAAATCTATTCAGCAGCATTCTTTCTACTAAGTCTATTATCATAATTATAAGAAATTTAAGTATAATTCTTGTAAAATGGTGTGGCTTCATGTATGATGTGATGGTTTCAGGGTCAGTTAGAGCTGGAAGGTAGTGGTGAGGGTGAGAGCAAGAAAGCCGAGGGAGCTGACACTACAGGGCTCAGGCTCAGCTTAGACTCCATGGAAGATTTTGATGAAGACCCGCTGAAGACAAACCGAGCCCTGGCTGCCCTACTGGAGACTGAACGCCAGGAGGATAGCACTCCTATTGGAGTAGAAGAGGTAGCAACAGATATAAAAACTCTAATTTTTGAGGCAGAAAATTGTTTACTGAGTCGGCGGAGAATGTTTTCTCGCCAGAAATTTCCTCCCTTTCTTGAATACATAACACTAGATGATAATAATTGAAAATTATGCAAGACCAAAGTAGAATATTTGCTTAGCTATGCCCCTTAGTCAATGACTTTACATTTAACAATTGACTCCATGGATTTGGTTGATTTTCTGTTAGTGACAATTGAAGATCTAGATCGACCTGCACATCCTTGCAGCCTGATCAGGATCTACATTAGTCACTTTCAGATTTATTTCTGTAATTTATACCGATAAGCAACCCATGTATAAACTGATTAGATTGAATGGATATGCAGGTTGATCCCTAACTACTCTGTTCATACATGCATCAAGAGTTGTCTGCATGGAGCGAAGGGTTAATGTGAGGGCTAGATAGAAATTGGTGTAATTCTTCTTACTTATGTAACGTTGACCACATTACAAAACCTTTGGTTATGCCATCTCAGGACTGACTTGCTGTTGCATTCTTTTTTATACCTTAGTAGTCAAAATGTTTAAAGTAAACTTTTTTTCAGGTATTCGATATTCTGCCATTGTATGGAACCCTTCAACCAGGTGACACAGAACAAGTGACCATGACCTTTTATGGTCATGCTGACATCTGGGGACAGGCCAAGGCCATCTGTGAGGTGGAGGGAGGACCCACATATGAGATCATGCTGAAGGGAGAAGCCTCCCTTGTCAGCTACAAGTTTGACTGCAAGGAGATCCACTATGGCAAGCAGGTACAGCATTAATTGTATATAAATCCAACAATGCTCATATTTACCATTTTGAATAAAATGGTTAAAGTTAAAATTTCAAGGATTTAATTTATTATAGACATGTTAACGCTGTCTCAAATACACAGATTTAACATAAAGTATTGTTTAAATTATTTATTTTAAACTTGTTAAACAATTCATCTAAAAGTGTCAAGCAAGACTCAGCTGGCACATCCCAGCTATCTGATCAAGAACTACAGTGTTCACTTTTTTCTGACCAAGATGCGACCAGTGCAGATCCAGATCAGATAACATCGATGTGCTGGCTGATCTGGATCTACAGTGTGCACCCAGGCCATGAAAGTCGTATCTTTAAAGTAAAGGGTTAATTTGTTGTTTTTGATGAATTGCTTCAGATGTATGATCATGTTGCGACCACAGAGATAACACTAGTCAACACAGGCAAAGTGGGCTTTGAGTTCTGCTGCTTGAACCTTGACCCTGCCCTAGCCAACAAACCCAAACCTGGAGTACCTATAATGGTGCCACATGCTGTAAGAATTCTCATTATCATGTTCAAAGTAATGATAGCACCAAATTATCATATTGATGTTACCTAGTGTTAATATGACTATAACAAAATTTTTAAAAAATGATAAAAAAATGCACAGAATGCATCTAAATTATTGTTAAGATCTCTCATGAACTGATCTGTTGGTTTATACACCTTAACCTGATTGAAGAAAAATATTTTGTACATTGCACTGGATTTGTGTGTGTGTGTGTGCATGTGTTTGGGTGGATTAAAGAATATCTTTCAATAATTATTGTATCAAAAGTAATATTTAACATTGGTGACATGATTAAATAACTTTTCTGGAGCCTGGTTCAAGTGTTGTCTTATTATTTTCAGGGTTATATTGAGCCAATGAGTGAGCAAAAGTTAACCATCAAATACCTACCCGGGGTACCGGAGAAATTTGACAAATGTTTCCGGGTTCAGGTAGCTCATTTTGAACCAGATCTGATCACTCTTCATGGTGAAGGCGTGTTCCCACGTATCTCGTTAGATCTTCCGAGGGAACCAGATGATCAGTACACGACCCTTGTAAAACAAGCCAAGGAAAATGTCTACAAAAGAACAATGGAGAGTTTTGATCCAAAAGGGAGCCCCAGTGTGGCTCATCCCCTCGGACAACACGCACCTGCGGACACTTTACTTGTTGCACAGTCACAGGTAGGAAATTTGGTTTAGTTTACCAATAAAATCTATGACCTGGTTTTTTTTTGTTTTTTTTACACTTCTTTGAACTGTATCTTAATGGTAATATGGTCTTACTGTTGCAGTCAAATAAACTGTGTTTTCCTAGTTTGAATATAACCACTCTATGGATATGGCTTTTATTTCATTGGTGAGTAGTGTAGATCAAGAATAGCCATCTGATCAGGATCTTCAATGTTTGCTTTTTGATTCTTTTGCTATTTTTTGACCAGGAAGCGAACAGTGTAGATCTAGATCAGATGACAAGGATGTGTATGTCACCCTTGATTAAAGGCATATTCATGGAGTTAGGGGATGATAAACAGAACATGTCATTTGCATTAATCTGCACTGTTTTTCCTTTTATTAACATTCTTGCTAAATGATATTGCATTTTCATGAAACAAGAATTGTCCTTGATCATACTTGTTCATCTCTATGTTGCCATTAAAGATGATATAAATTCAGTACTTTGCAATGTAAATGCTTCGCTGAGACAAGTACCAAGCAGTAACTGTTTGATAGGAATAAATCTTAAAACAATTACTTGGTACTTGTCTCAGTGAAGCATCCAAAGAAAAAGATATTAAAACTTGATAAACAGGCATTTGTTTGAACAAATAATTAATTGCTTTACAACTGTTGCTTACATAGGGAAATCATCATATGATGGTAAGTGAAATATTTACTGGAGTTGGATAACACTCTGTTGACATTAAATGGCTTTATTGCTTTTTTAACCATGATTTTTATGTTAATGTTTGATTGTAAACTTGTTGTATCTTCCTCATCATCTTATAGCAGATACATTAGTTTTTAGTGTTTGATGACAATTGCTTGATATGTCTACCCATCCCTTTAAAAGAACCTATGGAATATTACGAGGCAGCAGTTATTAAATAAATAATGCACTGTATTTCCATCCCCTGCCTGAATGGACCACTAATTGTATGTACTAACGTACCTGCCTACCATTTACAGTAACTGATAACCTTCCAAATTCGTCTACCCCTTACCATCATTACAAACACTTCCTGTACACAGCTTTATTTTATGTAGGTTGTCACGTTTGTATGTATAGATATTTCACTTTTTGTTCTCTGAATTCAATAACTGATATTAGTGTTTATTTTTGTTCGCTTGTTTGTTTTTGTGTTATTTTGAAAATTCACAGTTAATGTTGGATTTACATATGTTTTTCACATTATCTGAGTTGTCTGTTTATTTGATGTTATTTATTAGATGACAAAGAAGCTTAAACCAGAAGATGAGAAGAAGAAAGTATGCGTCTTGCACACAAAATAAGGCCCAAGATCATAAAACTAAAGCTGGAGACCAGTCTCAAATCTCTAGCATCTGATTGGCTGAAATGGCGACCCACTTATATGCTGGAGATTTGAGAAGGGTCTCCAATCTCAGTTTTATGATCTTGGGCTTAGGTTTTTGCAAATTCCCTTATACTTTTTTTGGCTTATTTCTAATCGCAAATCTTCACAAGTTTTATGTAACACACTGCACAGTTACATACATAACCCTTTCCTCCATATAAATACCTTTATGATGAGGAAGAACAGTGTAGATCCCAATCAGCTAGTTTATCTGTGCTGTCTGATCAAGATCTACACCTCTTGCTTTTTGATTTATAAGTTATTTCTGTCGAAAAAGCGAACAGTGCAAATCCTGATCAGATGGCACGAATGACTGATCTGGATCTACACTGATCGGACATGTGACAAAAAGTGTATACATGGAGTAAAGGGATAATATACATTCATGCTTAATCATTTTTGGAAGTTCACTTCAGCCTTTCAATGAAAACCCTGATCATTAATGTTTTTTAATTTAGAAATAGATATATCTATTCTTTGACAGACTGAATGGCAGACAGTTTAGACCCTGATCCGACACTGCGGATGTGCAGGCTGCTCTCGGTCTACACTTGTTACATAGGCTGTAGGCCCCATTTTACCATCATGGGTCACATATATCATGTCCAACCCAAGGTCTTTCTGATTGACCTACTTTCTCTGAAATATTTGCATGATCAATTGTATTTCCTGTTAGTTCTATAGTTCTAAAACAAACAAATATATCTGAATCAACCTTTTTTGTAATTTTATTTGTCTAGATCAATGCTGACGTGAAAAACAGCTTTTTCTTGTACATACAATGACCAGTTTCATAAAACATTTTGTTGATCAAAGCTATCTAACAATGGCTGAAGAAGTTTAATTACGGATACAAATTTGCACACTAGCATGAAGCTTTTTGTTGCAAAATTGTTTGTTCTAAAACACTGTTTTGTTTTGATTGATGTGTTTTCAAGTGTGGTGGGTTGGTAACACTAATTATGGGGAGAAAACAGCAGAATGCATAACTAGGTCGACTGATGTGAAAATAGTGTCAAATATTAATGGCTAAATAGATAGATAGTGATGTACAACGTCTCTTCAATACTCTGGAAAATGTAAGAAATCTCTTAGAATTTTTATATGCTGTTTTGAAGTAACAGTCATGAGGACACCTGCTGCATGCAACAGTGGCTATGAAAGCTGACTTCTTCAATCTTCACCAAACTTGGTCAGAATGTTTATATCTGGATCAGGTTTGATAACCGTCATCTCTGTTTTGCAGAGTATAGTATCTGTACCTGATTGTTGTATTGAAATATAACTCTCATTACACAGACTGTTCACAAAGCTTTGCCCAAGGTCATAAAACTAAATCTGCAAACCATTCTCAAATCTAAAGCATCTGATTGGCTGAAATCACCATTGGTGGCCATTTCAGCCAATCAGATGTTTGAAATTTGAGACTGGTCTCCAATCTCAGTTAAGTGATCTTGTGCCCTGGGCCAGTCGCCATTTCAGTCAATCAGATGCTTGAGATTTGAGACTGGTTTCCATGCTCAGTTATATGATCTTGGGCCCTGGTGATATTCAGACTGTGTTTACAGGGTGAGCTGTGTTTGATGCCGTCTGAGTTAGATGTTCAGCTGGAGGTGGAGAGATTGGCTGTGAGGAATTTTGCCCACGATATTCAGCAGCACGAGATAGCCATGCAAGAGTCATATGACCTGGAACCACCCAACAGTAACGAGAGCAGAAATACACAAAACACAACCGAATCCAAGGGCGGACGCAAGAAGAAACACAAGTGAGTCTTAGCAGTTCACAGTTTTCTTTCCATTTTATCCTGTAGTGCATAAAAATGCTACAGCTGCCTGTTTAAAACTTTACTGGGATAGGGCTGTTATATCAGCTGATCTGGATCTACACTGGGCCCACGATCCTTACTATAAGGAGTAAAGGGTTAACAATACATGGCTCCTTTTTTTCATTGGTTGCATTAGTAGTACATTACTTTGTAAAATTATTAAGAAGCAGTCTTTCTTTACTATTCTTTTGAGTTGCTTCACTGATAAATCTAAATGTCTAACTAGTGTATTAAGTTTCAAGCCTTTTACCCTAATATAAATACCACTTGTAAGTAGAAACCACCTGGCTTATATGCTGCAATGATATCTAGTAAGATACCACTTTTACTGCTTGAAGAGAGTTTTGCACCGATTAATCTTCATTGATTAACAGTATGAATGATTTTTATCTGGTCTTTGACTAAATATAAAACTGATGGTAAAAATAATAATTGACGTACACTTGTGTTTCATTTAAGGTAAATATAACTTTTTCTAAATTTAGGACCCTCTGGCTGTTTATTAGTTTTGAATTGTCATAAAATAAATGTTCTGTCATCTCAGTTCATTTTTGCTTTTTGTTGTGAACAGATCAAGACTGCCTGACTATTTGCTGGACTTTGGTTATGTAGTACTTGGCACAGTGCGTACACATATTGTCAAGGCAACAAACACAGGGTATTTCCCAGCCTCGTTCCAAGTAGAGCGCCATGATTTCCATCATCAGGGATTCCATGTTGAGCTGGATCGAGTACGAAACCTTCCTGGCTCACCAGATTATGAGACTGTGGACTTTGTTGTCAGCTTTGATCCCAGGGGAGCTAATCTGCCCCTTGGCCCAGTGGAGAGTTATGTGCCCATTAATGTAAGTTATGAAAAAAAATTGAGTTAGAAGTTAATAAGATTTTGAGCTTTCTTTAAAAATTGAAGATTGAAACATTCATCCTTGTCTCCATAGAGGGACAGTAGATGTCTCCATCTAAGCCATGCCTTCATAAAAGAAACAGGTCTTAAATAAAATACCCCCTAGAATTTCAAACTTGTAAATATTCACAAATAAGATGTTTTATTTAACAGCTGTGGTTGATGTTAACTATGGTTAACAACCTGTGTGGCCAGTGTAGATCTAGATCATCTGCCATCTGATCTGGATCTACACTGGTCACTGCATGGTCAGAATAACATAATGAATTCAAAAGCAAACAGTGTAGAACCTGTGCCCAAGATCATAAAACTAAGTTTTGAGATCAGTCTCAAATCTCAAGCATCTGATTGGCTGAAATGGCGACCAGTCGCCATTTCAGCCAATCAGGTGCTTGAGATTTGAGACTGATCTCAAAACTTAGTTTTATGATCTTGGGCCCTGGTCAGATGGCACAGATGTACCAGTTGATCTGGATCTACACTGTTCGCTCATGGTATAACACATATTATACATGAAGTAACTTATACAGTATATAACAGTAATGGATTCCCTGAAATTTGATTGATGTTTCAGATACTGAATGGACCAATGGTGACAATCCATCTAAAGGCCAATGTGACCATGCCGGACATGCAGATCTCTGATGATACACTGGACTTTGGGGAGGTGAAGTGCGGGGAATGTCGTGTTGTTATTGTACAGCTTCACAACTACCAGCAGGTCAAGTGTGAATGGAACTCCCTGCCCACAGATAAAGAAAAGAACAAGGTAACAACAGGCTTTATATACACAATAGCCCTTTACTCCGTATGGATGTATTTCATCACATGTACAAACAGTGTTAACACTTCACTCCATAGATATACCTTTATTGCTAGGGCAAACAGTGTAGATCCAGATCAGCAGGCACATCTGTGCTGTCTGATCAGGATCTGCACTTTTCGCTTTATGATTTGTTATTTCTGACCAAAATGCGACCAGTGCAGATCCTGATCAGACACTGGTCGCACTTGCGTAAAAATGCATATATATGGAGGGAAGGGTTAAGACATGTGCGACCAGTGTAGATCCAGATCAGCCGGCACATCCGTGCCGTCTGATCAGGATCTGCACTGGTCGCATTTTGGTCAGAAATAACCTAATGAATCAAAAAGCGAACAGTTTAGATCCTGATCAGACGGCACGGATGTGCCGGCTGATCTGGATCTTAACTGTTCGCCCTAGCAATAAAGGTATATCTATACAGGAAAGGGTTAAGCAAGCACATTTGTGCCATATGATCAGAATTCACACTGTTCATTTTTTGGATAACAGCCATATTCCATGGAGTAAAGGGTTAATGACAGAGAAGGTAATTCCTCTTTTTCTGATACATGTGAAAATGTACATACAGCAAAATAAAAATACATATCTGTGGGGTATGGTTGTTTTTGGATTATTTTAGTTGATTGGTCTACAATCCTAAAACCATCATAATGTACAGAGAGTATGTAAAGTATTTTAGAAAATTAAAAACAAGAAATTTAAGAACACACAAAAATACTGTTTAAGAAGAACCACAAACATTCTTACACAACAGAATAAATTAATTCACAAGAGTTGAAGTAAAACGTAGAACCTGATTTAATACCATGACATTAAAGAAATGTTAACCACTTAACACCATATTTATTGGTTTTATGTTTCGATGTAGTAAAGGATTAACCAGTGCCCAAGGTTATAAAACTGAGCATGGAAACCAGTCTCAAATCTCAAGCATCTGATTGGCTGAAATGGCAACTGGTGGGCTTTTCAGCCTATCAGATGCTTGAGATTTGAGACTGGTTTCCAATCTCAGCTTTCTAACCTTCAGACCTGATATACATTTAACATAATGCTTGTCTTCAAAAATTCTACTTTATCATGTTGTTTAGTAATAAAAAAATTCATTTTTTAAAGCTTTAGGATTAACGACTCAATTCACTTATAAATATTTCAGAGACCAAAATTTGGAAACAAGGTTAGCTATGTAATATGTTGTGTTTAACCCTTTCCTCCATAGATACACCTTTATTGCATGGGGGAACAGTTAAGATCCAGATCAGCCGGCACATCAATGCCGTATGATCAGGATCTTAACTGTTCTCTTTTTGATTTGTTAGGTTATTTCTTACCAAAATGCGACCAGTGCAGATCCTGATCAGACGGCATGGATGTGCGGGCTGATCTGGATCTACACCAGTCGCACATGCATAAAAATGAGTATATATGGAGGAAAGGGTTAAGCGTCACTTGCAGATCTACATTTGAAGCACTTCTTGTATCTAGCTATCCAGAATTAGATTGTCATGTTTCTTGTCGTGCTTTTATAGTTTGATCTGCATTTGTACTGGATGCAAAAAAATCTTTGTTTTCTTTTCTTTGAAAAAGACTACAATTAATTCCTTTTAGCTGTGTACCTGATTGCAAAACCAACATTTGATTGTATTGATTGTATTCCTTATATGGTTTGTTAGCTTATGCACAATCTGTGGTTTGTTTTGGTGCACCTTAGTGGGTTCAGGCTCCAAGGTTATAAAACTGAGCATGGAAACCAGTCTCAAATCATAAGCATCTGATTGGCTGAACTGGCGACCAGTCGCCATTTCAGCCAATCAGATGCTTGAGATTTGAGACTGGTTTCCATGCTCAGTTTTATGACCAGTCGCCATTTCAGCCAATCAGATGCTTGAAATTTGAGACTGGTTTCCATGCTCAGTTTTATAATCTTGGGCACAGAAGAAACATTATAAATAAATTGGAGTTTTCTTGTTGTTTCATTTAAAACCCTTTACTCCATGGTATAGTGCTGTTACCATGTTTGAACAGAGTAGATCTGGATCATTCTGGATGTGCAGGCTGTTCTGTATCTACACTGTTTGTACACACAATAAAACATTAAACCTGTTAATATGGAGTAAGGGTTAATCACAAACAAAATTTTATTCTTTTAAAATTCAGTTCCAAAATTATTAATGATATTCTCCACTATGTTATTGTGAACATGAATAAACCATGTGGGAATCAGTTGAACAGCTACCAGAAATCTAAGCTGTGAAATTTACATTTATTTGTTGGGGATTTGTTTTCATAAACTTGTAGAAGTTTTTATGCATAGGCTGAAATTATATCACCCACACAAAGGTAACATGGTGAGCTAAAAACAAATTTGCTATTGTTTTATTTTAGAATAAAGAATATTTCAGGAACAAAACAAAGAATATTTCAGGAAAATTAAAATAACATTTGATGTCGATGAAATTTATTGGTTTTACAGTAAGGTAGTGTTTTTCTGCGGATAACATGCATGTTTGTTTGCAGGCTGACAAGCATGTACCTATGCATCTTAGAAGAAAGAACAAAGTAGACAAGACAAAGCCACGCCACTTTGAGATCATGCCACCCACTGGCACACTGATGCCGGGCCAGAGACTTAATGTCCAAGTGAAGTTCATGCCTACTGAAGAGGTATATTTGCTATAACATTTCTTATGAACCAGATTAATATTGCTTATATTTAGGCTGGTTCTTAACCCAGTTATCTCCTTAGATTCAATTGATATAACTTTTATCACATATGTGACCAGTGTAGATCCAGATCAGCCAGCACAGTCATGCCATCTTATCTGGATCTACACCGTTAAGGAAGCATGATGTCCAAGTGAACCTGGGTCTACACTGGTTGTAACTTTGACTAAGCATATATAGCTGGAAAAGTACATTCAGTGTTGGTCTCATTGCATCTAACTTCATTTTCTGTTTTTAAATACTTCCACTTAATACTTTTTGCCCAACCAGTTTGAACTGAAACAACAAAGACAAATTGTTACAAATGTTTGTTTTATTTTTTCTTCAGAAATTTTATGAGCAGCGTATTCCGATACGAATTGCTCAGAGCAGTCAGAGAATCTTGTTGCTATGCAGAGGTCAAGGACAGGAGCCTCGTTTGGACTTTGACCTAAACATGATGCAGTTTGGCCCTATTCTCCCCCACAGTGCAGGAGATGAAAGGGAGGTCATTGTGAAGAATCCTTGTAGCTTTGACATAGAGTTCTACAACTTGGAATTTGACTCTCAATACCTGGAGGAAGAAAAGGTAAATCTTCTCAAAACTACATCAGTATTCATGTTAACTCAAGCTACATAATTCTTTCCAAATTTAAAATGGGCAGAAGTTGCATGAGAAATGCCCCTTGCTTATTTGGAAGATCACAAGGACAAAGTTCTGTATATTTAGCATTCATCTCTACTTGATGGCTATGAATTGTATCCTATGTGATAACAATGTAGCTCCAGATCATCCTGCACAGCTCTGCAATCTAATATCTACACTAGACAATATTTGGTCATAAATAATCTATTGAATTCAAAAGCAAACAGTTTAGATCCTGATTGGAGAGCAAGCATGTGCATACTGCTTGACCTCAAATGACAGCTAGAAAACTTATAAGTACCTTTCTTGCCAGTTGTTGGATTTGCTACAGAATGCAAAATTAGTAAACCAATTAACCCTTTCGCTGCCAACGTCGAAAACCCAAATTGACATCGTCAGTGCCAAGAGCTGTTTACCACATAAACAAATACCAATACCAATTTCAGAATGAATCTGGTTAATTATAGATATATCGACATAATTACTATGTTTACATGTGAAAACAAAAGCAATAACATTATTGGTCAATATTTCAATGATCTGCCTACGTCAGCAGAAACCCCCGCTTTGCATGCTGGTCTGTATATAGAAATGGCAAAAGCCGTCCATATGGCAAATACGCCGAAAATAATAGGGACGGCATTAGGGTTAACCTTAAAAAATGGTTATTTCAGCAGACAAGGTTTCCTATTTTGGTTGTGGAATTATTCTTGTCTTAGCTACTTTTAAATAGAATAGAATGAACTGCACTAAATGCTTCTGATAATGGTTTGTTATAGGTGCTGCGTCTGATGAAGGGTTATGATGAGTACAACACGATACTGTTACCACCCCGCCCACCAGGAGAGAAACTGCCTCCTGAGCTGCTTGAGTACTATGAAGGTTAGCGCCATTCTAATTGGCACTCAGGGTTATTTGAGAATCACACAGAATAAATTCAATTAAGATTTAAATTTCATTCTACCTAAGGATCAGGAGGTTTGACTTTATTCTACTTATCTTTACTTTCCTCTTTAAACAAGATTACCTGCCATTTTTATTTAAAAATTGAATTAATAATTTATCGCATTCATCAGGGAATGAAAACCATTTGGGATGTTTAAATTGTGTGAAGCCTGAAGGGCTAAACCAGATGTTTTCCTGTGTTAAATGGAAATAGTCTGTAGAAAGAGTTTTATTACAGCAAACTGTAAGGTAAGTGATAATATAAAAAAGGAAACTTCAGTAAAACCAGATTATGAAATTGAACAATAGAAAGACCATGTAAATGTTATTATTGTCTTTTAGAGCAAATGTCCAAGTTGGAAGAAGCTGAGAAGGCCCGACGTGAGGCTGAAGAGGCTGAGGAGCTCAAAAGACAGGAAGCTGAGGAAAGGGAAAGAGAAGGTATACACTCTAATCAGTCACTCATTCATGGAATGGCTTAGACAGAGAGTTGGGTTAAATAGTCATGAACTTCTCCCTCTGCTTAGTGAAGAGAAGATTTTCTCAATATGTTTCATAAATCAAGCTGAAAATTTGTAAAAATTATTTCTAAAAACGGAAAAACTTTTCCCTGTTCCACAACTTGGGTCTATTCCCGACGTTCTTTTTAACTACATTCATATGGGTTTTTCATGCGTGCGACCAGTGTGGGTCCAAATCAGTCTTAAAATCTGTGCCTTCTGATCTGGATCTTCACTAGTCAAATATTGGTTAGAAAAAGACTTAATGAAAAGTGTAGATCCCTATGAGATGAAACAGATGTGCCAGCTGATCTGCATCTATACTATTTGACCTTCAGTCGTATTTGACTGATTATTATACACCGTTATTTATTATAAGATTTCGGTATCATTTGATCTAGCATACAAACCATTCAGCAGTGAGCACACAATTCATCGTAAAGTTTAATTATTAATAATCTAGGCTGTGGTTTATTACAGAGAATGGTGAGAAGGAGGAGGGATCAGAGAAGACGGATGTGGGACAGACACAGGAGGGCACGTTGACTGCCAGATCTCGTGCAGAGTCTCTTGCTGAGTCCATTGAAGGTCAGGATGATGCCAAGTCAAAGCACGAGTCAGAAGATGGTAACTTTTAACAATATAGTCAATTCTCTTAACTCCATATATGGGGTGCGCCACGGGAAAAGGTACCTTCGGTCATATTTTGTGACATTTTAGTTGTTACTATATTTAGAAAGAACTTACAACTATCTATCAATTTCTCATAACTAACAAGTGCTTTTCTTACACATTTTGACAATAAAATGATATTTTTAACGCAAAATGCATAATAATCAATGTCATCTGCTCAACTTTATGACGTCATTTCAAGGATTGACGTCAACTGTCCGAAGGTACCTTTTCCCGCGACGCGCCCCATATAAGGGTTTTATCGTATGTGTAACCATTGTAAATCCAGATCAGAAATAACCTTATGAATTTAAAGACAAAAGTGAAGATCCTAATCAGACACCATGGATGCGCTGGTTGATCAGGTTCTAAACTTTTTGCCCATGGGATATTTGCTATGATGTTTAAAGTTACAATATAGGGTGTTGAAATATCCTTATAAAGGTGGTGCTCCTCTTAGCTTGGTAATAAATTACCTGACATGCATACATCCAGCTTAAAGAGTTACAAAATTTGTTAAATCAATCCACAAGCTCTAATTTTAAGCCTAAATGTTGAATTACAATTTTGAATATGAGTTATTTTTAGGAAGATACATTGTTGACAGTGTTTGTGTACATTTCAGGCAAGAGTTCAACGGGTAGTGTGGGTGTTGGGGAGATGGAAATAACGCCTGTTTCTAAAGCTGTTGCAAGGCATCTTGGGATTGACCTGTCATCAGAAGGAAAAGCTGCCCGTAATAGACGTGGCATTGCATGTATTGTCAATGGTGCCCCATTGTCTGGTTAGTCATACATTTAATCTTTGGAAATCTTTTAATTAAAAGAAATCTTGAAATAACAACAAATTTATGAAAATAGAAAATCAAATTTTGTTTATATTCAATAACAGGAATATTACCCAGAAGCAAATGTGTGAAAGTTGCTTATCAAAAATAACACCTCTCAAACAAAACACTTCCTCTCTGCACAGCCAAAAATCTATGTGGAAAATAGAGCATCAGTTTAAAAGATTGATTGATTTTAAATAAAACACTTCAAAAAGTTAACAAAAAAAGCAACAACAAAATAACAAACATTCAGGTTTTTATTTAATCAACTTTTTATTATTTGTGTGATGTTTGTGATCAGTCACTTGCACAGAAATGGGATGTTTGCAGACTGATAAGATTATGTTTTATAACAGATTAAGCAAACAAGTATTGCCTTAAAAAGCCAGAAAAATCAAAAGTTTAAATGAAAGATCATCCAATGTATGCATGTTGGTATTGAATTTCAGGGAAGACAGCTACTGCCATTACCCTAGCCAAACTGTACGAGGCAGCCTTACTGAGCATTGACAATGTTGTACTGGATGCCATATCTAACGGGAACACTGCTGCCGGTCTCAAAGCACGAGAGATGTGTGCAGAAGCAGCTCGTAAACGTACAGAGGAGTTACGTGCCCTTGAGGGAGATGACGGAGAAAAGAAGGCTGCGGGTGGTTTGAGTGTTGAAGCAGTCGCTGCGCATACACAGGGAGCTAGTAAGTATAATTGCAATAACTGAAAGAAATCATGAGCTGGATTATAAAACTGAGAATGGAGACCAGTCTCAAATCTCAAGCATCTGATTGGCAGAAATGGTAACTTGTCACCATTTTAGCAAATTATTTGCTTGAGATTAAAGACGGGTCTCCAATCAAATCTTTATTATCTTAAGTCCTGGACTCAAGAAAAACCTAGGTTTAATGATGTTTTTTTTTTTTTAACAAATTAACACAAAATGTTTTGGAAGAGCATAATTTTCAAGCATTTTTTCTAAAATGACAATTTTAAACTTCATGGGATGTCACTAATTAGTATAGTTAATTTTTATCCTTTTTTTTACATCAAAGATGACGTTTAAAAGCATTTAAAGGTATTTCCTTGACATCGGCAGTTGTTAAAGAAGCTCCATCACAAAGAAAGTTAGAAATCTTTTTATTTTGATAACAATTTTGCATCTAGTTTATATAAAAATATGTTACTATAAATTGTTTTGTGTTGCATGGCTTAATTAATTATCATATTGATGATTAGATCAGTTGTTTTAATAAATTTGAAACAAGTGATTATTAATTGTTTTTCCAAACTATTTGAGCTTCATATAAATAAAAATGTTGCAAAAGTTAAAATTTTGTTTATCAAATTCATTGTAAGTTACCACCTGTTGGGGTCTAGATTTTTGTTGCTTTCACTCTACAACTGCAAGAAAACTTCCAACTTTTGTGAATTCACAAACCTGAATGTTGTTTACCTAACACGCATGCTTTGGGATTTTTTTCTTTTGATTGTCTGGGATTATTTGTTTGAAGATATAAACAGATCAATTAACTAATTGTGTTGCAATGTTTATTGCTTTGAGGGTAAAAGAATTCTTGGTGCAAATAATTCTATATTTTTTGCTTTTCTTAAAAAGTTCATTGTACGTAGTTTTAACATAGATTGTTAGTGCAATAAACACCAATGCTTCAATGAGATATGTTGCTTTCAGTGTTAATGAAGTGAAATTGTAACAGTTAAGAAACCCTAAGCCCAGAGCATAGCAGATAGTTGAAACTTAATTTAATAACTTAACAGTTGCCTCAATTTTACCCTACAAATATACGATTATTGTTATGGATATTCCGTACTTTTATACAGTTATTGATTACTCATTAAATGATTGAATGTTGTTGTTTTAACAGATAAGAGGTGGGGCTTATTTCAATATTTGAAATTCTAGCACACTGATTTGATGAAAATTGTGATAACTACGAAATATATTTAAAGATCTAGTGTTAAGAGCTCAAGGTTTACAATCAGTAGAAACTGTTCTGTTGAACTCTTGATTTTTATGTTTTGGCATGGAGATAAAAATTTACTTACATAAAAATATTTGATAATTTTTTTATACTGGTAACTGTGAGGCATTTGACATTTGATGTCAGACTAATGGTGAAGAACTTAATTATATTTTCTGAAATATGTGAATATTAATCCTGCAGAAAGAAGGACCTACTGCCTACTCTTTACATTTTAGCTTTGCTTTAACCAGATTTTATTTTAAACTTGTACTCATAGATTTCTTTTTAACCCTTTCCTCCATAGATACACCTTTATTGCATGGGCTTACAGTTTAGATCCTGATCAGACGGCAAGATGTTTGCTTTTTTATTCATTAGGTTATTTCTGACCAAAATGAGACCAGTGCAGATCCTGATCAGACAGCAAGTATGTGCCAGCTGATCTTGATCTGCACTGGTAGCACATGCGTAAAAATGCGTATTTATTGAGGAAAGGGTTAAACATTTACAATTACCTTTAGGATGTAAGGAAAACAATTTTGAGCTTATACGTGTAAAAAATTTAAATTAAATATATGTCCATTATTTTTCGCTTAAAATACAAATCTGTGAGTACAGGAAAATTTACCAGTCAAAACTGGCTCATCATATTTTCACTAGAGATAAGAAGAGAGTATAAATGGAAGATGTTAACCCTTAACTCCATGGGATATGGCTTATATAACACGTGTAACCAATTCAGATACAGTTCAGACTGCACTGCTATGCCATTGATCTGTGCCCAAGATCATAAAACTAAATCTGGAGATCAGTCTCAAATCTCAAGCATCTGATTGGCTGAAATGGCGACAAGTCGCCATTTCAGCCAATCAGATCCTTGAGATTTGAGACTGATCTCAAAATTTAGTTTTATGATCTTGGGCCCTGGATCTACAATCCTATTTTGAAATTTATTGAATAGATCTAAAATCAGTGTAGATCCTGATCAGACTGCAAAGATGTAAAGGCTGACCTGGATCATCACTGATTTCACAGGAGATAAAAGCCATAACCATGAAGTAAGAGGGTTCAGTGGTTGTAGGCTGCATCTAAGTCTAAGGCATTATAAATAAATCAATTTCTGTTCTTATATTAAACATTTATCATGTTTTAATCCTATACTTCACATATACAGGTGTTATTGCATGTGTAAACAGTGTTGATCCCGATCAGCCTGCATATCCATGCCACTTAATCAGGATCCACACTGTTTACTTTTTGGTCAGAAGTGATTTAAAAAGTGATAATTGTATATCTGATCATATAGCAGAGATATTATTTGCCCATGAATAAAAGCCATGTTCCATGGAGTAAAGGGTTAAATAGACTTTTAACCCTTTCCTTGATGTATACACATTTTTACGCATATGCGACCAGTGTAGATTTAGATCACCCGATCAGGATCTGCACTGGTCGCATTTTGGTCAGAAATAACCTAATGAATCAAAAAGGAACAGTTTAGATACTGATCAGACGGCACGGATGTGCCGGCTGATCTGGATTTAAACTGTTCGCCCAAGCAATAAAGGTGTATCTATATAGGAAAGGGTTAATGCAAAACAGGAACTAGTACATGATACTCTCATAATTTATTACATTTTATTCTAATCGGTATTTATGGTAAGCCAGTACTTGACTTTACTGACCTTATTTGTGTGTGCTTGTGTGTGCTTGTGTGTGTTACTGACCTTTGTATGTGTGATTGTGACCCCCAGCAGGTGGAGTGGCTGCAAGTGGTGCCCACTCAATGGTGAGCAATCGTAAAACAAGTACCGTTACAGATGTGAAGGGAGCAAAGGATAAACATGGCAGCTTGCTGGGAGCCAAGACAAACGTAAACACATCATCCATTGAAGGAGGAACTGGAAGTCAGGTGAGATTATTCTATTCTTGTAGTACGGAATCTTTTTATTTTTCTGTGAATTTTTCAATTTTTGGCTTGGACTTTATGAACACATTTAAAACCTCAGCAGTATTATATTGCTTTCGTGGAATGGCATGTGATAACAAGATTGTGAAATGTGCTTACAAGTAATCTGCTTCATTTTTTTGATACAGAATTTTGAGGGCCGAAGATTATGAAACTGAGCTCGGCAACCAGTCTCAAATCTCAAGCATCTGATTGGCTGAAAAGGACATGTCTCCATTTCAGCCAATCAGATGCTTGACTTTTGAGACTTCTCTCCAAATCTCAGTATTATGACCTTCATCCCAGTAGTTGTGCTAGGCTTACAAAACAAGCTTACATATACATGAATATTTAACCATAAAACCAGACAAGATGCTTTGGACAAATCAATTTAATTGTTAAGGAACTATTTAATTGCAACATTTTTTTATCAGTAATTTATTTAGCAGGCTGTGAAAGTAACTAATTTGATACATCATTATTCTGAAACCACATTTATGCCCCCAAGTACTCTGTAAATCATTCAAACCTTTACTCCATTGATATGCCATTTATCATATTTGTGACGAGTGTAGATCCAGATCAACTGGCACATCCATGTTGTCTGATCTGTATATTCTACACTGTTTGAATCCTTGTCAGATTCAGCCAATTGAACATTGTTTCTCTAGATCTGATGGCATTCCTATGCCTGCTGATCTGGATCTACGCTTGAAGCTTGTGTTATAAAAGGCATATACATGGAGTTTGGGTTTAATTGCCCTTTCCTCTATATATATGCATTTTTACACTTTTGTGACCATTGTAGATCCAGATCAGCCAGCACATCTATGGTTGTCTGATCAGGATCTGCACTGCTGGCTTTTTGGCCAGGAATAACATAATAAATCAAAAAGCCAACGATGCATGCATATCTTGATCAGATGGTTCGGATGAGCCAGCTGATCAGGACCTACACTGTTTGCCCATGCAATAAAAGCATACATATCGAGAGAAAGCATAGCATGTGCATTGCATGATATGATGTTACTCATTGTTTAGTATGGCAGCAAATCTCAACTATCATCAGACCCTAGAAGTTGGGGCAGGAGGAATACACTTATCGACTTTACTATAAATCTTGGAAAGGTTTATGAGGAAACAGTAGAACTCCCAAGATTATACAAAGTACAACATTTTCTCTGTTGTACTGGTTATTTTGTTCTGTTCCGTATGGGTCTAAGATCTTAAAACTAAGATTAGTGACCAGTTTCAAATCTCAAGCATCTGATTGGCTGAAATGGCTACCAGTCATCAGTTCAGTCAATCAGATGCTAGTGATTTTAGACTGGTCTCCAGATTTAGTTTAATGATCTTGGCCACAGGTCTAGTGTTTAGAGTTTTCACTTGAGTTGTGTTTTTCTATTATTGTTATTTTGGAGCCCTCCCTGTGGTCCTCATACTCATCACACCAATAACCCTTGGCTGAAGGTTATAAAACTGAGTTTGGAAACCAGTCTCAAATCTCAAGCATCTGATTGGCTGAAATGGCGACTGGTCACCATTTCAGCCAATCAGATGCTTGAGATTTGAGACTGATTTCCATGCTCAGTTTTATAACCTTGGGCACTTTACTCCATAGATATGGCTTTTATTGCGTATGCAGACAGTATACATCTAGTTCAGCCAGCAAAGTTCTCTTTGATATCGCTGAGGTTTATCTGACCAAGAAGTGATCAGTGTAGATCCAGTTCAAATGGCACAGATGTGCCAACTAATCTAGATCTACACTGGTTGCACATGTGATAAAACCTGTATATATGGAGTAAATCACAGATTCTGAATCAACCATTTTTATTAACTTTAATCAATTGGTAATTAAAATGGGCTCACTGTTTGAAAACCAGAGCCAGTCCAGTCATAATTCACTCAGAGTGTTGTACATAAATTACTTATTGAAATAGGGAACTATGTAGGCCATAATCACTAGAGGAATTTTGGGGGGCCACACTTATCAAGCCCTCCCAGTAAAATCGATGGAAAGGACAGAACCAAAGAATTGTTCGGATCAGATGAGCAATTTAAAACAGTTTAATATTTTCATGATAAAGTCATTGTCATTTATGTGTTGCTTTTTATTTTATGTTGACCTTGGTATTTGTGTACCTTAGTATTTGCAGTCTTGCATTTTAGTTTATACCTTTAGGTTTTATGTTTTAATTATTTAAATAAAATTATTAGTTTAACCTGACTTTTTAAGCAGCACACTTAGGGACTGATATGTGTTTATTGTTTTAAAAGTTGCACACTTAAGAACTTTTGTGACCTGGTGTTTACAGAATTATTTGACGTTGATTTTCATCGTCAGCTGACTTTGAGTGTCAAGTTTTCACACTGATTTTATGAGTGAATTTAGAGATTTAATTTTTTAAGTGAAAACCAACAGAATTTTGTCAGCAACAAAGAAAATAATGTCCCATTTTGATAAGAAGATAATTTCAATTTCAAAAGGTTTGACTCTTTGATTTGAGTAAAATTTTCAGTTACATTATCGTAATGAAACCTTGTCCCTAGATCATAAAACTAAATCAGGAGATCAGTCTCAAATCTCAAGGATCTGATTGACTGAAATGGCGACTGGTCGCCATTTCAGCCAATCAGATGCTTGAGATTTGAGATCTCCTAACTTAGTTTTATGATCTTGGGCCCTTGTTTCAGAAAAAGCTCATAATTCTTTCCACTTTCAGTTATCAATAACTCCTTCCATTTTCAGTTATTCACATGAGGACGCCATCACTTCCCACTTAACCCTTTACTCCATGTAAATGACTTTTATGGCATTATGGCAAACAGTGTAGATCCAGATCAGCGAGCACATCCATGCTATCTGATCAGGATCTACACTGTTTGCTTTTTGATTTATAAGATTATTTCTGACCAAGAAATGAACAATGTAGATCATGACAAATGGCTGATCTGGATCAACATTGTTCAAACTTGTGATAAAACTGGTATATATGGAGTAAAGGGTTAACAAATCATCTTAAAATTAGTTTTGATTTCATTAATTATGCATTATTCAAGAGCATTAACTTACTGAAAAAAGACTGATTTAAAACAAAACATGTTTTCTTGTTTCTTGTCAAAATACTTGTACTCGTATGTGTCAATTGTATATTCAATTACAGAGCATTAAAATATATTTTGATTTTGGATATAAATTTCCTCGAATATGATTATGAATTATTCAATAAATCTTAATAACTGTAAAATTTTAGGTTCCGAGCAGTCCACCACCCCTGGCTGCCCCTATTGCTCGTAGATTGAGTGTTAGTGCCAGCGTGGCAGGTGAGGAGGGACTGATGAGCTGTGTACTTCCGGAGGAACTTCTTGTAGAGATCCTCGCTGAACGCTTACAGGTATGTCGGTTGCCATCAAGCTTGGATCACATGGTTCCCACATCAAGGCTCTTTCCCAAAGACGCAAAATCAGGCATGGTTGAGAAACCTGTTTGGAATTTCATTATACATGCACAGAGAATGTCAAGTCTGCATGCCTAATGTGAGAATAATGATGTACTACTAATATATCTTGAAATTGAAACATGTTTAGATACATTCATTACCAGGCCATTAGTAATTTTCAAAAACAACAACATTTTACCTCACAGCCTAAAATTTTGTTAGAATGCCTCATCATCTGTTAAACCTTTACTCCATGGGATATGGCTGTTATTCCATTGGCGAACAAACTAGATCCAGATCAGTTGGCACATTTGTGCTGTTAATCAGGATCTACACTGATCACTTTTAGATTCATTACGTTATTTCTCACCAAGAACCAAACAGTGCAGATCCCAATCAGACAGCACAAATGTGCATGTGCCGGCTGATCTGGATCTACAGTGGTCATCCATGTGATGAAAGGTGTATCCATTGAGTAAATTGTTAAACAGTTTGACTTTCTCTGTTCTTATGTTACAGTTGAATGACTGTCACCGTGGTGTAGTGTTTGATGGACTGGAGACATTGTTTGCCCAGAATCAGCACACGGCGGCCTCGGCTGTTCTCAAGGCTCTCAACAACAGGCGCTTCATCTACTTCATTACACTGAAGCTCGACTTTAACCACCTCAAAGAGAGAGAGAAGAAGGAACAAGAAGAGAGAGGTAGATTAGTCTCCCTAAACAGCAGTCATCTTTAAGAAAATAGAACTATGTTTGTTGTTGTTAAGCTTATTTTGGAGGACAGGGATTGGGGTTGGGTGGGAAGGGGTAGGGGAATTTTTTGTGTGCAGATTCATCATCTCTGAAAAAAATCTATAGTCTTTGTCAGATTTCTAACCATTGCAGTTATTTGTAATACTCTATAACATGTTATACTTTGCATATTATAATATGCTTTTTTGTCAGAGATTATGTACTAGCATTAACAAATATATAAAAACATGCAAGAAGATTGTATCTTTGACATGCTGAAATATTTACACAATATCAAGTTGCCAGTGACTAGTTATCCTACTTCTATGTCCTTGACAACAGAATGTTGATGAATGAATTTAGTTCTCTTCATGGTATAGAAGTATTAACAATTTGCTCCATAGAAAAGGCTTTATTGCAATGGCAAACTGTTTAGACCCAGATCAGCCAGCACATCTGTGCCGTCTGATCAGGATCTAAACTGTTCGCTTTTTAATTAATTCGGTTCTTTCTGACCGAGGTTGATCCAGCACGGTTAAGTTAGCATGGATCGTAAATGAAAAAAACAAAAATGTCATTGTACAGAAAACATTTTCATTTTGTCTTGTGAATAACAGAAATGTGAACTGCTATGCTGTAGAGCATATTGCAAGCATGAACATGTTTTACAGAGCGGCTTGCTAAGCAGCGTGAGGAGCAGGAACGTTGTCGTCTCGAGGACATGGATGAAGAAGAATATGACGCCCTCACCGAGAAAGAGAAAGCAGAAGTAGACAGAAAGAGACTAGAAATCAAAAAAGAGAGAATCAGAAAGTAAGCCTAATTAAAAGTTTATAGATTGATTAAAATTTAGAATACCTTGGTATTATATAATTTCACAGGTTGTGATATAATGTCGCAAAAGCTGCAGCCATTAATACATGCAGTTAAAGATTATCTTTGGACACAAATATTCCTTGTAAATTTTTGATGAGATTTTGATTGTTGTTCTACAGATTTGTATGGGCACTAAAATGCAAAACATTAAAACCACAAGAAATAATTTAATGCCATGGTATGTTAATATATATATATATGCATAGAATTCAAGATTATATTTTTCACAAATCTTTCTGCACTTCTTTTAAATATTTATAAATGTTGTTTTTAACCCTTTACTCTATAGATACACCTTTATTGCATGGACGAATGTTGTAGATCCAGATGTGACCAGTGCAGATCCAGATCAGACAGCTGGAATGTGATATCTGATCTGGATCTACACTGGTCTCACATGCAATAAAATGCATGTACATTCAATAAAATGCATGTATATGGAGTAATTGGTTAAACAAATTCAATCAGTCTCAAAACCACCTTGTGACTGGACAATATAGTCAGCCAATATAACCATTTTCTTTTCTGATGTGTTTGCTAGACGAGTTCAGAGACAATTAGAAATGAAATCTAGGTAAAATATTGTATCAGTACCACAAACTTGTGACTTTGAAAACAATCACAAAAATAACAAACACATATGCTTTCATTGTTCACATATCACTAGTACCGAGAATGAACAAAAGTTACTTTTTCTTATTACCTGTACAAAAGTTAAGTTTATTGTATTACCAGTACAAAAAACTTCCTTTATCATATAACCTGTATTTATTGTATTACCTGTACAAAAGCAACCTTTATCGTATTAGGTGTGTATCAGTTTATTATATTACCTGTACAAAAGTTACCTCTATCGTATTACCTGTACAACAGATAATGGTGTCATAATTAATTTACTTTGAAACTGAAACAAAAAGATGGGAATTACAGCAGAATGCCTACTTAGAAAACTAACAACCGGTTTTCAATGTATACTGCACCATTTTTTGGATACTAGGGGCCACAAATCCTGAGGCCGAGATTTTTATAATTACATTTTTGTGACACTAAGATTTCATCCAAGCAAGAAATTAATTATTTTAAGCTGCACCCTAAAAACATGATGTTTTTACAGTTATTTCTGCAGATTAAGAATAAATTTTTTTTAGTTTTACTATGAAAACTAGCAAGACCATTGCTTTAACAATATTGTATATTATATTTGTTGTCAAATCTGTTTTTACTGAAATATAATTAATACATGGGGTTCTGCTTCTAGAGCTATACAGTAAGTATTTAGCCTGTTTGACACCGGTTGAAAATAGTTCCTTGTTATTTTTATGGTTTGTTATTGAATTCTTTAAATTGATGTTTTTGAGAAGTTTATTCATTTATTAGAACATCAGTGCCCAAGGTTATAAAACTGAGCATGGAAACCAGTCTCAAATCTCAAGCATCTGATTGGCTGAAATGGCTCAGTTTTATAACCTTGGGCATAGTGCTTGGTGTTTGAATCACAAGAATTTGCTTGATATGATTTTTAAAATAATGAAAACTTATTTATTGTTAAAGACGTTAAATATGATAGTTTTCCTTACCCGTTTACCCCTCGATTATGCCTTTTATTACATGGATGACCAGAATAGATCCAGCTCAACTAGCACATCTGTGGATGTTGAACTTAATCTAATCTGATCCCTTCATGGTTAGAAATAACCTAAACAATCTAAAAGCAAACAGTGTTGATCCTAATCAGATGGCACAAATGTGTAGGCTTATCTGGATATATACATTGGTTGCTGCTGGGATGAAAGTCATATCCAATGGAGTAAGTATTTTACCCTTTTCTCGATATATATGCATTTTTATGCATGTGCGACCATTGTAGATTTAGATCAGCTGGCACATCCATGCCATCTGATCAGGATCTGCACTGGTCGCATTTTGGTAAGAAATAACCTGACGAATCAAAAAGAGAACAGTTTAGATCCTGATCCGTGCCGTCTGATCTGGATCTAAACTGCCCATGCAATAAATGTGTATCTATGGAGTAAAGGGTTAAAGAAAAGACATGACATGTAATGATGTTCCTTAAAAAAAGACACAATTATAGTAATTTTATGGCAGAATGATTGAAATATGGTAATTTGAGTTTGTGGACCAACCAACCCATGAAATCTACAAAAATCAAGCTCCCCCCATCCCCCACCACCATTTGTGATTTCCCAGTAGCAGAGAATTTGATTATTTCTATGCTGTGAAGTTATTTTCGTAGCCATTTTTTTTCTGAAACTGAAAATCACAACATTAGTTTTGAATAATTTCTAGTTATAGGTAGAGTATTAGAGTATTATTAAAGTGAAGATTTTTTGTGTGTTCTGTTATTTGTGTAGATTAGTTAATAGTTTCTACATATTTTACAGCCAGAATGTGTAAGTAATGGAATCGCTGTCAAGTCCTGTGTTTGTCGTACAAATATTTTGGTAACTTCAGAGTGGTTAGTGATCTGTTTTAATTGTGATCATTGGTGAGGTTACCACAATAATTGGTTGAGTCCTGAATCAGCTTGTGACGGTTGGCATTAATTTGGTATAGTCATTTTGAATTTATGGGCTAAATTATTAGTTCATTTATGTATTTAACTAGTAATGTTTTGGTAGAAAAGAAAGAGTGTTCTTCTAGAAATGTCTAGCAGCATACATTCCCTGAGGGTTAATCTTAAAAGTTTTTTTTTTAAAGAACTTTATTTAACTGACATGGCTTGTAGAGAAATTCAAAATGACTTAGCAACATGTTGGCCTAATAATTTGTATTTTTGTTTTTCTTTCTCTTTGTGAAGAAAATGTATCAGAGTTTTGTAAGCAAAAGTAAGGAGCCTTTGACTTCTGTATACTACATGGAACTTTAAACTTTCAGGCGTTATGGATCTTCAGGCCGAAGTTATAGGAGAAAGTAAACATTTGTGTTTTAACTGTAGTGCTCATAATGCTTGCTTAATATCTACAAATTCTTTGTCAAGGTTTTTTTACATTTAACTAATTCCAAACTTTACAAAATATGTCGCTCTGTT
The DNA here is from genome assembly GCA_038501625.1 of Corbicula japonica. Classification (NCBI taxonomy): domain Eukaryota; kingdom Metazoa; phylum Mollusca; class Bivalvia; order Venerida; family Cyrenidae; genus Corbicula; species Corbicula japonica. The sequence goes on along the minus strand of JAZAYU010000034.1, from coordinate 2,814,754 downwards.
TCCTGCAGTACATACAGATGAAATTGCTCCACTTAAAAATGTTTATCAGTTATGTGTGCTAAAAATTTAATGGAATTGCGGGCAGTTTTAACTTGACTGTTTTGTTACATGTGAGTTTTGAGTGATTAATACGATACATTGCTTGTTCTGGGAAGACTAGGTGAGCAAATAAGAAGAGAAACATATTATTTCATGAAAAGCAGCAATAAACTTCTCAGCTAATATTCTTAGCATGATTATGAAGTACTGACTTTCAGAATTTAAAATTATCACTTACATTAATTTTAACTCTTATAGTTATCCTGCATGCTGGACTGCGTACATTGTAGTTATAATTGTTTTTGGAAGTGTCAAGTCTGTAGACAGATTTAACTTATAAAACATTAACCTTTTCCTCCATATGCATGAAAGCCTTTATTGCCTGAGTGAACAGAGTACTTCCAGATAAGCTGGCAGATCCGAATCATCAAGCGGCAGATTGAGATCATCTGTGCCATCTGATCAGGATCTGCACTGTTTGCTTATTGGTCAGAAATAACTTAAGAAATAAAAAAGCGACCAGTGCAGATCCTGATAAGATGGCACTGATATGCCAGCTGATCTGGATCTATACTGTTTGCACATGCATTAAAATGTGTGTATATGGAGTAAAGGTTAAAAAGAAATTGCTGGCGATGCAGTGTTTTCCCATTGACAGTCATGTAGGTCTTTAAACTGTTTTGAGTAAAGTCATTACTGGATTCCATTTTAATTCTTGTTTGGTAACTGCCTATAGCACCAGGAAACTTACTACTGTTGATAATGGATATGCAGACAGTCACGTGGTATTATGGTGTTCATGCCCTGCCCCTGAGATCTTCATTCTGTTCTGCCCCTGTGGTCTAGATTGTGCCAAGCCCCTGTTCTCTTTATCACACCATTGTGTTCTGCCCCTGTGGTCCTTATCACACCCTACCCTTGTGCCCTGCCCCTATGGTCCTTATCACACCCTACCCTGGTGCCCTGCCCTGTGGTCCTTATCACACCCTACCCTTGCGCCCTGCCCCTATGGTCCTTATCACACCCTACCGTTGTGCCCTGCCCCTGTGGTCCTTATCACACCCTACCCTTGCACCCTGCCCCTATGGTCCTTATCACACCCTACCCTTGTGCCCTGCCCCTGTGGTCCTTATCACACCCTACCCTTGCACCCTGCCCCTATGGTCCTTATCCCACCCTACCATTGTGCCCTGCCCCTGTGGTCCTTATCACACCCTACCCTTGTGCCCTGCCCCTGTGGCCTTTATTACATCCTTTCCTGCGATCTTTATTACTCTTCCATCCTCATCATGCTCTGCCCATTGTGCTCTGCCCATCTTTGCCCAAGGTTATAAAACTGAGCATGGAAACCAGTTTCAAATCTCAAGCATCTGATTGGCTGAAGTGGCAACTGATTGCCATTTCAACCAATCAGATGCTTGAGATTTGAGACTGGTTTCCAATCTCAGCTTTATAACCTTCAGCCCTGACCTCATCAGTTCAATGTGCCCTGTCCCTGTGGTCCAGCTCATGTAGTTTTCAGCACACCTCACTCGAATCTTCCCTAGATACCAACAACAAGTACCAGCAAGTTTACTGGTTGCTCAGGCTTACCATTTGCTACCACATCATTAACCCTTTCCTCCGTATATATACACATTTTTACGCATATGCGACCAGTGTAGATCCAGATCAGCCGGCACATCCGTGCCTTCTGATCAGGTTCTGAACTGGTTGCATTTTTGTTATAAATCACCAAATGAATCAAATAGCAAACAGTTTAGATCCTGATCAGACGGCACGGATGTGCCGGCTGATCTTGATCTAAACTGTTCGCCCACGCGTTAAAGGTATGTCTATGGAGAAAAGGGTTAAGTGTTTGCAAAGAGTGTAGATCAAGATCAGTAGGCAAAGATGTTACAGTTGATCTGGATCTACACAGGTCGCACATGTGATAAATCTGTGTATATGGATTAAAATACTGAACAGTAAACAGTGTATTTGTAAGAAATTGTTGTGTTTGTTTTCAGGGAGAAAGAAGCGAGGGAGGAACAAGAGAGGCTGACCAGAGAGAAGGAGGAAGAAGAAGCTAGACTCCGGGAGGAAGAAAGGTATGTATCAGACAATGGTGAGAGAAGTCGTCAGAATTTTGATCAGTCTTTTTTATCTGCTAATCAGACTGAACTGTTACTTAAGCATGCCACTAAGCTTTAAGGAAAAAGAAGTTTTCATCCATCATTAACGGGATAAGGTGTATTCTGTTATTTCTTTGAACATTTTATTTGTTACTTTAATTGGAAAGAACTTGGAATTACCATATGTTTTTACATAAATATAATGTGATCTTGTTACACATTTTATAATGAGTTATTTTTTCTGAGAAATAATAATAAGAAATGTCGTCTGCTCAACTTTTTGATGTCATTTCAAGGAAAAATGTCAATGTCCCGAAGACAGCTTTTCCCTTGATGCACTCCAATTTATCTTTAAACCTTCCCTTCATGTATACACATTTTTACGTATGTGCAAACAGGATATATCCAGCTCAGCCGGCACATCCATGCCGTCTGATCAGGATCTGCTCTGATTGCATTTTGGCCAGAAATAACATCATATAAAAAAGCGAGTTTAGATTCTGATCAGATGGCACAGATGTGCTGGCTGATCTGGATCTAAACTGTTTGCCCATGCAATAAAGGTGTAGCTATGGAGAAAAGGGCTAATGTAATCAATACAACTGAAAGCACATCATTTCATCATAATGCTATTGTATTTAAATGTGTAGAAAGCAGAAGAGAGGTAAGAAAGCTGTTAAGGATGCCAAAGAAGAACCCAAAGATGGCAAGAAGAGTCAGGCTGCTGGGAAAGGCACGTCTGCCAGTCAGGCCAAAGTCAATGTCAAACACGATGCCGACCATGGCACGAGCAAGACAGGATCTAACACAGAGAGGCCTGAGTCTCACCAGACGGAGAAGAGCGACAGTCAAACAGCTGGCGATGAGAAAGGGTAATTATAGATGTGTGATTAGATCGCCAGAAACTGTACAGTTTGCAATAATAAATGTTCGCTTTATCAATGAATTGTCCCAAAACCTTGACAGGTTTATTTTGTGTAAGTTTTTTTTTACTTTTGCTTTACATCTTCAGACAGAAATTGGAAAAAGCATGCCAGCTTTTTGTCAAAAATAAATTTATGATTGTACAACTTTAATAACCATATTCACCCCATCTACTGCCCAGGGCGCTTACAAATTCAAGAAAAAGGTATGCTAAAAAGAGAACTAATATGAATCTTACAGAATAATCAAGAAGCAAGAATAACATTATTGTTTGTAAATGAAAAGCTAAACAGAAACCAGAAAGAACTTTTGCAAATAATAAAATTTGTACATTTGTATAAAGTATCTTTAATTAAACAGTCTGCTTCAAGATTCAATGTGTTTTAACCCTTTCCTCCATAAATACACATTTTTACGCATGTGCGACCAGTGTAGATCCTGATCAACCGGCGGATCCGTGCTGTCTGATCAGGATCTGCACTGGTTGCATTTTGGTCAGAAATAACCTAAACAATAAAAAAGCGAACAGTTTAGATCCTGATCAGATAGCACGGATGTGCTGGCTGATCTGGATCTAAACTGTTTGCCCACGCAATGAAGATGTGTCTATGGAGGAAAGGGTTAAAGAGAGTGAATGTGTTTATCTTTTCAGAAAAGGGAAAAAGGGTAAAGATGGAAAGGAGAAAGGCAAGGGTGACAAGAACAAGGATGGTGAGGTAGTCATGGTAGAGGAGTTACCCAGGGATCCCATCAAGGAGGCAGAACTTCTGCTCATGCAAAGGTACGCATCGAAATGTACACAGTTTTTTTTGCAATTAGGTTTAAATTATAACATTGACAGTAGCAAGAAATGGAAGACACATATCAGAGCAGCCAGATTCCAAAAACACAGCCTCCCGATGCATAGCGTGAGAAAGCATAAACTTGTTATATACCCAATAAAAATACTTGACAAACAAGTGAATGTGGAGCTGGAAATATGCAAAAATGGCATTTTATTTTAAAGCTAAATTAATGTTAAATTTGCTCAACAATCCCAAATGTTTTTCACTGGTACTGCAGTTCTTTCCTTTATATTTCCAATATTGTTATAACTAATTTAGAACACGAGATGAATGTTACCAGACCTGCCAACTTTCTCTCATTTACATTTAGTTACCCTCATTTAAACATCCAGTCAAAACTATCTAGCTACTGGTAAGAATTTATACGCTATGTATGTCACCTATCTCTGTGATAAATTTACAGATTCCGCACATTTGAAGTGAGTCAGAAGGAAATTTCTGAGCTTGTAGAATACTGGGATCGCCTCACCCTAGGACTTAAAAGACCTCGCACCCCGTCTGAGAGATCAGACGAAGATGGGCATATGCAGCATCCACCATCTGGAAAGAAGGGGAAAGCTAAAGGTTTGTCGTCAGAATTTGCCTTTTTAAGTATTGTGTGTCATAGGGTGATCATTTTGCAACTTGAGACGGGTAGTGTTACTGAATTTATTACCTTTTAACCTGAATTTTAGGGGTATGAGTAATAATTTAAAAAAACAAAACAAGGATGTGATTTTATTAAACATTGTTCAGTTGCATTGCTTTTATCAGCTTTGGTTATATTATATGATATAAAAATTGTAACACGATCGTAAATTTATGAATGGCATAGAAAATTTATGTATGGGGTAAAAATATTGTTAACTGTTGTAAAACTGAGATGGAAATTTCCTATTTTGGAGTTCGTTACGTGCCGGAAAATTACAACAACATAGTGTGACCTAGTAGATAACATCACATAGAACACCGGGAGCTGCAAAATAAAGAATTGGAAAACGGACATTGTCCATATGGAATTACAAATCTGACAAGTTGTATCAATTTTGCAGATTAACGTTGCACTATGCTAAAATCATTCATAGGTTTATAATAAATGATTGTAGATTATTTCATAGTGATTTCTTAATCTCAAAGCCGGTTGTTCATATCATATTTGTACATGTATCCTAATTTGAGAGGTGTGATTTACTAACAGAATGCTATGCAGTATATTAACTTTATCCTGGACAGTCAAGACTGTCAAAGAGAAATAACTTCAAAGACATTGAGTGATGCTGTCTTAACCTTTTCCTCCATAGACACATCATTATGGCATTGGTGAACAGTTTAGATCCTGATCAGCCAGCACATTCGTGCCTTTTTGATTTATTAGGTTATTTCTGATAAGGATGTGCCGGATGATCTAGATCTACACTGGTCACACATGCGTAAAAATGCATACATAATGAGGAAAGGGAAAAAATTCTTGAATCACTTATGTCATGGTATTTCAAGATTTTGTCATATTGTGTGATGAGATCAAGGTGATTGTCTAACTTTTAATTTTTATAAGTTATAGTCTTCTGTTAGACGTCTTTCTTATAGTTTAAAGTTTGTGTGTGTTTTGTGTTGTTTTTTTAATGCTAGCTGTAAACATAATTATGTTAAATGGCTATGCATACAGTTTAATGTTAATATGTAATTCAGTATTGTATGAAGGCCTGTCTGAGAAAGCCCTCCGCAAGATTTCAACACAGTCCTTGCCAACTGGTATTATCGATTGTCTTCCTTTTTTATACAGAGCTTAACAGTTTTTTAGTTGCTTTTGGAGAAGGTTTCCATTAAAGATCTTTTTTTCTTTGTAAAACCTATTTAGGGATTTGTCTTTTTTTGGGTGATTAGTACATTACAGGAACTTGTGTATGCTAAAGTTATGTCACACATTGCTACTTGTAGACTTTTATTTAGAATTCATTAATCATTTAAGTGCTAGTCAACATTTACAATTGATGTAGATCCAGATCAGCCTGCACATCCATGCAGTCTGGTAAGGGTCTTTGCAGTTTGCTACTTACATAACTATTAACATAAAATATATGGGTTAATTTGTTAATGTTAGCTAAGAACAAAGTATTTTGTGGGCTGGTTTTTCGCTTGACTATTCCAAGAACAAGTTATCTTACTTGCCCCAGCATATCGCCCAAGCATCCGTGTCTTTGTCTGCAATTGGACTATAATAGTGAAACTACTGCAAAACCAATTTGAAACTCATGATTGACAAAACAAATAATTTTTTTTTACAAACACTAAATGTATTTGAAAAATTAAGCTCCATTTTCACTAATATTTTGCATTTAGGTTTTAATGCACTTGACCAGTAACTTTGAATTTTACAATTATTTTTAAGGTTATGCCTCTTTTTTTTCTTAAGATTTTGTGTTAGTGTTTTTATTTAGTTGTTTTATATGATTGGAATAGTAGAACATGCTGTCTTCTCTGACAGCTCTTGTTTAATGTTTTGTAAAGGACAGTATTTCAGATGCTGTAACTGATCAAAGTTTTTCACTATTAAATTAAAACAACCCTTTCTCTCTCTCTCTCTCTCTCTCTCTCTCTCTCTCTCTCTCTCTCTCTCTCTCTCTCTCTCTCTCTCTCTCTCTCTCTCTCTCTCTCTCTCTCTCTCTATATATATATATATATATATATATATATATATATATATATATATAAATGTGTTTTATCCAATGTATGAAAAGTGTAGATCCACATCAGCTGGCACATCCATGTGGTTTGGTCAGGATCTACACTGTTAGCTTTTTGGTCAGAAATAACATAATGAATCTAAAAGCAACCATGTAGATCCGGATGAGATGACAAGGATATGCTGGCTGGTTGGGATTTACACTCTTCCACCATGGGATATAACCATCCCATGGAGTAAAGGGTTCATTAAAACAAAATTGAGCAGAACCTTCCCTTCTCAGTATAAAACTGTTTGCTGTATTGTGTCAGGATGAGTGGCGCTGTGTGAGGTCACAATGAGGGGCCCAAAAACATCCAAGATTTACGCTCCACTGTTTCTGAAACTATTTATACCCCCACAAACGAAGTTTGAGGGGGTATATAGGAGTGAGCTTGTCTGTCGGTCTGTCTGTCTGTCGGTCGGTCGGTCGGATTCTTCGTTTCCAGATAATAACTCATGAAAGGCTTGACAGAATTAAATAAATTTTGGTACACAGGTATATCGTCATAAGATACAGGTCAAGTTTGATTTTGGGGCTGGTGGGATCAGTGTCAAGGTCACTGTTACTAAAAATAGAAAAATGGTTTCCGGATGATAACTCATGAAACACTTCACAGATTTAATCCTTGTTTGGTAAATAGATGTAACATCACAAGATACAGGTCAAGTTCGACTTTGGGGCTGGTGGGGTCAATGTCAAGGTCAGTATTACTAAAAATAGAAAAAGGGTTTCCAGATGATAACTCATGAAAAACTTCACAGATTAAATCCTTTTTTGGTACATATATGTAATATCAGAAGATACAGGTCGAGTTCGACTTTGGGGCCTGAGGGGTCAGTGTCAAGGTCACTGTAACTTAAAAAAGAAAAATTGTTTCTGGACTATAACTCATGAAATACTTCATAGATTTAATTATTTTTTGGGACACAGATGTAACATAATAAGATATAGGTTAGGTTTGACTTTGGGGCCTGTGGGTTCAAGGTCAAGGTCACTGTTATTTAAACTTCAAAACTTCGTTTCCACTCAGTAACTATAGCTTGGAATGAGATTCTTAAATGAAATTTGGTGTATTGGTGTTTTTTGTGAAGATGACTTTTGGGATTCAAGGCCTGTGGGGTTAAGGTCACTGTTACTAAAAATAGAAAATAAACTGTATGCTCAATAACTTTGGTTCAGAATGAGATATTGTGATGAAAATTGCTATATAGGTAGTGTCTGTGAAGACGAAACTTGGTATTGAAATTGGGTCTGATGGGGTCAAGGTCACTGTTACTAAAAATAGAAAAAATGGTTTCTGGATGATTTCTCTTAAACAATGTTTGGCACACAGTTCTTAGATAAAAGTTAGGTAAAGGCCACTGTTACTAACATATTCAAACCATTTCTGCTCAATAAATTTAGAAGGAATGAGATATTGTGATGAAACTTGCTGTATATGTGGCTACTGTGAAGACGACACTTTGGATTGAAAGTGGGGCACATTATGCCATTAATTCGAAGCATTCCCAGTTCAATTATCAAGCATACATGTGGGGGTATATAATCACTTTCAGTGATAATTCTAGTTTTTTCTGTTTAGTTGATTCCTTGTCCATCCATCTTATGCATGATAAACAGTTACTCTTGGTTGCATCTGACCCTGTTAACCCTTCACTCCATATATACACATTTTAACACTGGTGTGACCAGTGTAGATCCAGATCAGCCAGCACATATGTGCATCTGATCTGGGTCTACACTGGTCTCATCTGGGTCAGAAAAAACAACAACAAATTAATTTCAAATGAAAGTGTAGATCCAGATGAGACAGCACAGATGTTCCAGCTGATCTGGATCTACACTATTCACCCATACATTATGTGTATCAACGGAGTAAAGGGTTGGGATATTCTAAGATGATTTATTGACAAACATGATTAGTGATTTTTAGGATATCATTTAGCATTTCTGAAATTTTAAATATTCTATTGCTATATTTGTATACTGATTATTTCTTTTCTCTCTTCTTCTCTTTAGTTATGAAGACCATTCCTGAACATGATGGTACTTCCTTCTTTCTTTCTTTTTCTTATTTTCTCTCACTTTTTACCCTTTTCTCCATATATACTCATTTTATTACATGTGTGACCAGTGAAGATCAAGATCAGCCAGCACATCCCTGCCATCTGATCAGAATCTGCACTGTTCACTTTTTGGTCTGAAATAAACTAATAACTCAAAAAGCAACAAGTGCAGATTCAGAAATGATGGCAGTGATGTGCCAGCTGATCTGGATCTACACTCTTTACCCACCCCATAAAGTCGCATATGGAGGAAAGAGTTAGTTTACTATATGTGGTTAATAATGAATGTTTTCTTATTCAAAATTTATCTATTTTACATTAAAGTTGATTTTGTTTAAATGCTATATTTCTACTGTTAAGCAACTACTTTGATAAATTTCCTCATTTGCAACATTTTAAAGCTGAATATATAAATTAAAAAAGTAATGGCTGTCAAAATTTCTTCTTGATTGCAATGTAGTTACGACAGTCTTGCGTGCAACCCTCGATTGTTTAATTGAATTTAAATTCGCTATACTTTTGATTAGTCGGTGCTGGTTTTGCTGGAACTGTCATAATTCATTTATTTAATACACTAGAGGAAATGCATGTATCAACAAGTGCTATGGGTCACCGACGTCGATATTCCGAATACGGTAAATACATATCCAGAGTTATTAAACCCTGATAGGCTGGTTGAGAATTAGAGCTGTGACGGGACTTATTTAAAGGCTGCATGGCTTATTACACTTTATCAAAATAGTAAAATAGATAAGCTTTATTTTGCTTATATACTATCAAATTCTGTTCTTTACTTATGAAAGAAGTCTTTCTTTGGTGTAGCTCTGCAGGACTTACAAGTTGAGGGCATCCCGCCTCATACCCTTCGCAGACAAGCAAGTCGCAGAGTACCTCGTACTTCTAGCACTCATGGTATCTCTCCTCTTCTTTCTCTGTCTTTCTTCTCTCTATCATGATATTAAACATCTTAACTCTCCTGTAATTAAATATGAGTTTTTATTTGTATTATTACTTTATTATTTGTGTCAAGATTTTATAGTTGAAAAGAATAAGATTCATATTACATGTATTCTAAATTTTTCAAAAGAAAGTTCAAATTGATAGTTCATTGAAGTTCTATGGTAGTGGGGTCACGCAGGCAAATTCATGATGTCAAACATGTAATTTTTGAGGTTCTCAGAAGCGAATTAAGGTGTTGGACATTAGATAAGCAAAATATTAAAAAAATCAATGCTTGTTATTTGTTTTTGCATACTAAAAAGTCTTTACAGTATAATAAAATAATTATTGATTCCTTGACAGGGTATGTGAGGCTGTACGGCTGGTCTGGGTGTCATATTATCCCTTGCCCGTGGCTCGGGTAATATGACATCCAGACCAGCAATATATCCTCACATACCCTGTCAAGAAACCGAATAACTATAAATTATTACTTTGTAAATGTATGAACTCATTATCAAAGGCTTGCACATTGTCTCTAATGTAGACCCATAACTGCTCGTGGCCCTGTTCATCTTCACAATCACATCAACTCCATAGAGGTTACTTTTATAGCATGGGCAAACAGTGTAGATCCAGATAAGCTAGTACATCTGTGCCATTTGATCTGGAGCTACACTGTTCACTTTTAGGTTCATAAGATTATTGTTTACCAAGAAGCTTCAAGGTGTTGATCCTGATAAGACAGCAGGGATGTGCTGGCTAATCTGGATCTACAATGGTCGCACATGCAATAAAACCCATACATATGAAGTAAACTCTTATTCGGCCTGTAAATGTTATGTAAAACATCCCTATGATTGACAAGCGACTGAAAAAGCAGGTTTGTTACACTATGTCAGATGAACCACAAACATTCTGAACCTAACTGGGATACCCCTAGATAGCAAGGCATAGCATGGGTTACAGGTGTTGTGTTGTTATTGGTTTTTTATCTTTCTAAAAAATATATTTTGTCACATTTCTGTCCTCTAGCTGCTGGGTTGATTTGTAGAGCTAGTGAAATTATTGGAAGTTTTTATATATTGACCTCAAGCTTGCAGACAGATTGTTTCAGCATGTCCTACAGTGTGGTTTGATATTTGTGTGTGCCTCAACCTCAGATGCAGCTTTTAGTTTTATAAAATGTTATTCCAATAAAAGCAAAAACAAAGTAGCAGTTATGTTATATCACATGTTGCATTATGTAAGTTTCAGTCTATGTAATTGTGTTGTATGTATAAATCTAGGTTCATAGAGTTGAAATAGAAATAAATCTCAAAAAAATAATTTTTTTTTGCTTTTTGCTGGTATGTAATATTACCATGACACAAAATTTGAAAACAATATAAGCAATTGGGAAAATTTTAGATGGGATTACAAATGGTTGTATGCTGTTGTTCTTTATTAACCTTTCAGTCGATTGATATGACTTTATGGCATGAGCGAACAGTGTGGATCTAGATCAGCCAGCACTTACATGCCATCAGTTCTGGATCAACACTGTTTGCTTTTTGATTAATTGGGCTATTTCTAACCAAATGGCAAACTGTTTAGATCCTGATCAGATGGCAAAGATGTGCCAGCTGATCTGGATATACTATGTTTGCACATGCAATAAAAACCCAGTAAAGGGTAAACAAACTGCCAGTTACAGATTCAGAAATGCAAAAGGAGTTATCATGGTTTATATTTTGAATGTATTGTTTGGTTATCCATTTCAGAGAAGCATGACAAAGAGAAAGCCGAGAAAGAAAGACAGAAACAGATCGAGAAAGAAAATGCCGAGCGGCTCGCAAGAGAGGTATGTTACTGCTAATTCATCCTTACGTAGTGCTGAAATATTTCATGTTATGTTTTTGAAAAGTTAATGTATGTAATCATATTGTTCCTTGCTTTTGATAATTATCAAATTGTGCTTGAACTGTTAATACTTTGACTTATTTCACATCCGTGCTGTCTCATATGAATATGCAATTCTTGGTCAGAAAAAGACCCAAATGAATCTTAAAGTAAACAGTGTAGATCCAGGGCAGATGGAATGGATACAATCGCTAAATGAAGGTCAAACAGTAAACATAATGGCCCAAGATCATAAAACTAAATCTGGAGACCAGTCTCAAATCTCAGGGATCTGATTGGCTGAAATGGCAAACAGTCCCAATTTTAGCCAATCAGATGCTTAAGAAATTTTGACTTGTATCCAATCTTAGTTTTATGATCTTGAGCCCACATTTTTATATTATGTACAAACAGGCAGCAGAGGCGGCAAAAGCAGCAGCAGCTGCCCAGGGAGATGGTGAGGAAGGCGAGGCTGTGGACGGTCAGGTCGAGGAAGAGAAGGAAGTGATTGGAGTGCCCCATATCATTATTGATGTCAATGATAGAACAACTATACCCAGCCAGAAAGTGCTCAATGCTGGCAAACTGCCAACTGTTGAAGAGGTATGTAGGACTTTTCTTGAATGTTTGAACTACTGTGCCCAAGGTTATAAAAATGAGCGTGGAAACCAGTCTCAACTCTTAAGCATGTGATTGGCTGAAATGGCAACTGGTCACCATTTTAGCCAATCAGATGCTTGAGATTTGAGACTGGTTTCCAATCTCAGCTTTATAACCTCCAGCTCAGATGTCTGGAGGCTTACATATTGCACTCCACGCTCCAAAAAAAATCAGTATACAGAATACCTAATGAGAAAAGGTGTTCAGTGATAAGAATATAGACTTTTTAACCTAGTCACTTATCAGAACGAAAATATTAAGTGTTTTCAAATATTTAAAAAAATTTAATATAAAAGTGTAGAAAACAGGTAAAGAAAGGAAATGTGATATAATATTCTAAGAAATATTTTCACACAGTCGACGTACTAGTGAATATACACTCAACAAAAATATTGAAGGGGCAGGTACATGTATGCGGATAAAAATTTGATAGTTATTATTTTTGGAATAGAAATGTTTTGTAATAAAATGTTTAACACTGTACAACAGGTTTTTTGAATACACAGTATTGAAAGGCTCATTATTGATTGATTTACAAAGGGATTGAACCCAGGTAGGTGTGAAATTGAGCTGATTCTTTTGTTAAAGTAAGGTTGAGTAAAACTTGTCATGACCGTTTTGAGTAATTATTGTCAAACAGTGTTTTCTCAAAATTGCCATTTCATTGAGTAAATTTAGTTCAGCAAAGAAACTGAAGCAAAAATGCCAGTAAGACGACACTTAAGTAATACTGAATGGCAACGTGCGTTAGGTCAGTTACTTGTTGGACAGACTCACCGTGACGTAGCTGCCCGTTTTAACGTTAGTCACAGCGTTATTGACCGATTGTGGATTTTATACCTGAACACCGGAGACGTTCAGCACAGGCCAGGCCAAGGTCGTCCCAGAGTCACAACTGCAGCACAAGACCGCCAATTGACATTAGCTGCCAGACGCCGAAGGTTTGAATCTGCCGTAACGCTTCGCGCAGATTTTGAGCGTACACACGGAGTACGAATTTCCGCCCAGACAGTGAGAAACCGGCTTCATGGTGCAAACTTGCGTGCTAGAAGACCTGTAATCAGGCTTCCACTGACTCCACGCCATCGCCGATGCAGACTCGAGTTCGCTCGCCAACATGCAAGAATTGGACGAGATCCATTACACGCTATTCTCTTCACAGATGAATCTAAATTCATGCTGGATTTTAATGATGGACGCAGGAGAGTTTGGCGTCAAAGGAATGAACGCTTTCAGAACTGTTGTGTAGCCGAGCATGACCGGTTCGGAGGAGGCTCGGTTATGGTGTGGGGAGGCATATCATACGATGGGCGCATCGACCTTCATGTGATCCGAAACGGGTCATTAACTGCTTTAAGGTACAGAGATGAGATTCTTCATCAGCATGTCCGTCCGTACGCCGGGGCAATTGGACCTAATTTCGTACTAATGGACGATAACGCACCACCCCACAGGGGCAGAATCGTACAGCAATATCTTGAAACTGAGGGTATTGAACGCATGGACTGGCCAGCGAGGTCTCCGGATTTAAATCCAATAGAACACGCCTGGGATATGCTTCAACGCCGGATTTCACGTAGAATTCGCAAACCAGAAACACGTGACCAGCTTGCAAACATGCTTATTGAGGAATGGAGGCAGATTCCATTGGCAGAGTTCAGAAAGCTTATTCGAAGCTTCAAAAACAGATGCAGGGAAGTTATTCAAGCTAGAGGTGGTCACACTCACTACTAAGTTTGATTTGGACTTAAGTGTTTCATAGAAAATGGACGTTTAGAATTTACGTTACCCCACCCACCTCCTCCAAACCATGGATAATTTGACAGTGTGTGTCAATTCGCGATTAGTGTGACATTGTTTTAAACATTAACTGTGATTTGGATATTCAAATAGCCATTCATGATGTTGTTTTACACTATGTTTAAGTTTGATCAATAAAGAAATTGAATGTCTGTATTAATTTGTCTATTTAATATCTGCCCCTTTAATATTTTTGTTGAGTGTATTTAAAGCTGAAGTTGTTACAGGAATACTAAAGCAGTAAATGTACTCTGAACAGGTCGTAAAATGTTCTGAGAATTCAAACTTTATTCCTGTTTAGTTCTTTAAAGACATTACACAATAGTACAACCACATCTAAGTCAATGAAGTATGCCAGTCTGAACTGTGAATATGCGGCTTTAACTTAAATTAAGATGCCAGAGTTCCTGTTTGCCATTAAACTCTTCAAATTCTTCAAATGAAAAACAAAGTTTGAACTAACACTATACAATATATATTTCCAGGTTCTTGATGGGCTGGGACTGGGACCCAAAGGCCCTCCGATTCCACCCCCAGCTAACTTCAGTGTGGTACCATACCCAGTGAAGAGGCGTGCACCAGCTGTATCGGAGTTTGGAGGAAGATATAATTTCATCGCATCATCCCCTGATGACCCGTAAGTTTTTATTGTTTGATTAAACAAATGCTTTCTTTATTTGTGACTTTAACTTGAATAATCAGTGCAGATGGGCAAAAATCGCAAAGTTTGTTTTTTTGGTGTTAGATAATACTGTATATTACATTGTGTATAAATTGTTAGTTTCAAGCACATCGGGGCTGAAGGTTATAAAGCTGAGCATGGAAACCAGTCTCAAATCTCAAGCATCTGATTGGCTGAAATGGCGACCAGTCGCCATTTCAGCCAATCAGATGCTTGAGATTTGAGACTGGTTTCCATGCTCAGTTTTATAACCTTGAGCACTGATGAAAAAATTTCCTGTCTCCTTCAACATAGTTTATGTATATGGTGTAATGGGGTAAACTTGTGACATGTCTTTAAACATATCATTTTAATAGACATACACTATCACATCTCGGGTAATTTTACAAATCCCACCATAACATTGACATATGTTTATAGCGGATATCAACTTGTTTTGTTTTAATTGACAGCAACATTGGTGTGATTGAGACAAAAGAATCTGAACAGGAAGAAGAGAAATCGGTCACCCCGGATAAGGGCAAAGATGATCATTTAACCCCAACAAAAGGAAAAGGAGGCAAAGACAAGAAAGAGGACACAAAGAAAGAAAAGACAGAAAGAAAGAAGAGTGCGGAGAGGAAAACAACTTCCAAGGGTTCTCGAAGAAACTCTACTGTGCCCCCATCCCCACCTCCCGGCCAGACCACACCCATTTCTGATGGAGATGCACTCAGGTAGACTGCTTTTTATTTACACATACTCCAATTTGCTGGATAGAATTTTGGAATTTTTTTCAGACTAATTTTGAGCTTTGGAATTAACTTATTTTAATTTTTTTGCATTTTTTAACAATTTTTGAATTAGAATTATTGGCGTTAAACTTTATAGATGTTTGCTGTTTGAAAATAAAAGTTTGTTTTTTGCACTTTTTTTAAAGATTTTATTTGCCTATAAAAGCACAGTTTAAGCATAAGTGGTATTCAAACATCACATACATTCTGATTTTGTTCAAATGCAGTCTTTGTTAGTATTGTTCCATATGCAATCCCTCCTTGCTAGTATACATTCCTTAAATGTGATAACCATTGCATGTTTCTTTATTAACAATCAATAGAATACATAATAAACCTTAGTAGTTTGCATGATTGTTATAGAATTTGGCATGAATAATTGTTTAGTATAAAATCAGTCTGTAATAAGAAAATGAGGTTGATGGTCCATACATTTTTAAAATTAGCATCTGTACTTTTACTTAACACTTTACTCCACATATATTTCCCTAAGTGTTCATTAAAATTGGAGTTGTTAATTTGAAAAGTTTAACCATTTACTCCACATAATATGGGTTTAATGTATGTTTCAACAGTGTAGATCCAGGACAGCAGGCACATCCATCATGTGCCAAGTGATCTGGAGTTACACTGTTTGCCCATGGGATAACAGC
This sequence comes from Corbicula japonica, assembly GCA_038501625.1. Lineage (NCBI taxonomy): Eukaryota > Metazoa > Mollusca > Bivalvia > Venerida > Cyrenidae > Corbicula > Corbicula japonica. Next base: position 2,798,673 of record JAZAYU010000034.1, on the reverse strand, counting down.
CATATCCCATGAATTAAAGTGTTAATAATTTACTCAGATAATGCTGGAGCATACAGGTTGTCATTTTTATCTGGGTTGAAGGTTATAAAACTGAGTTTGAAAACCAGTCTCAAATCTCAAGCATCTGATTGGCTGAAATGGCGACTGGTCGCCATTTCAGCCAATCAGATGCTTGAGATTTGAGACTGGTTTCCATGCTCAGTTTTATAACCTTGGGCACTGATCATGATGAACCTTGATTAGAAGATTTTCAACAAGACTAAAACTTAATGTTGGCTATAACTTTGCTATCAATGTGGTCCTACCGATATACAGAGTTATCTCAATATTCTGTCTTAATTTAACTCCCTTTGTAACGCGCACCTGTCACTGGGTAGTTCCCGTCTGAGATTGACAATTAAAACTGACATGCAGTAATCATTAGTGGTCTTTCAAATACGTTTCAATGGGGTCTGGTTTGTTAGGGATCAGTATAATGCGAAAAAATGTTTGATTATTATCATTGAATGGAAAAAAGATGGTTTTTATAGTGCAGCGCATAATATTTAAATTTTCTCTTCTAACCATTTTAATACGTCGGAGAGGTTTGTGTTAAACATTGTTGTGTTCTACCCCTTCGGTAACTAATAAAGAATAAAAATCACCTTTCTTATGCTTAAAAATGGCAGATTTGAGGAAAAGAAAAGTTAGAAAACCTTTTTATTTCTGAAAATGTTTAGCTCATTTAGTTTTACAATCAATTTTATATCTTTTAATAAATATATGTTTGGGTAAAACTTCATGAGTTTTATTTAATTCAGTTCGGAGCGCTTTAAGTTCTCAATTCCAAATAATCAATGTCTCGGGTCTCAAACATTATTGTGACAATTAATTAGAATATTTAATTGCTAGTCAGTTTCCTAAAATAACAAGTTTACCCTGAACAAGCAACGTTTTCAACCTCTTACAAATCTACAACTGAACTTCAAAAGGCCTTTATCACACCTCCAGCTGGTAAAACCCAGTCTTGCTAATTAGATTACGTAACATGGTCATAAAACACCAGGCCCTTTTCTTAATAAGCATTGTTTTGGATGACTTAACGGTGATTGGCTGAATACTTAAGTGAAAGTTTTAAAAAGCTATAATTTCCATGCCAGCTAAAAAATATTTCATAAAGGATACATGAAGTTACGTAAATGGGTAAAGTTGCATTTAGTTATTAACTTAAAATCAATTTACAAAGATGAATGATATTCCTTATATGTCTGTTCCACTTTTTTGTTAATTCGACAATGCATTTTAACTTCAAAAGCACTTTGAGACTTTTTATTTACACTTTTAACGCTACGCTTTATTACCGCTTTTAAACCGGAACTACCCAATCAGCAAGGGAAACCACTCTCAATGGGAGGTAACTCAGTATATCGGTAGGCCCCCATTTCTTAATATTTCTTTATTTAAACTTTCAAATTATATTTCTTATGACAACAGGTTTGTGATATATTCCAAAATACTAAGGTCAAGGTCACATTTGATAGCAACATTGGTGCAACATTTATATTTTTTATTCTGACAAAGTGATCCGAGGGCAACAACAAATGTTGAACAGAACACCCATCTAATATTAAAATATCAACCATTTTTTTGCTAAAACTATGGATGCACAGAAGCTAGAAAGGTTTATTTTGGTAACTATTGATGGTGTGGGCTGAACATGTTTAACTTAAATTAGTTAATGTTTATGTGTGTAATTTAATATGAATTGCAGCGTGACAGGCGATACACTGTCAGCATTAGCTGATAATAAAATACAGAAGTAAGTACTGTCTACAGGGTGTTCACAAAAGTCATTCTACTTTGTGTTTTTGTTATTATTGTGTAAAAGCTTGCTAGTATGTTAGACAAGTGTTGTCAGAGCCTGTAGAGACTATGATGTTTTTTAACCCTTTCCTCCATATATACACCTTTATGGCATGGGTGAAAATTGTAGATCCAGATCAGCCAGGACATCCATGCCATCTGATCATTATCTACTGTTCACTTTTTTATTTATTTGGTATTTCTGAACAAAAAGTGAACAATGCAGATCCTGATTATATGTCACAGATGTGCTGGCTGAGCTGGATCAACATTCGTAGCACATGTGATAAAATGTGTATATATAGAGTTGAAGGTTATAGTCATTTATAGCTATTGTATGAATTGCTTCAAGTGCCAAGAACCAATGATTTTTATAGTCAATGTCATATATTACAGCTTGCTGCCTTGATTTGCTTTGATTTCTTGGTACATAACTGTAATATTTATGAAGCAAAGTTTTCATTTTTAGTGTTTTCTTTTAAGAATTCTGTTAAGGCTGTAAAATTGTTCACTTTTGCATCAATAAACATACTAAAAATAACGGCATATTTATCAATTTGTCACTTTAGTGTACAAAGAGTGTAAGTACCATTGAAATAATAAGGAGTTATACCATTTTTGCACTAAGGTGACAAATTATGGTAACAAATGTACAATGTACCTTTATATGAATGATTTTTATCAGCACTCTATTATTATCCCCTTCAAAGTTGGAATATGGGTTCCATCCAAACCACAAACACATAGTGAAACCATATGGTTGAATAACAACAATGAATAACAACAACAATTAATTTGTCGTTCAACAATGTAACAGTCACAACTTGAACTAACTTATTAGACACACCTACATCATTTATGCCAAGTGTCTAACATTGTTGCTTTATGTTACAAGTAAAATGCTCACATAGAAATCACATTTCACAGATAAAAGGTACCATTATAAAATAGGATGACCTAAACTTTCACGTTTAACTGTATGATAAAAACAATAGAGCTGGGCTCCAAGAAAATCATGTTTAATTACAGACTTGTAAAGTCCTGTTTAAATCAAAATTTCACAAACCGCATTTTAGAAAGAATTAAAATTTGAACTTTTCTTTAACCTTGATCTTTTACAGATTCATAATTAACCATTCACTCTAATAGATGGGGAACCAGAGTAGATCCAGATCAACCAGCACATTCATGCCTACTAATCTGGATCTACATAGGTCACTTTTAGATTTCTGGTATGGATGTGCTGGCTTATCTGGATGTACACTGGTCACCCATGGGATAAAACATGTAACCATTGAGTAAAGGGTAAAAATGTATCGAATTGGATGTGACATTTGAGTCTTTTCTGATGTCTTTGCTGAAAGCATCAAACCTGGTTTTCTCGGTGTCCAGCTGTTTTATATTTGCTAGTTATTTATAGCATCTGCTTTTTTGTATATATTAGCCTATCACATTATAAAAAATGTACTATACAAAATGGCTACCTACAAGTAAACTTTCTATAATTTTAGCAACCTGACTTGATCAGCAGCATTTACAATTAATTTATTATGAAAACCTAAAAAATGTGTTTTTATTTTAGCTTTAGCAAGGATTGCTTTTAATTTCTCTTTTATTGCATATATTTTGTGTCCTCATATATGTATTAGCCATAAATTTTAATAGTTATGCTCAAAAGATGATATACATATTTTTACTATGAAACTTGTGAATGAAAGAATGGAATGTCTATTAAAAATACATGGAAATAAGTCTTTTCCTAGCAAAGGTCAGTCAACTGTTAAAATGTAAGTATTAACTTGTTATGTTCTTGGAAGAGGGACATATAGATCTGCTTTTATTGTTGATTTGAAAGTGACATTTAGTATCCATTTCAAGAAACTAATATTTGTGAGATATATGCCTTGATTATTCCTTTACTTATTATATACAGGTTTGATCGCATGTAGATCAAGATTAGTGGTATATACATGCCATCTGATCTGTATCTACACAGGTTATTTCTGGATCAGAAATTACATAATGAAGCTAAAAGTAAACAGTGTAAATCCTGCTCAGATAGCACAGATGTGCTAGCTGCTCTTGATCTACACTTTGGATAACAGCCATATTAAAGTGTAAAGGGTAAATTAGAAAATGGTGTACCTTTTTGTACAGTTTATCCAGATCTCCAGTTTATATGTACGGCTTACGCATGATTGACATTTTTCAGATTGACGATATTCCGCTGGATAATTCCGGCAGGAGGAGAAGTGACGTTGAGGCTGCGGTTCCAGTCGGAGGAACTCGGACAGTTTGACCAGACCTTGAACTTTGAGATTGTGGAAACCAGAAGAAAGTACCAGCTCTACCTGAGAGGAATTTGTGCATTCCCTACAATAAGCAGGGAACCAAGGTGAGAATAAAAGCCAGCATATAGAGATTTCACAGCAAAGTTTGCAGGATCTGGTGTAGGACATCTCTTTTTGTTCTTTAGCCTGGGTCATTATTCAGAATTAGTTAAACCCACTCAGGGCAAAGAGCTTTTTATGTGCCACAGTTATCTGAACATTAACCCTTTCCTGTACAGACACACCTTTATTGCTAGGGTGAACAGTTTAGATCCAGATCAGCCGTGCCGTCTGATCAGGATCTAAACTGTTCGCTTTTTTATTCATTATCTTATTTCTGACCAAAATGCGACCAGTGCAGATCCTGATATGACGGCATGGATGTGCTGGCTGATCCGGATCTAAACTGGTTGCACATGCGTAAAAACGTGTATCTATACAGGAAAGGGTTAAGGATGCTTAAGAACTTTATTTGAAAACTGCTGAACACAACCTTGCAGTCTTTTTGTAAACCATTGTAGCTTAAACCCTCGACTGCTTTCCATGAGCAAAGAGTATAGATGCAGATCAGCTGGCACATCTATGCTGTCTGAACAGGATCTTCACAGTTTGCTTTTAGTTTCTTCAGTTTATTTCTGACCAAGAGGTGACCAGTGGTGACATAATCAGGATCTACACTGTTCCCACATGTGACAAAACATATGGAATAATGGTTAATGCTAATTATGGTTTATGTTGTTAAATGAATATTAACATCTGACTCGTGACAGATTTCTGAATACTGTTATTGAATATTGTAGAATTGTTTTCCCACATCGCAAGAAGACAAAGAAACAAGAGGAGATTGTCCACAAGAAGTACATCCTGACATCAGAGATATTCGAGTTTGGACCGCTGTTGGTTGGCAGAAACAGAGATAGGTTTGTAAACCTGAAAAAGATTCATCTTAACTTTCTAGTGTGAATATGAACTAAGATAGTTTAAAGCAAAGAATGTAACTATATCTTCTGTAAATGATGAGAAAGTAAAATAAGATGATTTAGAACAACTAAAATGTCAAAAAATTCACCAAAGGCACCTTTTCCCTATGAAGTGCACCATATAATACTTTGATAATCTGTTTTGTTAGGCTTAGACTGAAGATTATAAAACTGAGATTGGAGACCAGTCTCAAATCTCAAACATCTGATTGGCTGAAATAATTAGAGTAATAGAGTAATATTGTTGTTAATAGATATAAGGAGGGCAGGTTCCCTGAACACATGGAGACATTAACGATAAAGAACACGTCACCACTGGATGCAGACATCAGCTTCTGTTACCTTCATGACAGTAAGGGAGAGACCTTCCTCCTTGATCCACCTACCATGATGCTGAAACCAGGAGAGCAATCAGTATGTACCTGCTGTTACCTTTCTACCTGCTGCTACTACCTGTGGTTACACTTCTACTTGCTGTTTTGCTTCTACCTGCAGTCCCTGGTGTTTCATTACTGATTATCTGATTAAAATTATAATAAAGGCAACTATGTTATTGAGCAAACCTTTAGACAGACCTGATGTATTTAACCAGGTTTTCTTTAGAAAACACTGGTTATGAGATTGGGGTATATCATTGGGCATGCAGATTGGCAGGTGGGCATCAACATTTCATTAAGTTTTTTGTCAAAGTTCACTTTTTTTTCTCAGTAAACATTCAAGGTAGAGCTTTGAAAGTTGACATAGTCACAATAGCAATGATCAGGACAAGTTTCATAACTCTTGACTGTATTTTGTCATAAGTATGCCCCTCTTTTACTTAAATTTTAAGAAAAAAAAAACTGGTTTTGTAGTATTGCTATGTCTTATTGTTATTATATGATGTTTAAACATGATTGAATGTTTTACAGGATTTGAGCATTTGGGCATACCCGATGGTACCGAACCACTATGAAGATGCTATAGTGTGTTGTGTTCGGGAGAACCCAGAGCCCATAGTGTTCAAGGTATGCTGTGATGCATTCAGACCCGAACTGGACCTTGACAGAAAACAGCTTCACTTTGACAGAGTTCTCCTACACAGGTAAATGTCAGATGTGTACAGTAAAACTCTGCTATTAAGACCACCTTTTCGACTGAACTGAAGTGGTCTTAATAGAGGGGTTGTCTTAATTTTCTGGGTAGAAAATAGTCCAAAACTATAAAAGTCAACAATGAAATAGTGGTCCTACTATCAAGGTGGTCTTATTAGGGGTTTCACTGTAATGTGCTTCAAGAAATGCTTGTTGTATCTTGGTAAAATCTTGAACAACTGTTTTGGTAAATTCCTCTTGCTGACAGAAAGCAGCTCCACTTTGACAGAGTTCTGCTTCACAGGTCATTGCCATTTATCCCTTTTCTCCATGAGATATGGCTGTTATTTCATGGCCCCATAGTGTAGATCCAGATTAGTTGGCACATCTTTGCCATCTGATCAGGATCTGCTCTGTTTGCTTTTAATTCATTAGGTTATTTTTACCAAGAAGCAACCAGTGTAGATTCAGATCTTGGGGCATAGATGTGCCAGCTGATCTAAATCTACACTGATTGCACATTCTTTAAAACGTGTATACATGGAGTAAAGTGTTATTTGTGTAATGTATTTCAATTAAGCTTTTGTTTGTATCTTTATGAAATTGCAGAAACCCTGCAGTAGTTAATTCCTCTTAAGAGTTGCCATATCAGTTAAAACCATAAGTTAGCTTGCTTCATATAAGTTAATAACCATCACAAACAAAGAGCCCTATTTATCAGTTGTAATTTTATTGTGCATTTAGGAAAGACACAAAGACAATCTATTTGCGTAACAGCACCCAGATCCCAGTACACTGGAAGCTCAGTGGATTGGAGACTTTGGGTGAGGACTTCACAGTGGCCGCTGATAGTGGTATTGTGGAGCCAAAGTCAGAGTATGCCCTCAATGCATACTTCAGAGCCATGAAACCTGTCAACTCTATGAAGAAAATGATCCGATTGGAGGTTAGTAAAATTCTCAGAGGATTTCTACTTCTGCTGTACCATTTAATTTTTTACTTTACCGTTTTTTTTGCCATAATCTTTTGCTTAGGGATAATCATACCTTAACAAGGTATTAAATGGCACATAAAGGTAAGGTTATGTGTGCTTTGTGCATTTCTTATAGCAAGAAATCTGTAAAAACTAAATTCAAGAAAAATTAAGTGATACAGAGTAATTGATTTCATATACTTAAACATTTCATTTCATATGCTAATGCAGTTCTTTAAGCTGTAAAAAATGGGATTTTAATTTCTCAAACAAGATTTTATTTTAAGTGTTTTGCAAATATAAATAGTTTTATTGAATTTCACGTAATTGTTTTAGATATCTGATGCAGAAGAAACGATGGGTGTAATCAGAACAGAGCCGATACAGGTGATTGCTGAAGCGTACGACGTGGCCGTAGATATTGCTTTCCCCAAAGGTAAATCAGAGCAATACTCTAAAATCATATATGTTATATTTGTGGATATTAAATTGTTTTGTTTTGTTTTGTAATTTGTAGGTTTTGTAGTCAGTACCAAAATGAGAGGATCCTGAGATTTAAATTTGTGCATCTTGTCTACCAGAAATATAACAGCCAACCAATAATAACAATTTCACAGTACTTTAAAGTTATAAAAGATTTTAAACTGAAAATATGACATAACTGATCTGAAGTAACAACTGTTGAAATGACAGTTATTCTTGTTTGTTTGATGATGTCTGAGTTTGAGCATAGACTTAGTTGAGCATGAAAGGTTGTACAATAACAGGACGTGGTCATCCAGTACATCTAGATCTGGGCCCAAGATCATAAAACTGAGATTGGAGACCAGTCTCAAATCTCAAGCATCTGATTGGCTGAAATTCAGTCCCCATTTTAGCCAATTTGATGCTTGAGATTTGAGACTGGTCTAAGAGAGAAGGAAATAAATTTAAATAAAATTACATACAGCAGAAATAGATTTTGTCTCTCCCAAAAAAGGCAAAAACTGTCCATCAATTAACTTTACAATCATTACAAAGTTAAAAACAGACGACATTTACAAAGTTTTCTTTTTATTATATTGCATTTTATTATATTATTATCCCTTTCCTCCATATATGCACATTTTAACACATGTGTGACCAATGAAGATCCAGATTAGATGGCAATGGTCGCAGTCATATCTTGGTCAGAAAAAAACTAACAAATCTAAAAGCAAACAGTTTAGATCCTGATTAGATGGCATGGATGTGCCAGCTGATCTGGATCAAAACTGTTCACCAATGCAATCAAGGTATATCTGTGGAGTAAAGGGTTATATTATATTAAGTTATATTATGTTATATTATATTTTAATTATTATGCTTTATTATATTATATTAATTGTATTATATTCTACTATATTATACTATATCATCTTTATTATATTGTATAACATTATATTATATTATACTATATTATACTATATTGTATTTATTATATTATATTTATTTTATTATATTATACTATGTTTTACTATATATTTTCATTAGTTTTGCATGAGATAGGTGGGGGTGGGGAAAGACAGGGTTGGGAGGCGGTGGGTCGTGGAGGTTTTGGTAGGATATTCATTAATTTTAATAAAAATGACAACTAGAAATTAAATATATATAACTTCAGTTAAAGAATATATGTCATCAAAAAAATAATAACAATTGAATGTATTCTGTATTCATTAAAATTACCTCTAAATCTGGAATGGATCCTATTTCAATCAGGGGGGTTGCCGATAGGTAAATATATACAGCGCATTGGGCAAAATGTTTTATAAGGATATACGCTAAAAAATAGTAATACTTAAATGTAAAATCAGCCAAAATATTGTTTTTCTATTTTTTTTAGAACAGTTACCAGTGTCATAAAATAATTATTAAACATTCATTAAAGTAATTTGCTGTTTTGTTTCTAAGTAAATGATACAGTTTCACAATGATACAGTTTCACACATTTTGTAATATATGATTTTGTATATGACGAAATGTGTGTAGAGATAAAGAAATATAAAACACAATTATTTTGGTGTCATTTAGTATATTGCAAGATATATGCAGTAACTGTTTCATGAAAAGTATGTTGATTTCAGTAAATGTTTAAAAATACTATCAATTTTATGCATTGCTGGTATGTCAATATACATACACATACCTCCCGTACAGAAGGTATGGCTTCTGTGTTTAGACACTAATTTTGAAAAGGTTATTAAACAAGATGAAAATTTCATCATGAAATCTATGTTTTTCCATATCAACCTTTTGCAACTCTAAATTAAAATCATTTGTTTTCATTTTCAATACTATTAAGATCATTTAGAAGTTTCACCCACAAATAAAGGTAATATAAGACACTCTTTAAAAATGCAACAGGATCAAAACTCCCAACTTCGGAAACAGTTTTTGTGTAGTGACAAGGTCATAGGGAAGAGTTCACTCCCCTGCCAGTCCTATAGTTACTGCCTGTAAAACCAGAAAGGCTTATCAGAGAGGCCTGGGCCCAAGATCATAAAACTAAATCTGGAGATCAGTCTCAAATCTCAAGCATCTGATTGGCTGAAATGGCGACCAGTCGCCATTTCAGCCAATCAGATCCTTGAGATTTGAGACTGATCTCAAAACTTAGTTTTATGATCTTGAGCCCTGGTAATCTTGAAGCTAGAGCTATAAAATAAATAGGTTCTATCAAACTATAAAGCACATTTAAGTTTCAACGAAGTTGACATGGCATACTGTACAAGTAATTTAGTTTAAGGCTGAATTTCTTGAGCTGTGTTTGGTTTTTATGTTACTTTGTGACAAAATCAACACGAAAATAAATGATATTTCCTTTCAGAAAAACAGATAACTGTTAATGATGATTTAAAAGAAGGTATTATAATTGTTTTGTGTCACAGAAATCCAGAAATGTTGATATTGTGTTCACTGAATGCTATTCCCTTGAACATGGAAAGTTCTGCTTTGTCCTTAGAAGTAGCCATTTTTCACAGAATTAGCTAGAAGAAAAAGATGTTCTGATCTAAAGCCTTAAAATATTTCTGATTGGTTTGTCAATGAATAGGGCATGTCATGAGAAAGGTGTCTTTGGACAGTTGACATCAATCCTTAAAATGACCTCATAAATTTATGCATTTTGGGGTAAAATTAACATTTTTTAGGCAAAATGTGTAATAAAATTACAAAATAGTTGATAGAAAATAATAGTTTATAAGTGCTTGCCAGAAACAGTTAAATTCACTAAAGGCAGCTTTTCCCATGACGTACCCCAAGTGAAACCTGTGCAGAAAACTTCCATTAAAATTACATAGGAATTTTAAGGTTTGAACATTTTACAACCTTTGGTCTCTGCATGTCATAAAGCATCAAAGAATTTCTTGATATTGAAATGTGAGTTGTTTTTTTTATATACAAAAGTTTCATCAGTTTTGCATGATAAGCAACATAATTAAAACATGTTTGAACAGAATGATATCCCTTTTATTTGAATTATATTTTCTAACTCTAGGTACTGATGGTGGTCTTGACTTTGGTACAATCAAGGTCATGGATGAAGTCAAACAGACATGTACTCTGAAAAACAAGGGCAAATATGACATTGCATTCAAGTGAGTGTTTAAAAAACATGTTTTTGTTACTATCTTAGTCTGTAAATTAGTGAATAATCATTTTTAGAAAAAAATGTTGAGAAATCAGGTGTAAAAGCTCCACTAAAATTATGCTAGTCTGCATTAGCTTTTTTGGAATCATTTAATATATACCAAAGATGTCAAAACCTTAAAAAATTAGATATCAACTTGGTATCAGACTTAACAATATAAATTTTAAGAATAGAATTATGTTTAAATAGACACCATATTTAATGGATCTATTTTTAGTTTCCTATTTGAGAACTGTGATCCTTCCAACCCCAATGTGACAAGCCTGTTTTCTGTGATCCCCTCTAAGGGGACACTGGCCCCACAGGACAGACAGACAGCAGTACAGGTCATCTTCAAGTCTACCAAGGAAGTTACAGTGAAGGATCAGCCGATTCTGAAGTGTCAGGTGATTGAACCTAACATAGCCGAGGGTGGAGAGCTTATTGCCAGCATACCTGTGAAGGTTTCTGTGAAAGCTGTCTTTAACAAGTAAGTCAAATGTTTCTTTGTACAATCATGAGTAGTTTGTGAGAACTTCAATTTCCTATTCCAGGATGGGAGCTGCCTTCCTCAAGTGCCAAAGACTGGTCATAAAGTGACTGATGCTTGGTTGTAGATCCTAACTATGAATGGTTTTATCCGGGATATAATAACTTTTTGTAAATGTTTTACATAGGGGACACATAAAACAACATGAAAAATTTCAACATGAATGTACCTTAAGTTATAAAAAATTATGTATTTTACTTGATGACAAGTGCTCTTAAATCTGAATTAAATTTTGAATAGATGGGCAATGGTTAGTAATTTGGGATCATTAAAAAAACAAAGGCTTTCATTATGGACTTGAACAGTAGGGAAGAGGTATGATAAATGAAAACAGAAGACAACTCATTTTGAAAGAAGCAGACTCTGTTTCATCAAGTCCATTTACGAGGGTTCCTTCCTCAGAATGTAAACAATAGATAAAAAAGGAAACATTAAATGGCATTTTGCTTTTCAGATACAATATTTTACCAATGAGTGACATCAACTTTGGTTCGCTGTTGGTGAACAGCAAGAAGACTCGAACATTTATCGTCGAGAATAAAGGGGAGTTTGACTTCAAATACCAGATCACCAAGATGGTGAAGGAACCAGCTCAGCCGGCTGGAGGACGTTCTACCAGGCCGTAAGTACACCGAGGGTTTAACAAGTCAATACTGCATAGATGTGGTTTGGAAACAACTAACATGAGCAAAGTACTGTGAATTTATAAATAATTTTCCTGAATTTTTGTGGCAATCAATCTGCCAAATTGAAATCGCAGTAAAATATATTATTCCAATTAAGTATTGTTTAAGAAAATTAAAGACCATGAATTCATAAACCCCTAAAATGCTGTTTTTATGAAAAACCATGAAATTCTGTGCTCATAAAAATGAATACATTCACAGTAGTCAGTAACATTGGAATCTCTTTCAGCTGATGAGAAATCGTAGTATCTGACATGTTTATGGTCCAACTTATGCCTTAAGTTAACCCTTTACTTCTTGGATACAACTTTTGTCACATGGGTGCCTGGTGTAGATTTAGAATAGCTGGCATATTTGTGGTACCTGATTAGGATCTACACTGTAGGCTTTTAGATTCATTAATTAATTTCTGACCAAAAAGCAAACGGTGTATGTTCAGATCAGGTAATGCAGATATGTTGGCAGATCTGGATCTACACTGGTCGCCCTTGTGATAAAAAGACATATCTATGGAGTAAAGGGTTAACTATTTCCAAAAATATACAGCCAATAGTCCATCGAGTCAAAATATACTAACAAAGTAAAAAAGAGATGATTTACAATCACATGTTCACATCCTGTAGGTGTGTACACAATGATCACGTTTGAAAACAATATCACTTCAACGAATATTACATTACCGTAGTTAGTGATAGCATGAATTAAAAACTGGTTATGGACTGGAGCAGATAAAAAACTTTTCTCTACTTCTGTCAATTCTTTTACTTTCTTGGACTTCTCTTTCTTGTATATATTCTTCTTTTCTGCTATTGTGTGTATGTATGTGTGTATATGTGTGTTTATTGTAGCTCTTTGGCCTCTGATCAGAGTTCTAGAGCCCCATCTATGCTGATGCCATTACTTAGCAAAGTAAAGATGTAAGTTAAGTTTACTCCTGTAAAGAATTGTGCATGTGGTTCAACTTATATAACATCCAATATATTACAATGTGATGTCATTATTATCATTAAGTATTTCTTGAAGATATAATTATATATTATACTACCAGGAACTAAAAATGTTCAATTTATGCTTGAACCTTTAAAAGTGTAGAATTAGACCACATTCAGCAGATTTACACAAAAAGAAACCCAAAAAGTTAAAAAAGGTTTCTTTTTTCCTATTCACATATCCCCTTTTGCTGAGACATCTCTTGAGTAAAAAAGTAACATGGTAAGAGTGTTCATACTAAAATACTATAAATACACAATAAGATTGATCATTTTCTATTTAAACAGTCATTTTTGTTAATAATATGCTAAATTGTGAGATGGAATTACAAAAATGTACTGTATTATGACTCGTCAAAAAATAAAACTTGGTTTTCTTGTCATGTTGACCGATTCTAATGCCCATTTAGTCTGTATAATGTTGCACTGTTATTATTCTGTTTGTACACACCTCTTTTATTCATCCTAATATGCTTGTATTTCATCTTTATTCTTTCTTTCTATCCTCTTTCTACCTTTCTTGTTGGGGGTAGAGCTCAAGCACTCTCGCCCAGACATCACATAGATGGTGCACACTTTAACCTTCACCATGATCGCAAGTTGATGATAATGTAAGTTTTTCCGGTTTGTTAACCTACAAGGGATAAATATCTAATATACAGAACTGACATGACTGGTGTTTAACCCTTTCCTGTTTAGATACACCTTTATTGTAAGGGCGAACAGTTTAGATCCAGATCAGCGGCACATCTGTCTTGTCTGATCAGGATCTAAACTGTTGGCTTTTTGATTCATTAGATTATTTCTGACCAAAATGTGACCAGTGCAGATCCTGATCAGACGGCAAGGATGTGCTGGCTGATCTGGATCTACACTGGTCGCACATGCGTAAAAATGTGTATATATCAAGGAAAGGGGTATACAGAACTGACATGACTGGTGTTTAATTTCCAAGATAAATTTGTACAATCTTAGAGTAAACTGATCTTGATTGTGACAGACACTGGATGTTTTATTGTTGAGAATCATACAAAAACCTGTGAATGACTGAACAAAAATATTTTAAAAATCAATGCTAGTGAAATTCTCAATGAGGTATGTTAATTCTATGCATTGTCTATTTAAAACAAATACCATCCATAAGATAGTGGTCGTACATGTAGTGTTCCTCAAAAAAATTATTTCCTTTTATTTCTACATTATTTGGTGAAGTTGCCCATTTACCCAGTTAAGAAAATTAAATAAAGTATTAAATATTTTTCAAGCCTGCTTGTGTGCCTGTGCAATCATTATATTCCAACATCCATTATTTACCTTGCTGCCAGCATACTTTATGCTTTTTGTGTTTGTATACAGATGTTGCATTGATCTTCTTCCAATCACTAAATTTTTCCTGTTTATTTATTGCAACTGCTGAGTAAGTAAGATATTTGAAAATTTATGAAAACCTGTTTTAATGATTTTTCTGATTAATATTTTCTCCCAGATGCAAATGGAGATTTGGAAACCACCAATATCTCTTAGGATTACATGGCACTTGCTTCATATTTGACAAAACAACTACAAATCATCACCCCATGTAAAATGTTATTTTTTCTCAAACTGGCAGAAAAAAAACTGCTCTAGAAAAAACTTCTTATGAGAATTACTTTCCATTGTATTCTGGTAATTTTGTGCTTAATGTTATTAAACTGAGCATGGAAACCAGTCTCAAATCTTAAGCATCTGATTGGCTGAAATGATGACCAACTGCCATTTCAGCCAATCGGATGCTTGAGATTTGAGACTTGTTTCCATGCTCAGTTTTATAACCTTCAGCCTTGATCTTGTGAAATAAATGATATCATACTATTTGGTTACATGAACAACAGAATCTGGTGCCATTTTTTTATTGCCTTATAAAACTGAATACTTGATTTTGAATTCCCTTTTGCTCATATATATGCATTTTATCGCATTTGTGACCAGTGTTGATCCAGAAAAGCTGGAACATCAATGCAGTCTGATCAGGATCTACACTGTTCACTTCTTGGTCAGAAATAGCTTGTTAAATAAATACACTAACAATGCAGATCCTGATCAGAATGCACAGATGTGCCAGCTGATTTGGATCTACACTGTTCAACCATGCAATAAAGGTGTATAGCGAACCACACCATAATGTTCTCGGTCAGAGGCGGGAGGGTCCATAAACTGGGAATAAACAACAACAACAAAATAAAGGTGTATCTATGGGTTAAAGAGTTTAGAATACAAATTTGTCTATATGTTCTAGATGTAACATTCTGAATGTCTTTTTGAAATAGTTTGTCACTTGAATCATAATCATGTGTTTACATGCAAACTTCTTACTCACAGCTTATGAATGTACTCAGATATGTTCACTATGTGTGGAAAGCTT
Source organism: Corbicula japonica (assembly GCA_038501625.1). Taxonomy (NCBI): domain Eukaryota; kingdom Metazoa; phylum Mollusca; class Bivalvia; order Venerida; family Cyrenidae; genus Corbicula; species Corbicula japonica. The sequence continues at coordinate 2,783,206 of JAZAYU010000034.1, read as the reverse complement.
CAACAATATCAATGTTCTGTGTTCATATTTCCTCCAAGGTTTAGAGGCATTTAGCTTACAACTGTAGACAAAGTTTGCACTTTGCCCGAGATCATAAAACTAAATCAGGAGACCAGTCTCAAATCTCAACCATCAAAACTAAATCAGAAGACCAGTCTCAAATCTCAATCAGATGCTCGAGATTTGAGACTGGTCCCAAATATCAATTTTATGATCTTGGGCCTTGATGTTAATAGAAAGATGTTACCGTTGTGAATATTCTAGCAATTAACCCTTTACTTCAGGGCATATTTCTGATATCCCATGGGTAGCAAGTGTAGATCCAGATCAGCTTGCACATCTGTGCAGTCTGATCAGGATCTAAACTGTTCACTTTTTGTCACATTCACATTCTTATGACAGAGATTGGCTTGAATGAGAAAAAGTAGAATTGGAAATAACATTCATGATGGTTAACATCTTTCTACAAGATTTACCAATGCACCATATCTTTCCCTTTTACCAAATGTAGCAAAATGTTTCTTTTCCTGTAATATAGGCCCGTAAAGGGAGATAAGCGCTCAAAGTCTCGGGACGGGTCAAGTTCCGGTAGATCTGTAGCTAAACCGAAGAAAACTGATTCAACGAGGTGGGTATCCATGCAAAGTGCACGACGACAAGTTCTGTTGAAATCTGACAAATTTTGTAACGGATTTGTAGTGAAGTAGCTAATCAATAGTAATTATGTTGTTTTATACTGCATTAAATTAATTATTGTCATCTTGTAGAGCTATAATTATTTTGGCAAAAATATTTTTTATGAAGTTTCCATCTATAGAGAATACATTAACCCTTTGCTCCATATATACAACTTTTATCTAATTGTCTAACTGTGTAGATCCAGATCAACCAGCACATCTGTGCCATCTGATCAGGATCTTCATTGTTTGCTACTTCTTCAGAAATAACAAATGAATCAAAAAGTCACCAGTGTAGATCCTGATGAAATGGCATGGATAGCTGGCTGATCTGGATCTACACTGTTTGCCTATGCAATAAAGGCTTATCTATGTAGTGAAAGTTTTTTTTTTTAATTTTTTTGTGTCTCTTACACCTTCTGTTAAATAGCATACTTAGTAATTTATGGGGAAAAGAATTTGTCAGTTTCACTCCTGGTTTGTTCCCATGTAAATAAAGGAATTCCCGAATGTACCAGATATTCTGAGATACTGTACTCAAGGTTTATGGGGCGTGTGATTTATTCCAAACTTGTTTTTTTCCTTATCTGCTTTCAGACATCTTTCTAGATTTCTTAACAAAATGTCATTTTGGTGAATATTCTTCTGTTGCCATGAACTGGCCCTGTCATAATGTGATAGACAAAAAAGCATGGCCCAATTAAAAAAAACAACAACAACAATTTCAAAGATTTTTTTGCTTCTTTCACTCTATTAATTTAAAAATAAAAGCAAATTTTTCTCAAAAAGTGACTGAGTTGTTCTGTGAAGTTCAGCATTATAGTCATAAAGCTCTGGGGATTAGTGGTATTTAGGTATCCTTAGAAATCACTGTTTTACTTACTAACACACTGTTTCAAATACATGCTATGCTGTTGATATCATAATGCCAACAACTATAATATCATTGCTTTAATGTAGGGGATGGATCACCTGTTGATGTAAACAAAATACAACATAAAGTACAAAAACAACAACTTTGCCTATTTTGGAGCACTTTTTGGTTCGACTATTTTCATTTTCATGCAAATAAAATTTTTTAAGAGGACTGGGGTTTTACCAAAAATCAGAAGTTAATGAGTTTTTTTTTTATTTTCCTTATTTTAAACAAAGTATGAAATATGAGCGTTTTCCAATGAGATTGTTGTTGGCACTACCCTAGAATGGCAAAGCCCATATACATTCCTTACTAACATGCTTATCTAAGGATCTTAGAAATTATATTTTTAAAAGAAATGAAAAGTATCGATAGTCTCAATAATTTCTTAACCCTTTACTCCATCACCGGTATATACTCGTTTGATTGCATCTGCAACCATTGTAGATCCAAATCATCTGGCACATCCATGCCATCTGATCTGGATCTGCACTGGTTTTATCTTGGTCAGATATAACCTTATTAATATAAAAGCGAACAGGGTAGATCATGATCGAAGGGCACAGATGTGCCAGCTGATTTGAATCTTCACTGTTTGCTTGAGCAAGAGCATGTATCTGTATAGTAAAGGGTTAACTGAAAAAATGTGAACATTTAGTTTACATAAGAGTTCAAGCGCTTATTTTAACAGAATTGTCTGGGAGTTTTTGGTGTTTTTTTTTTGCTCTTTTAGAAGGTTCTTCATTTAAGGATCCATAGACTGACATTTTTTAACAGCATTTATTGTCACAAATATTATGGTGTTATGATTTGATCACATTAAAAAAATGTTCTTGGCTCAAATTAATAATACATTTTTAACTCTATGTCATTTCCAACCATTGTGTGATAAGGATCTATTTAAAATGTGCATCAGTTAAAGAAACAATCAATACTTTAAAAAGAAATGGGCCCAATATTATAAAACAAAGATTGGAGACCAGTTTCAAATCTAAAGCATCATATGGCTGAAATAGAGACCAGCCTGCATTTTAGTCAACCAAGATGCTTCAGATTTTAGACTTGTCTCCAATTTCAATTTTATGATGTTGGGCAAAGTTGTAAAAAGCTTGCATGTATTTGGCTTTTCTGTGCTTTCTTACAAACTTACCGTTGCTGTGTTTCTGCTTTTGTTGGTGTAGTGACACTTCTAGCATTGTACCTAGTGTTGAAGTGTCCAGGAAAAAGAGCCTTATAAGCCAGGCTCTGCCTGGGAAAGCGTTGCCTAAAGGCAAACCGGGAAATCCTAGGTAGGACTTGTAGTGATGTTACAAATGTTGTGGAGCAGTTGGGTTTCTCTTCAAAGTTTTCACTGCACTCATGTTAGTGTTGATAAATTTTTAAGGTGATTTTTTGTTGAATTTTTTTAAGTTTTATTTCTCGATTATTGTAGTACAGTTTATTGCATGCAGATTTTTTATTCCATTTGAATACGTTTTATCACATTTTTGAAACAATTTGTAAAATTACTGCTATATGTAACACACATTAACTTCATCCAATTTCTCAGTATAGAAATGCATTGTCATAAAAACTCATGTCAGTGCTTTGCTAATTAATGGCCTTCTTGTTTTAATTTTTATTCCACTCTCAAAATGGCCATTTATTAATTACTTTTCAGCAATGAAGTACAATTTTCTAAACTGTCATTTAAGAAATACATCCTTGTATTAATAGTGAAGGCTTTTTTTAATAAACATATACTGCTTATTCAGATTTCATAATTAAAATCTTCAGAACAGGTTTCAGAAAAAAATACATGTATTTAAATATTGTGTATTAAATGTAAAAATGTGAAAGAAAATTAAATTCTGTAATTTAAGGTTAGTTTAGGAAAACAGATGCTAGTTTACTCTGTGGGTTGGAGAATTGGAAAGAATAGATGTTGTTTATATTTGCAGGCAAGATATGGGAGGACAGTCTAAGCTACAGCTTGGAGCCTTTACAGTGTTCCCAGCATTTGGCATCATTCTACCTAACGGTCATCAGACCATCACTGTGGACTGCGTGGCTGAAGCACAGGGCAGATTTGACGAGGTTTGTACATGGTATTATTTTTGTCGATTGTGGTATCACACTTATCATAGGTACATCGAACAATTTGAGACACAAAGTTTTACTGAGACAGATTTTCAACACTTGCTAAGATGGGTTTCTTGGTGTGCACTTACAGTTTAACCCTTTTTGTCCGTGGTATGCCTTTATCAATTGGGCAAACAGCTTATATCCAGATCAGCTGACACATCCATGTCATTGCATCAGGATCTACACTGTTCACTTTTAGATTCTATTTTGTTATTTCTCACTGAGAGGTGACCAATGTAGATCCAGGTCAGATGCACCAACTGATCTGGATCTACACTGGTCACACAGCAATAAAACATGTAAATATAAAGTAAAGGGTTTCTCTAATGGACAGACACCATGTTAACCTCAATCCTTGATTTGAAACACTGGCAGCAAACTGCGTTTAATCTAGCAGGATATGATCTTCAAATAAATGATTCTAAGCTTCTTGAAGATGCATTCCACAGCAGTTATGAGTTCTGCCAATGACATTTTATAGCCCACACCTCATGGCTAGGATTTCCCCCTCTTATACAACTTAATCAGAAAGTCTGGCATATTCCAAACCGATCAGTCTACTGTCTTAGCTGTGGTAAAAACCCACATGCCACTCAGAGCCTTTGTTTTATGTTTTAAGTGCTAAGTAGTAGTTAACAACCACACTTTCCCAGGGTTTTCCCACATTTATTTCTACAGGCTTAATGATACATTGAATAGGATTCTTCGTGTGGTCAAAGCAATCAAGTCAAAGCAATCAGGCTGCAAATGAAATGATCCAGTTCTATATTTCAGGAGTTAAGTGTCGATATAGCAGATCGTGACCCCACAGATCATCCTGGAGGTATCCCTTACAAGCTGCTAGCTGAGGCTTGTATCCCATCCATTAATGTGGATGACCTGGGTTCAATCTTTGAAGAGCACAGAGTTTGTAAGAACCTCAATGTATGGCAGCATTCCAACTCGGTAAGTCTTATACCTTTTACTCCATGGGATATTGCTGTTATTCATGGGTGAACAGTGCAGGGCCCAAGATCATAAAACTAAGTTTTGAGATCAGTCACAAATCTCAAGGATCTCATTGACTGAAATGGCAACTGGTTGCCATTTCAGCCAATCAGATGCTTGAGATTTGAGACTGATCTCCAGATTTAGTTTTATTATCTTGGGCCCTGATCATGATTTACACTGTTCGCTGTTTAATTTATTAGGATATTTCTGACCAAGAAGCAATGATGCAGATCCTGATCAGGTGGCAAGGATATGCCCGGTGATCTGGATTTACACTGGTTGCTCTTGCAATTAAAACCATATATATTGAGTTAAGGGAGAACAAATATCACTTTAAGAGACATCATTCTGTCATAATCAGTTAGTTTTCAAAATTTGTTATATTATAAACAGCATAAAACATTCTACATTAACAATCTCTTATAAAGCAGCTACTTTTTAAACTTACAATGAAAAGTTTAACTATATTAAACCTGTATATGTGACTACATGTATAGTTATTAGGCAGAAAGGTTTCAGCTGTGGACAAAATTGCAGAAGAATGTCACACACCAAATGAGGAAAAAACCAAACAAACCTATAGATAGGGATCAAATAGAAACAGTATACCAGTTTCAAATATTAAGAATCTGACAGTTAAACTTGTCTATGTTTCAGGTAATCAGAAGCTTGAGATTTGATAAAAGTCTCCAGTTTTATGATATTAAAGCTAAAAGTCTGATGCTCTGACCAAAAAAACCTACATATCTCTTAGTCCTGTTGACTTCTAAGCGAACGTCTCTCCTGCCTCTAAAAGAAGGCATTTTTTGTGGTGAAAGCTCATAATTGTGAATGTGTTACTTGTAGTTGGAGAGCAGCGGTGTGTATGCTGAGGATGAGAAGAAATTTGTCTTCAACAATGTAATAGTTGGCCGTAAAGCCATCGCTCGATTCAAGATCTCTAACAACCAGAAGGTGCCGTGTGACGTTGTCTTCAGTGTGAAGCCAGTGGCAGCAAAGGGCCGGCATCAGGACATCTTCGAGGTTGACCCGCCTCGTTCACAGATTATGAACCACAGCTATGTGTATGCCACAGTGTCATTCACTCCTCCATCCATGCAGGTATGTTCTTGTATATATATACCCTGGGTGGAATGCAAGATTTCCAGAAAGGGGTTTGTTTAGGTTAGTTACATGATAACTTCAAACCTTCTGTTTAAAATCAGCTTTAAACAAAATTGTGGTTCGAGCAATCCCACCTAATCCACCCCTTATACCTGATAAATACTTACTCAGTCTTCAACTTGTTCAGTTAAGAAATTATGCTATACAGTCCGATTAGATGCTTTGAAAGCAGACAGTGAAGTTGATTATTTAAGTGATAATTTGAAAATTAGAATTTCTGTTTTAAGTTCCTATTACTTTTAGCCATAATTTTATTTATATTATTTATGGAAACAAATTTGTTTGCATTATAATCTGTAATACATCACTAAACAATGATCAGTCAGTTTTCCTTCTCTTGCACTGTTTTTTTTTTAAGAGGTCTCTGTCTCTAATCTTTATTTCATGTTGTTGATTTTTATCCTCAGTAATACTAAACATATGTGTTTGTCTTGGGTTGAAGGTTATAAAGCTGAGCATGGAAACCAGTCTCAAATCTCAATCAGATGCTTGAGATTTGAGACTGGTTTCCATGCTCAGTTTTATAACCTTGGGCATTGTTCTGACAGAGTTTCAGTGCCATCTTTGAAGCAGTCATTGATGGTTTGTCACCAAACCAGGCGCGAGGGAAGACTCTCACGTTCGAGGTAGCAGGGGATGGCAACTTGCCAAGAATCAGCATCACTAAGCCAACAGTTAGGAACAAGAGAGGACAACCACTGCTACTGTTCAAGAAGAATTTGATTGGTAGAACAGAGTCACTTCCCTTGGTTCTTCAGAATGATGGAACACTGCCAAGCAAGGTCAGTTGAAGTTTTGTATCTCAGAATGAAATTGCAAGTTCATTTAAAAAAAAAAATTCCAAAGTAACCCACTGATCATCAGTCAACTTTATTACTAGAAATACATGCTTTAATTAACCTAAAGACATGGCCGAATAAATACAGCTTTTTTTCATTGCAGCAGTCTGTCACTTCAACAATATCTTCATGTAATTTATAATAATCAACTAATATCACATACTATATGTTAAAAGTTGATATCATATAATACATGTACCATCATTCAACTGACAGGTTGATATCATATAATACCATATGTTACAGGTCGATATAGACCTAATAGATCCTGATGGAGTGTTCAAACTAATAGCAGCACCTGGCACCAATGCCATCATGGCCGATGACGAGTCAGAAGGTACGTAATCTGGACAGTCTTCTACACGGTCAAACTTTCCTGTTGTAGCAAAACCCATGAAAAATGAGATAAGCTTAAATAGGGTCTGTTGTCGAAGTCAGTTGTAAATGTCTGACTTCTTACTCGCTGCTTTGTTTATCAGCGGAATAAGCATGGTAGGACAATATTTTATACCTTGTAGACTGTTGTTTTTCATGAGATACTGAGAAAGTGATTTTGGATTCCAAACATACTTTGAAATAATAAGTGTGACCAATTGTTAAAATCTTCCTAATATAAAATTTTAAACTAAATATTAAATTCTACCTAAATTTTCTTACATTCTTATATTCTTGTATGTTTTTATTATTTATAAATGTTTCCGTTAAGTGTTGTTTATGTTTTACACACTGTATAACTGCAGGTGCATCAAGAAGGCCACACACTGCTTCTGTCAATGTGAATGTTGGTGAGGTAGTTGCTTTCAAGGTCAACTACTGCCCGACCAGCATCCAGCGGTCCCAGGCACACGTGCGGGTCTCGGTGATTGACAACCAGTATGAGGACTCTGTGATACAGCTGGTAGGAGAAGGCTATGAGGATGAGATCTCTCTAGATAAGATAAACAGCGTGGAAATACCTGTTGACCCGGAGAAGGAGGAGGGAAATATGGCAGAAGATGATGTCTCAGGTAGGAATTATTCCTTGTTAATCAAATTTATAAATGTGATGGATTCTGCTTGGTATGGCAGTTAATTTTTCCTTGTTGTCTTTTACAGAAATTTGTTGACTAATTACTTATTATCTTATTATGCTTATATATGCTTGGTTTTTTACTAATTTCTAATGACCTGGCGATAAGTGAAAACGATTTAAGACTGTGCAGTGGCCTTCGCTGATATGGGTTGAAATGTGTCATATATTTGAATTTTTAATAACAACATTGGAAAAATTCAAAATTATTATTAAAGTTAATGGCATAAGTAGTAATTTTCAGCAGTATTAACTTAAAATTTAATCCCAGCTTTCACTAAAAGGATAACTGTTATCAAATGACGATAATTCTGATATCTAAAAAAATATCAAACCTGATCTCTGTTTTAGCCGCCAAGCCCAACCTGATACGTTTTGGTGACTGTTTCATCAATGAGCCTAGGACGCTGTCGTTTGCTATGACAAATCACTCCAAGACAGATTCCATCAGGTTCCAGTGGCCTGACCATCCACAGCTCAAGTTCTCCCCTACTGTAGGTCATCTGCATGCCAAAGCTTCAAAGGACTTTACTGTCACATTCAAGTCAGACCAGCCGAAGACACTACAGGAAACACCGGTACCGTGTAAAGTGACCAAGATCACTTTCAACAAACCAGGACAGGTAATATTATATGTATTGGAAGTTGATTACAAACAAGAATTTTTAATAAGGAGAGATGGCAAAGAGACCTATTTAAGGTGTCTTGAGATCTTCAAGCAATAGAAAACTCAGTAATGGTGATCATCATGCCATGACTTTTATCCCATGAGCAAGCAGTGAAGGTTGAGATTAAACAGCACATTTATTCCCATAATGTGTATTAATTTTATTGACAGCTGTAGTAAAAAGACTTATGGCTGCATTTTCTATTGGTTGTTTGTGGTTGTATGAAATATAAAACAGACTAAAGTTTAAGCCGGTGTATGTCATATGGACTTGACAAATTTTGTAATTTTAATAACCAGCTGAATTTCTGTCAGTAGTTGGTATATATGTATTTGTGTGCCTTTAGTTTGCTTGTTGAAGGATTTTATATATGACAATGATTATTTATGTGTTAAACAATGTGCTGTTGTTTTAGTTGGTAGATTGGGATGACAGGCTTCGTACAGTCAAGTGGGTGGATATTCCATCATCAGCAGAGGGCAGCACCACCGGTGCCACAAAGACGGCTACAACAGCAACGCCACGTCCCGCCAAAAGAAAGATTGTAGAGACAGAACCAGAACCAGCACACATGGAGGTGGCAGACTCGACACGCAATGTAGAGTTGTTAGTCAATGCTGTGGCTGATTACAGTAAATACAAGTGTAAGGTGGAGGCCATCAACTTCAAGGAGACACTCATGTTTCAGACACGTATCTACAAGTAAGTCAAGGCAGAAACAAAAACGCTGGCTTGGATAATAAATATATTCATTATCATTTAAAGTGACATGATTTTTGTGTTATACTTATTGTAGGTATTCAACACTAAATTTTTATTGTACAATATTGTTTTCAAAGTAATTTGCCTAAGAATATGTAAACAAGTTACCAAAAACAACTAACAACACTGAACATAATGAAATGGCCAAATATTTGCTACAATGCTTTATTTAAAACTTTAGCTAGACTCTAAGGGTCTTTCTTATTAACCATTTTGTCTCTAGATATAAATCGTTTTTCACATGTGCAACTAGTGTAGATCCAGGTCAGCTGGCACATCCATGCCATCTGATAAAGATCTGCACTTACTGCTTCTTGGTCAGACATAACCAAATAAATCTAACAGCAAAAATTGCAGATCATGATCAAATGGCACAGATGTGCCTGCTGATCTTGATCTACAATGTTTGCGCATTGGAAAACAGACATATGAAGTAAAGAGTTAACAACCTTCCTCTGACTGTTCACAGTTTTGTGTTGAGCAACAAAGGCTCAGTGCAGTTGGACTACAGTTGGCAAGTAGTAATGGAAAACTTTACCCCGACCATCCAGCGTGCTGTGACCTTCATCTCTGAGGGTGACAGACCAGAATCTCGTGTGGATGTAGTAGATACACAGTATATCCCTTTCACCATTGAACCAGACTATGGCACAATAGCAGCAGGCAAGAAACAAGAATTCAAGGTGAAATTCTCACCTCTTGATGCCAATGATTATGAAGGAAGGCTGGTTTGTGCGTGAGTATAATTAATCTTGCTATATTGAAATAAGTCGATGCATTTTTCTTTTAACAAGTTACCTTAAATATATTGCCTGGACCTTTTGGTGATGTTGAACAAATATTTTCAAAAATGTCGCCTCTTCCTTTTTTTTGCCCGACATGACACTGGTTTGTTGTATTTTTTTATCGACACATTATAATATCATTCAGCGTCAGTTTTACGACACATTATCACATAGGTTAACTTTAAAGAAATTTGCTTTAAAAGTATGTTAAATGCATAAATATTGGAGTTTGATTATCAAAAATTTGTCTTGTTTTATGAAGAAATGAGAGATCAGGGCCGAAGATTATAAAACTGAGTTTGGATACCAGTCTCAAATCTCAAGCATCCGAATCGCGGAAATGGAGACAAGATTCTTTAAATCTGAGGCTTGTATCCAATTTTAGTTTAATGATCTTGGGCGCAGTCTGTGAAAAACATGTGAGATTTAGACAAGTCGGATTCAAAAGAATATGTTAACCCTTTCCTCCATAGATACACCTTTATTGCATGGGCGAACAGTTTATATCCAGATCAGCTGGCACATCCGCGCTGTCTGATCAGGATCTAAACTGTTCGCTTTTTGATTCATTAGGTTATTTCTGACCAAAGTGCAACCAGTGCAGATCCTGATCAGATGGCACGGATGTGCCAGCTGATCTGGATCTACACTGGTTGCACATGTAAAAAAATGCGTATATATGGAGGAAAGGGTTAAGCATTGTGCTCATTATTTGTCTTTAACTTTCTTGCCTAATCATGAAGTACTCTGATACTAGAACTTGTTTGTTTACAGGATATCAAACTTGGAGAAGGACTTGCAGGGCCCGGTGCTAGGCATCAGGGGTAAGAGTTTGATGCCATACTGTCACTTTGAGCTGGAGGACTCGGACTACATCACAAATGCACGCCGCAATCCTGAGATGAGAGGTCCAGGTGGAGCACCACCAGGCACAACCCTAGACCCCAACACAAGGGTCATTGAGTTTGAGACGACTGGAGTGTCTGTGAAATGCTCAAAGTAAGTTCAAACCCAGTAGAGAAGGGAACATTAATAATAATGTAGAAAGTTGTTGTTTTGTTTTCATTTAACACTTGGTTTAAACTTACTTATTTTACATTGATTGTTAAACAAGTTAATTCTTTAAGTAAGATTAATTACAAATTGACCACTTCCTAGAATGAAACTGTAAGTTACTAGTGGAAATCACATATGGGTCTCAAACCTACAGTCTCCAAAAGATGGCTGACCACTATTCCCAGACTATCATTCCTCTTCTATAAAATATGATCACACACTTTTATTAAGCATAAAAGAATTTACATAAACCTTAGTATTATTACTTAGATCAAGTAGTGTTTTACTTTCATTTTAATCAAAATGTATCTTGCTGTGCAGGTCATTTGGCATAGTGAACCCTACAAGTCAGCTGTACAGTTACCACTGGACATGTGAGGATGAAGTTGACCCGAAGAAACCTCCAGCATTCCAGTGTCTTCAACCTAAGGGACAGATCAGGAGTGGCAAAAAGGCTGTGGTAAGTACATGCATCCAATTTTGATTTAATTATTTTAACTCTGGGCTGCATGCATGTGTGTTGTCTGTCAGTGTATTGAATCTGTAATTTTCTTTGTTTGAGAAAGTTTAAGATATGCATAAAGTCTAGGTTATAATGAATCTATAGACACACCTTAATGGCAAAGGGGAATCTACACTCCATGCCATCTGATCACTACCTATGCTGTTAGCTTTTAGATTTATTAGGTTATATCTGACGAAATAGTGACCAGTGTAGATTTATATCAGACAACATGGATGTACTGACTGATTTGGATTTACACTGGTTGCATAGGCCATAAAGCCCCCATTTATGGAGTTGAGGGTTAATAATAGTGATGTAGGAATACATTGGTGGGGGTGGGGGTGGGTGGAGAAGGTTTAACATTGTCAGGGGTAATCCAATAATGTTGTTGCAATTCTGCGTAGTTGGAATTACACAATAAATGCCATTTTGTTAAAGTACTAAAGAAGTAATATCTTAAAAAATAGATATAACCTGTAGAACCTGTCGCTGACTGTAGTTCTTGGTTTATTTCTACAGGTTACTTTTGAGTACACATCCAGTCAGCTGGACATAGTGGAATCATTCTGGAGGTTCACCATACCAGAACAGAATATCAACATCCCCTTCCTGCTGGTCGGTCAGGCGCGTGAACCTGACGTCATTATGGACAGATCACACATGAACTTCAAGGCTCTACTCATAGGTAAACATGTCACATCTACTTGCAAATCTTCTACAAGTCATTAACTAAAGGAAGTAAATAATTATTTGTTATAGCAGGCTAAGGATGCAAGATGTCCAGAATTGGTTTGTTAGGCATTCTTAGGGTAGCTACATGGTATTTTGTACTGTATATAATTAGATTTCAGAAAAATCTATGCCTGAACCAAGAATTAAACCTCGCCTGCTGGTCCAAACCTTGGCTTTGTTGCTATAAAATGTTTCAAGGCTGATTCCAAATCAACCATTGCCAGTTATTTATTAGTTGTTTATTGAAATGAACTGTTCTATTATCAGCTAATTAAACACATTGAAGTTTTTCCTAATGAATTATTAGAACAATTTTTTGTTACCTCACACTATATTTAATTTGTCATTAATAAAACAACAGGTCATGAAGCCAAAGAGACAGTGTGGTTGATAAACAATGAAGACCAATCATTCCACTTTAACTTTGAGGAAGACTCCACCCACTCTGCTGGTTACTCCGCCCACCTCTTTGTGGAACCAATGGCAGGAACTCTACCACCCAAATCAAAGTAAGCACATATTTCTTTCAGAAGTCCATTTCTGGTATCTAATAATTCTTCACTCAGTGGAAGAACATAATGCAGATTTTTATGTTTGCTTAAAGACACCCTTTATCATCATTCATTTAAAAATCTGTATTCCATTATTGTAAATCAAACTTTGCAAACTACAGTGAGGTACCTTGAGCTTCCAGTAAACCTAGAGGTAGTTGTCAAGTCATACCATACAGAGCTGTATAACCACTGATGTGTTGAGCGTTAAAAAATTGAAAATGAAGCAAGGTGTTGGTCACATGGTCCAGATTTATTCTAAATTGCAGTGGGACACAGTAAATGTGTTAATTGCACCTCATTAGAGAGGAGTTTTACTTGATACATGAACAAAAGTTTCACATGTAAATTCATGTTTTTGCATAAACATACCATTACCAGTAATAATGGAAGGTGAAATATTTCTTACCATCTCACTGAAACAGATTTAGCACTTTATATATGTTCCTAATTTTATTGTATTTATATTCAGGATTCCGGTGGATTTGTATTTCACACCTAACTCTGACAAGGAAGTGAACTTTAACCTTACCTGTAATGTACGTCGTAAGACACTACCAGTGACACTGAACGTGAAGGCGGAAGGTTACTCGATGGACTGTACATTGCTGTGTGAAGACTCTCTTGGCAACAGGGTGGAGCTGTCACACGAGGGGCTCAGCCAGATCAACTTTGGAGAGGTAAGTTGAAGAAGAAACTGTTGAATCATTTCATTTCATGAGGACAAATTTTCGCACAAAACTTGCAAATTACTGATGCGCAGGGGCATGAATTCAGGAAACTCTATTATTCTATAAATGGTTTAATTTCACTGGGGTTGAAATTCATGCAATACCTCTAGCAAGAAATACACAAAAATTAAACTTGTGCGAAATAAAATGATAACACAGTAGCTAGGTTCTAATTGTTTTACTCATAATTTCACATGTGCTCTCTTATCGTCAGACTTCATTTGAATCTTTATTATGTGTTATTTTCTTATAAAGATGATTTAATTTTATAGCTTCAGCTGTAAAATAATGTTTTTAGTTTAACTTTAATATCATAAATTCTTTCAAACTCTGGTGCAGAGTTCAGTCTGCTAATTTAAAACAACAGTGCCCAAGGTTATAAAACTGAGCATGGAAACCAGTCTCAAATCTCAAGCATCTGATTGGCTGAAATGGCGACCAGTCGCCATTTCATCCAATCAGATGCTTGAGATTTGAGACTGGTTTCCAATCTCAGCTGTATAACCTTGGGCACAGTTGATACATAACTGATAACAGTTGATACATAACTGGTTTGAGACTGGTCTTCAGTCTGACTTGGTACTTGGTATAAGATATTAGGCCCGGATGTAAACTTTGTCTTGTTATTCACTTTCAGGTAGAAGTAAATGAACAACAGATCAGAAATCTCTTTATACTCAACTCTGGAAAGTTCAACTTTGACTTTAACTGGGAGATGAACATGGCCACAAAGCGGAAGGACATGGTGTCTATCACCCCAATGTCAGGGGGAGTGAATCATGGGGAGAAGACCAAGTGTGTTCTCTCCTTCTGTCCATCCATGAGAACCACCCTGAGGGACAGTGAACTTACTCTCAGTGTAAGTGCAGGAATTACATACATACATTCCAGACTTCAACCATTTACTCCACATATATACCTTGGGTGTACAGTGTAGGTCCAGATCAACCAGCACATCCATCCATTCCATCTTATCAGAATTTACACTTTTACCTCTTTAATTTATTAGGTTATTTCTGACCTAGTAGTGAAAAGTGTAGATCCAGATTAGACGGCAAGGTTTGCAGCTGATATGGTTCTCACTGTTTGTCTATGCCATAAAAAGTCATATATGGTGTGGTGTTAAATACACTGATTGACCTTGTAAAATGAGAAGTTTTACCAGTTTCATTGTTTTCAGCTTGTTTTATTAAATAGTTAGTGTCTTTGGCCTAGTAGAGGGAGACATTTGGAGCTTTTAGGAGACAATATCTCTTAAGTCTCTTGGCTATTCCACAAAGAAATTTAGTATTTGTTAAAAATTGTATTTTCAAAATGCCTAACTACTTTGTTCTTACTTCAGATCTCACATGGCCCAACATACCACATAGCCCTGAATGGTCTAGGTGTGAGTCCAGGTCTGCACTTCTCCTTCCTGTCTGCCAACTTTGGTAGCTGCTTCATCTACCGAGCCGGCATGCCTGCTCACACCAAGGTGCTCAAACTGACAAACAAGGACAAGAAAGAAATCAGGTATCTTATCACAATTGTTATATCGACATGATGTACTGTCAAATCCATTTTTTGTAGATTTTAACCCTTTAACTCCTTAGATGCAACATGTTTCCTATATGATGGATTTAACATTTTATTTCGTAGATGATGGATCTACACTGGTTGCACATGAGATAAAACCCATGTTGGAAGAAATTGTCATATGTTAGAAAATATCCTACCCAACATGTAGTAAACTCATACTCAATCTGTTTGTTTGAAGGACTTTTGATAAATTTCTGAACTGCATGATAAAACATTTGATACTGATCGGTTTTATGTTTGCTTGTAGTGTTGACTGTCTATACACACCTACCAATCATCTCCACCACACGTTTGAAGCCTGTGTGATCCAGCCGGGTCAGTCCATTGATGTGGCCTTCACATTCTACCCTCGGGAAGCCAGGAAATATAAGGAGGTCATCACATTTGAGATCAATGGTCTGTCTAAACAGGACATAGAAATCTTGGGACAGGGAACAGAAATGAAGGTATGTACTTTATCCGCTATATATTATAATTAAAAAATAAGAACAAAGAAAAACCATTCAAATTGATAAAATAATTGAACCTTTCATAGCTTATTGCTATCTTTTACAAAGCTTCATTTGCTTTTGTAGATTGAAGTAGCAGATCCGAAACACAAGATGTTGAACTTGGGTGCCCAGGTTGTTGGCAAAGTTGTCAAGCGTTATGTCCCTATAGTGAACAACAGTCCAGCTGCCATCACATTTACGCTGGCCTTGACCCCTACAACCCCTGCCCTGCAGCAGTCTGGGGTACTGTCTATCTCGCCAACCCACCCGATCACCCTGGAGGGTAAAGGTGGAACCTGTAAGGTGGAGGTCCTCTTCAAACCTGCCAGCAGGATACCACAGTTTATGGAAGAGGTAATTATCATCCTCAGGCTCCTTTGGTCAGCCGTAGAAGTTCAACTACAATTGGAGAACAATCCCAAAACTCTGGTTTGTGATTGATAAGTGCAAAACTAAGCTTGAATTCCAAAAATCACCTGCTTGAGATTGAAGACTGGTCTGTACAGATTAGCAGGCTGATATACTATGGTTGTAAATGGTCCTAGAGTTGTTTTATTCTTCATCAACATTAACTGACAGATCAGTGTTTGTTGGGGGTTATCTTTAATGGATTTGTTGCTGTCGCCGAATCATATTTTTAATAAAAATCCAGGGTAAATCAACTCATTGTCATCATTTTTTCATTAAAATATTAGTTTGTTTCATCCATGAAAATAATTAATTATACACATGAAACATGAAAAGAAGATTTGGCAGCCCAAAATCTCAATACCCATAATATGTTTATTTCTTTCCTACAAGAATATTCCAAGAGATGTTTTGTTATCTTTTGTTTAAATGTTTCAATTCCTATATTCCAGGTTCTGTTGGAGTGTGCAGGCCTATCACAGCCCCTGTTTGTGATCCAGGGCTCGTGTCTAGGAATGGAGATCGAACTTGATACAATTGCCATACCCTTTGGAGCTGTCGTACAGCGAAGTCAGACATCAAGGAAAATTGTCATGGCTAACACTGGGGACATGAATGCCAAGTAAGCCTAAAGCATGTTTTTCTTTGACATTCAGGTCCCAAGGTTATAAAACTGAGATTTAAAACCAGTCTCAAATCTCAAGCATCTGATTGGCTGAAATGGTGACCATTTGAGACTGGCTTCCAAGCTCAGTTTTATAACCTTAGGCACAGTAAAACTAGGAACATTCTCTTTCCTGAAGTTCCACATTCCCAAAAAGTATGACAAATGAAGTTTTTTTTTTCTGGAAAAATGTAAATCATATTGAAATAATTGGATTCTTTGGGTTATAATGCAAGATTTCCAGAAAGTGGGTTCATTTGGGGAATTCTTAGGGTAGTTACTTGATAGTTTACTGTCTGGCCAAAATCTTATATATTGTTACCCAAAAATATGAGACTGTTGATGAAGATGTTAATATCACAAGATTAAGCCAGAAGCTAAAGTCTCTGTTTGAGGACCACTCGCTTATGCTAAAGCAGTTGAATGAATTAAACTGATCTTAATCTATATTCTGACAAATCCTTAGGTGGAGTTTGTAACCATCTTCAAATCTCAGTAACCTAATCTTAGCCGTAACTGATATTGGGTCCTGATCTTGTTTTCATTGAAACCATCTTCATGTATACATCTTGTATAACTTATTAACTGCATGTACATGTAGTTTCAAGCTGTTATTTTGAATTGTATTTGTCTAGGTTCTGCTGGGATATCAACAGTTTTAAGCCAGATTTCTCCGTCTATCCGGTAGAAGGATATATCACTCCAGGCATGGAAGTTACATTTGAAGTATTCTTCCACCCACAAGATATCAACATGGATATCAGATATGATGTAAGAGGTTTTATAAACGTAAAATCTAGTTTTATATAGAAAAATTGTACCTTATATTTAACCCTTTATATATACAGGTTTTACCGCATATGTGACCAGCATAGATCCAGATCTGCCAGCACATCTATGCCATCTAGATCTACACTAAAAGTCTTGTCATCACATATTTGTCAGAAATAACCAAATGGATCTTAAAGTTAACAGTGTAGATCTTTATTAGGGGGCACAGATATGCCAGCTAATCTAGATCTACACTGTTCACCCATGGGGTGCCATCAGCCATATCCGTTGTAGTAAATTGTTAAATCAGGAAAGGTTTACAATTCAAGTTTTGTAATAAACATTAATGTTAACCTTGCCTCCATAGACACACCTTTATTGCATGGGCGATCAGCCAGCACATCGGTGCCATATGATCGGATCTGCACTGTTCCCTTTATGATTTGTTAGATTATTTTTGACCAAAATTTGTCCAGTGCAGATACTGATCAGATGACATGGATGTGCCGGCTGATTTAGATCTACACTGGTCGCAAATGCGTAAAAATGCTTATATATGGAGGAAAGGGTTAAGTATGGTTACAAACAAACTGTATACTTTGATGGCAGTTTCTTATCATGAACGATTATTTAGCCAGCAGTTGTTCTACAAAGATGTGGCAGGGCATGCTTTACTTGCCATTTCTTATCCTCTGAAAGTTATTTATATATTATGTAATGTTAATGTAATTTCTTGTTACAGAAATTACGCTGCTTCCTAGAGGGAGGCCCTCACAAGCCAGTGACCTTGACCTTGACTGGCTCATGTATTGGTAACCCACCAGTACGTGAAGGTCAGCATTTCTCCACCAGTGTGAGGGTCAAGGACACCAAGAACCTGACAATAGCCAATCGCAGTAACCAGTTGTGGCACTTAAAGCCGATTATTGAGGGAGAACAATGGAGTGGCCCTGTGTCGTTTGATGTAGAACCCCAGCAGACAAAGCAGTATGAGCTGACATATTACCCCCTGACAATGACCTCGGAGGGCAAGAAACATCAGGTATGATGAGAATTACATATCACTAAGGTTCCAAAAATACCATTACAATTTTTTTTTTAACTCCACCTAATATTTTCCCAGTATTCCGCCTGTTGCAAGGTAATATATTCAGTTTGGGAGATAAATTTGCCTGTGTGTTTTATTGTATATTTGTATTTGAAGTGAAAGGTGGGTCTTTAAATTGATACAGAATAAAATATTATTATAATATTGCCAATTCTTCTCTTAATGCATAATTTTGTTTATTTTTTTAGGGCTCTATATTTTTCCCACTGCCTGATGGAACAGGGCTAATGTACAACCTTGTAGGAACTGCTGAGGCTCCGAGGCCAAATGGCAAGATTCAGAGAGAGATACCCAGTAAAACCTGGTACAATGAGATGTTACCTGTACAAAACTGGCTTAAAAAACCACAGAGGTAAGTTGACATGTCTGCTACTAAAGAAAATTTTCTCAGTACATTTAGAGAACCCTATAAAAATGTGAAGGAAATATATGCAGGAAAGATATGCAGGTGTCTCCTGGCAATTGATATCATCTCGTATGGGGCGATTCATGGGAATAGGTACCTTTGGACAGTTGATGTCAACACTTGAAATAACATTAAAAAGTTGTGCAGACGACATTACTTATTACACATTTCGCAGTAAAAAATAAGTTGATATTATGGAAATGAGTAACTAAATCACGTATTAACCCTTTCCTGTATAGACACACCTTTATTGCTAGGGCGAACAGTTTAGATCCAGATCAGCCGGCACATCCGTGCCATCTGATCAGGATCTTAACTGTTCGCTTCTTGATTCATTAGGTTATTTCTGACCAAAATGCGACCAGTGCAGATCCTGATCAGACGGCACGGATGTGCCGGCTGAACTGGATCTACACTGGTTGCACATGCGTAAAAATGCGTATCTATACAGGAAAGGGTTAATAATGGGAAATAGTAGATAATTGTGAGGTCTTTCCAAGTATAGTAACAACAAAAATATTAAAAAAACAAAAACGACTGAAGACACTCTTTACCATGGCATGTCCCATATCAAATGAGCCAGGTCATGAATAAATGTGTCTTTAGGAAGTTGGTGTCATTTCGTAAAACTATAATATAAAGTTGAGCAGACAACATTGCTTTTAAACAGCTTTGTGTGAAAAAAAAAAGATATTTAACCTGTCTTAACAATCCCCTATATTAAGCAGCCACCTGTCATTGTCTGTTTAAAACCCCTTTTTCTATATTTATGTAACATGAGCATAGTGAAAAATTTCTTAATATCTGATGAAAGGAAAGATATAAAGCTACAATTCTTTATAACAAAAATTAAAAAGAGAAAACTGTACAATTCCTTAAATGTCTGTCCAAAGGAAACTTTAACAAAAAGTAAAATCATTATGAGCGCAATTTCTTAGTCAACTGTCCAGTTCAAATAGAACAAAACAATTTTTTGTTTGTTATCTACGTGCATTATTATATGTAGTACTGGTTTGGATATTGTAGGTTCCGTGTGAAGATTGAGCCAATAAGACAAGAGAAGTTTGATACAGGCACTCAGATGAAGGCGATGGACTACATTGATGTACCAGCCTCAAACAAGAAAGATTACAAACTCTCCTTCTACGCTTACAAGGAGAGTATCACATCTATGAAGGTACAGAATATATCATGCTTTGCTTTAACCCTTTACTCCATTGATACACCTTGAATACATGGGCAAACTGTGTAGATCCAGATAGGCCAGGGCCCAAGATCATAAAACTAAGTTTTGAGATCAGTCTCAAATCTCAAGCATCTGATTGGCTGAAATGGCGACTTGTCGCCATTTCAGCCAATCAGATGCTTGAGATTTGAGACTGATCTCCAAATTTAGTTTTATGATCTTGGGCACAGCTCATCTGTGCCATCTGATCAGGATCTGCATTTATATTATATTTTGGAATATTTGAAAACAAATCACAAGGAAAAACAAATTTTATTGACCTTCTTTATGTGTTAGTTTTTTCAAACCAATGAGTGGGATTTAATATAGACAAGTGAAAAATTTAAAAGGAAACAAAAGAAGGAAACTGTCTTAGAACGTCTTTGTTTGGAGATTTTTGAATATTGTCTATTTGAATCTTTTATTTTAAAGGGGATATATACCTACAGTTACAGTGTTGTTGTTGTTTTTTTAAATAAAACTCCGATATCGAATTTCTTATTTGATTAGTAAGTTACACTTCAACATTTACAGTATATGACAATATAAAAAAATAGATGCTATTTGAAATCTCAGTGATTTAATTAATTGGTAAAAGAAGAACATGCAATGATATAATAATAACAAAAATAGATAATATGATAAGCTGCTTTTTTCTTGACAGGTTACATTCATCAATGAGCCAACAGGGGAGTACCAGTATTATGATGTTACGTTCAAAGTGACACGACCTGGCGTGATCACCACAATTGACCTTGTGACCCCTGTACGACAGAGCGTTCATCACAAGATCAAGTTAGATAATCCACTTCCACAGGCCGTCATCTTTGCTGCATTGTGTAATGTACCAGAAGTTCTGATGCCAAGTACACTGAATGTACCACCCAGTTCAAGTGTAAGCAATTTATTGTTGCCAATAAACCATTTAAGTGCTGTTTTCGTGTAATAGACTAAACTTTCTATCAATTTAGGCAGCTTATATCCAGTGTACACCCAGAGTAGTTCTAGCCTGCCTTTCTGTGTTTGATCAGGATATAAACTTGTCACTTTGAGATTAATTAGTTATTTCTGACTAAGAAGCAAACAGTTAAGATTCAGATCAGACTGCACAGATCTGATCTGGATCTGCACACATCACACATTGGATATAAGCTATATCAGTTGAGTAAACAGTTGAATTATTAAAGTCATTAATCATTTTTATTACAGTTTTGTTATTTCGTATAATTGGTGTAATATTGTGTAATATACTTTAAATAAAACCAAAATGAAAAACGTTTCGATGTAAATAAATTCAGACTAACTTCACATTGTGTTAAATATTATCTTCCGCACATCATGTGGCATTATGACCATATTAAAGTTTTACCTAATGTGAGCTCACAGTTCTTTTACAAGTGTTTGAGAAAACATCTTTTAAGATTATTTTCCTATCATTTCAGGCTGACTTTACATTAGAGTACCAGCCGCTGAAAGTTGGCGAGGCGACAGCTCGTCTCGAGTTCAGCAACAATGAGCTTGGATATTATTATTATGACCTCAACTTGAAAGCCACATCAGCAGGGCCAGAGAGAGCTCTGTACTTCAGGACATGTCTGGGCCAGAATCAAGTACAGGTGGCCAAGTTCCTAAACTTTGCAAAACAGAAAACAGACTATACATGCAAGGTTTGTGTCTTCTGTTCTGTTGTTACAATCTTGTCCATATTGAACTTTTAATCATTTTGACTAAGACCAATTATTTTGTTCTGTAACTAGAATTTTTACCCTCATACTTGATAATTAGAGGGAAAAATCCAAGGAACAGTGGTCTGTATGAGCATATACTATTACTTTCTTCCTATCGTTTGATTGCATAGATGACCAATAAATAGAAGTAACAGATACTTTTATGGACATAACTCAGTTTTACAAAGCCCTGTTTTCTTTTATTTCCAAAAAAGATGTGAACAAATATCTAGCGTTAATAATTAATTGTCTTAAGATCAACATTACGGTACCTATTTACTTTAGGTGGACAATGGCGATTTCCATGTAGACAAGACAGTGGCGGCTGCACCAGGCTCTACAGGCGGTACCGAGGTTGGTCTAGATGTAACCTTTGAACCGTCCCGTCTTGGCGAACAGAGAGCATTACTAGTTGTGAGCTCTCCCACCGGAGGTGAATACAGCTTCCCGCTGTTTGGCACGTGCATTGCACCCAAACCACAGGGTCCGTTTGTCATCAAGTCTGGCTCAACAACCACCATAACATTCCGAAATGTATTCAGCAATACGATGGCATTTATGTTCCAAGTTGATAATCCAGCATTCCATTTAGTGAAAACAAGTGAGAATATTCGCTCTCGTAAAGACCACAGAATTTCTGTTGGTTTTGATGGTAATGATGCAGGATCAAAGGCGGCCATTATGGGGAAATTAATCGTCACATGCCCGAGATCAGCTGGTGGAAATTCTAATGTACAGTGGATATATTATCTTAAAGGTGTTACTCAGTAATTATGAAAATTAAAATTGACTAATATTGACAGTTTTATATTGTTTTAAACATAAATAAAATGTGGTCATTGCAAAAAATGACAAAATATTGGACCTGTTATGTGTGCTATTTATTGATTTTGTTATACTAAATGAATTTGTTAATTAATAAATGTGAATATGACTATTTTTGTTCGGGAAAATGTCCTGAGTTTGACGACTATGACTTAAATTGCATAAATATAATTATTTAGAAATTTATGGCTGATACAGTGTCATGTATTGTTGATGCAATTATGCATACTTGTATTATTTATTATTAGAGTGAGTTAACAAGATTTTCTGAAAAAAAAGATAAATACTGCCTTTTTATGATGGAAAAATCATTGTTTGAAGTGCTTTATGTAACAGGTTGTGAATTCTATTATTTATTTGTTTCCGTCCTGATATGTTTTCCGTCCCGATATTGAAACATTCCATCCATTTACAATAAAGTATTTATTATTGTTGGCACTGTATTTATGTAAATTATAATTATCAAGATTTGAAATCACATTATGTATTGTACATGGTTGTTATATTTCAAATAAAATTATAGCATCTCTGAATACGAGAGGGAAATATTCAAAGAAACTGTGATATTTTGTTACAAT
This sequence comes from Corbicula japonica, assembly GCA_038501625.1. Classification (NCBI taxonomy): domain Eukaryota; kingdom Metazoa; phylum Mollusca; class Bivalvia; order Venerida; family Cyrenidae; genus Corbicula; species Corbicula japonica. The sequence goes on along the minus strand of JAZAYU010000034.1, from coordinate 2,759,856 downwards.
TAACTGTGAAATAATGCATACCAGTATTGTATACCAACAGAAACTTATATACCATATGATCTGTATAATTAAACTATTTTTCTGTGAAATGTTGTTCTTATTGATATTTGGAACACCAAAGAACATTAAATTCATTAAGGGCTTGCCACACTCCTCCCAATCCTATTCATCGATAAAAACAAAATTATTAAAATCTCAATAATGGCAAAATGCCGTTCAATGAAACTTTGCACAAATGAATGTTACTAATGTATCTTTATTTTGCATACAGTAAGACACGAAAGAAAAGTAACGAAACAAAGATAGACCTAAAAATTCCTTGAAATTCTATTAACATAAATTTACAAAAACTAAGCGATACAAAACATAATTTTAAATTTCCACATGAGCGCAATGACACTGACAAGAAAATGTTGTGTTCTTTGTAAAAAAACTTGCAACAACTAAAAGAGAAATCAGTGATTGTCATCCGTTTATGCGACCAGGAAATTGAAGGTCAAACACACTCTTACTAATATCTCGTAAAGTTTACGTATGTAAGTCACGAGGGAGGACACAATAAATTGTTGTCAGTATCATATTACTCATGTGGGCATTTAAAATGATGTTTTGTGTTCTTTAGATTTTGTAAATTTATGTAAATAGAAGTTGAGGGAATTTTTAGATCTTGCTTTTTTTTCTTTACTGTTCTAGCGTGTCTTGCCATCTGGAAAATAAAGATATATTAATAACATACATTTGTGCAAAGTTTCATTTAACAGCATTTTGCCGTTATTGAAATTTTGATAATTTTCTTTTTATTGATGAATAGGATTGGGAGGAGTGTGGCAAGCCCTTAAACATGTGAACAGTTTACACCATGTGATATGGCTGTTATGGCTGTTAACCAATCAGAAAACATCTGTGCCACATGATCAGAATCTACACTGTTCCGATTTTAAATTTATCACATAATTTCTGACCAAAATGCAAACAGTGTAGATCATGATCAGATGGCACAGATCTGAATTCATACTGTTGGCACATGCCATAAAATAGCAAAATAATATGGAGTAAAGTGTTAGCTTCTTTGAACAGTGACCAGTATCTTAGAAAGATATTCTCTTGTGATGAAGTACAGGAAGTGTCGTAGATTGAACTCTACGTTATGATGGGTTAATTTTTATACTAAAATCTGTTTAAGCCAGTCAGCTATTTTAGACTGGAGACTGGCTGCCAGTTTTCTATTGTATAATCTTAGAGCTTGAACAAAATTAATTTCCTCATGAACAGATCGATAAAACTTGTCGGAAATGAAGGATCCTGATCTCAGGCACACGATATTGAAGACCTGCAATATCTGCCAAAACAGCACACTTGCATACAAGAAGCATTAGGTGACATTGGTTATAAGCCTTTGGTGGAGTTCATGAAGTTACTTGAACCGTCTGTTTAGCTGTTGTCTTCAATCATATAATAATTATGGCCTTGTTTATAGTAGTTTGACCTTTTCTACCATGTATCTTCACGAGGAAAATTTTTATGCCCATATGAAACGCATAAAGATATTGTTTCTGTCCGAAGCATTTGGAACTTCAAATTGTCAAACAACATCACAAGACAGATCTAGAGTTACTGGTTTCTTTTGTATGACATTTGAATTGATGTTAAAGATCATTGTGGATGTTTTTTAGTTGGTACTGGTTTAAAGCCGATAAACTTGGTTATTCCAAGCTAGTTAAGATGGCTGAAAACATCAATACAAGTTGATTCTGCATTCAAGCTTCATAGATAGATCAATATGTTACTGTTCTACTTGTGTAAATACTGAGTCGTACTTAACCCATGGCAAGGTGGCATAAGCAGTGATGTGCATTTCCATTACTGTCCAAGAACAGGTTCAGTCAACCTGACACTGCAATATTTTCATATCTGTCATTATGGTTGCTTCCACTGGCTTGGACCTACATGACTTGGGTTGTGCATTCTGACATAGGTATTTGAACCACTGGCTTTAAATAACCAAAGAGAGGCTGTGTATTATGTAATCAGGTCATTCAGAATACTTAATGAATAACAAGTTAACAACTCCTGGGCTGTGCGTTTCATAACACTTCTTCTCACTACAAGGTAAAGGTTTAATTTAAAACAAAGCAAGGACTTCATTCTACAGAATTTGTGTAATTTTTATGCAGCTAAAACTTATTGATATCACTTCAGTTTTAATACCACTTCATTTATTTGCAATTTTTAATCGAAACTGCACCCTTGATTAGTTTAGCCCATTAATTTAACCCTTTACACCATTGAAATTGTGTGAACCATGTAGATCCAGATCAGCCAGCTTATTACTGCCATCTGATCAGGATCTACACTGTGCTTTTAGGGTTATTTTTAACCAAGATGTGACCCGGTAGATGCAGATCAGATGGCACTAATGTGCCAAGTGATCAGGAATTTAAAAGGTTGCAAGTGTGATAAAACCATTTAGGTTTATTGAGTTAAAGGGTCAACCAGCAAATTCTTTTGAAAGACATTGGAAATAACAGTTCTGTTATGTTATATAAAGTAATTCATAGTAATGGTGTGTATAATATAGCAACCCATCATATTTATCAGAAGCCAATTTTTCAAACATAAACCCATGACTTTAGATCAAAACCAGAAGACCCCGAGATCAAGTAAATTCCCAGCCATGAACAGGTAGGTCGGAACTGAGAGATTAAATCCAATCCTGGTAGTCCTAAGCTCAGAACTACTGACAAGTCCAACAAGAAATTTTAACACGGCACACTGTAAGACTTGTAATTTATTATCACAGCACAAAATTGATTTTTACAACACAAATGCACCCCTGAAACAGCTAATTTTGTAAGCTATGTGAGGCACATTATGTAACTTAACCCTTTACTATATGTCAGGCCGTATCACATTGAGTAGTGTTAATTTATCTTCTTGCACATGGAAATCTACAATGTGCAGTAGGAAGAATCTTTCAAACATGTATTTTCAATTATCATCAAACAATGGTAAACTCCAATAACAAATCTGGACTGCACTCATATAAACTGTGTAGTATTACATAGAAATGTATAGAATGCTTTTCTGGATAGAAAAAAAAGATACTGATGAAATAATGGTAGTGCCTGTTGCAATCTTTAACCATTATAATTCTCTCTAATTCAATTCTACAAATGAATGCATCCTGATCTTGACTACGGTGTATAAAATGTTGCCATTTTTCTGGTTGTGGTGGTGGTGGTGCAGGCCTGTTATAAATAAACAACATCATATGCACACTTTAAATAAAGCATTGCTGTGAAATATTTCAAAATAAATATATCAGAGAGGAAAAACTGTTTTCTACTGCCTATGTTGAAATGTCAAAATATATACCTGTGCTAAATACTATATAACATTGAAAATTATGCTAAAAATTTCATGTTTCACATGAATTGTGTGCCCTTCAGTGAAATGTTAGCAGTTCAGACACATTTTATAACACTTTCTCTCTCTGTTAATGATGTAAATCCCATCCTGTTGTTGTTGCTTTCATGTGTCATCTTCTTCATCATCTACGAAAGACAACAGACTGGAGTTTTTCACCTCCTTTGATGAAGATTTTTTGCTTTTCTTGTCTTCTTTCTGTTTTTTACTTGAGGTAACACGCAGTTCATTACTCGAGTCACTTTGTCTCTTGGCTGGCTTTTTGAATGTTATCTTCCCATCTTCTAGAGTGTCGCTTTCTGCAATGCATTAACCATACTGAACAGTAATGCAATAAAAACCTTATATGCATAAAAACAACTGTTTATATCATCTGGGAGTGTAAAATTCAAAGAAATTCTGTAACAGGGCAGTTTTTCAAGCTATTTGAAACCTGTGTTTTCCTCATTCTCCATTAACTCTTTACTCCATATATACACATTTCATTGCATAATTATGCAAACAGTGTAGAACCGCACTGTTTGCACATGTGATAAAATACAAATATATATATGAAGTTTAGTATAAAAAACATAATTGGAAAACAAATATGTGTGTAAGCCTATGTAAAAAGAAAAACAATTTTACCCAACGTATCATCTTGATTACTGCCGAGTTGTTTCAATTCCTTATCAGCATCTTCTGCTGTGAGATCTCCTTTCTTGAGAACAACAACAACTGGCTTCTCATCCTCGTTGTCCGACCGATCTTCATCCTCGTAACTTAAAACTTCTCTCTGAAACAACATGAACAAAATGTTGGTACTTATTTCGCAGTCTGCTATAATTTAAGGCTCAGGAATTGTGATGTCTTAGGTGTTGAAAATTTAAGGGTGTAATTGGTTATAGGTCGAGGTGTCTGCCGGCCCCATGCACGGTAATTGGAACTCAAGCTTGTCGGTATAAATTTATCAATATCCTTTGAGCAAGACATTTCAACCCCAGGACATTCAGACCCAAGATAATTTATGGGACATTTCGACCACAAGAAGTTTCAACCCCAGCACTGAGACATTTCAACCCCATATCCTTGGGACATTTTGACCCCAAGACGTTCATAATATCTAGTCATATAAATTGTACTTGATAAAAAACATTTGGTATGTTCTATATCATTCACTGCTGTATAACAACTGCTTTGTTTTTCATTTTGCAGGTGTGCTTCTTCTAAGTAACTGTCACGGTAATTACAAGCAGCCAACTGCTGAGATATGTAAAACACAGCAGAACCAGTAAACTTTGGGCATTTAATGTGCCCATTTATCCTACAAATTATAAAGCTGTAATAACTTATTTAACAGCTATATGTTAATAATTAAGTTTTCAGATTCGACAACTTTGTTAATCTTACAAATTATCTTCAAGTATTGTGTCAGTTTTAAAACGATTACTGTAATGTTGAATTTAAATTTTGTAAGTAACTCACAAAATTTTAACAACAAAACTTGAGCATAGCTGTGGCAAAAATATCCTAAATCATGGTTCTTCAAAATGTCAAACACTTTCAAAGACAGTGATTTCCAGTAAATTTTATGTTATTTGTGTTGAAAATCGTATTTTGCAAGAGCACTAGGCGTCTCCTCTATTTATCCATATAGTTTAAGGATTTTTAAGGCAATATGTATAATAAATTTAATAAACCTCCCTGTAATATGCAGTAAGTTTTTTACTATTACTCATTTTATAAATAACTCTTGACAAATAAAAACTAAGTATTAGTAAAATACAGTCCACACTCATTGTGTCAAACTCGCTTAAAGGAATACGTTTGGCTGGATTTCAGCAGTACTATGTTATTAAGCGTTACATATGCATCATTTTGTCGTATAGAACTTTATTTTATGTTAAATATTGACAAAGTTATCTCCTGTCAAAGATCCGTTATTTGCAAAATCGTCGGGCATCTATGACCGTCGCCATGTTTGTTTCCTTTTCGATGCGCGCACCTGCTGATGACGTCATTTACACACTTCCGGTTCGTATCGTTTCCATTTAATGTCCAATTCTTATCATTCTTAACCATGGAATATTCATTCATTTAACAAATATATAATAGTGAATGATTTTGAGCCTGAAAATTCTGAAACTGAATTAGCCAAGATTGAAAGAAACTGCTTGTTATGCCACCATTAATTACAAAAGAATGCCGAGAATTGTAGCACATTTTAACATATTTTCTTGTTTAAGAGTAGTGAGGCCAATATATAGGTGTAAAAATTTTTTCCTGATCGACTTGGCAGATTTTTAGGCCAAAATGCGTTTACTTCGTATATACACGATGTCCTTAAATTGGAGGTAAACGTTTGAATTCAGCGATCTAGAGTCATTGTTGTATGCGGCATCTGAAGCGATCAAATTAACCACTTTTTCATTTTGTAGTAACAAGTACCATTGACTTTTTTAAAAATGTAATACATAGATCCCTGAAAATACATCTTTCTTGAATTTATTATTCAACAGTCGAATAGTTCTTGTTTTCACTAAATTCACATAGTTATGTTTTTCTACTGGTGCAAAAAGAATAATTATACATATTGTTTGCGTAATTGTTACTCGACTTCAGGTGGTCCGCGCTATCAAAAGACACCAACATGCATACTAATCGGGAGGCGGAGTTTTCCCAGAAAAAAAGTACAGAAATTGATCGCCATTGGCTAATTTGCTTTACCGTAACGTTTTTGATCTGTAAATTTCATTTGCGACCTAAAGACACAATAACTTTATGACACGACGAATTTGAATAAACGGATGTCGGCGAATTTAGAGCTTGTCAGATATTTGTCTGGGGGTGTAAACGGTTGGTGTTTCCCACAACAGTGCAAATGGCTCGGGGGACATTGAGCTGTTTATTGAATATGAAGCCATCCCGACAAAGATTAAAGGCATACCGGCAGATCAATCGTCCCATATAAGTTTGTTAAGAAATGAAGGCATACCGGTGTCATAATGTCCTGGGGAAGGCCCTGAATTGAATTAATGTATTTTTGAAAATTCATGTTGATGACAAGGGAACTTTGAAAGTAACCGAACCCTGACAAATATGAAAATGTTTCAGGCCCGGTTTGATTAAGCTCGTTCATGGGTATTAATTGAAATGCATATTAATCTACACGCCGCTAAGCCTGGGTTTGAGTGCAACTCAATACTTCAAAACGAACATTTACTGTAAAATTGTATATTTCTTTCTTAAATCTAATTATGAAATTTAATGTTGCACACTTAGTGGTACAAGTTTTAACACGTCCGTGTTATTGTTGATTGCCTCTAACTGATACGTTAATCTCACTAGCCAGCTTGCTCCGAAGAAGATCGGGTGACATATTAAAATGGTGTGAAAAAACTTAATTGACATATTTAATTTGAGGAGACACGAGGGGACAATAGTAAACTCAATGTTAATTTATACTTAAAGGAAAATTTCAAAGCGATCGTAGCGTTTCACATTCTCATTTAACATAATGTCTTTTGAATCCTAGTGAGCGATGCAATTACTTGAGCAAAATGTAAGATAAGAAGGTAAAAACACTCAATACACTAAAACTATAATGTGATTTTTTCTTATTTGTGCTCCTTTGCAATATTTTCCCGCATATAGCAATGTTTTCATATAAATAAATTTGCCTGCATTCATCTCTGCGTATATTCTTTATGAAACGTAAGTGTGTAAATGACGTCACGCCTCGTTGTTTTATCTCTCGCGAGACAACGAGATGTCAATAATGGCCGCTCTCATGCTACGCTCGAAAAAACGATTATCAGTGTAATTAAAAGAAAGTTTTACAATTATAGTATTCGTCGTCATCACTTAATTACGAAAATTGTATTATTCAAAATACATTTTATCATTTAAACAAAGGTTATAACCAGCCGAACGTATTCCTTTAAGTCGAAACATCGGTCATCTCGAATTAATTTGACGGTCCAGTCAAAATGTGTTCTAATTACATATAATATTAAGCCGCTTAACTCGAATTCGACTTAAACAATGTTTTTATAAGTCGAAGTAAATTTAGAACCCTCCGGTTAAAATATGCTATATAAAATCATCGGATAAGTCGAAGTATGAAACTTGCCTCGGTCGAACAGTGGGCACGGCTTCTTCAAAGAGAGAACTTGTTGGCAAACAAGATACCAATTTTAATAATAATTAACGATTATCACCTGTTAAGTAAAATATTCGCTTATTTAATGCATTCGGATGTAAAGTATTTGGATTTATAAATGCAATTAATTTTAGTTTAAAAAACAACATTTAATAACAATATTCATGACATTGTGACAACCAGACCAATAAAATATGAGTTCATCGGTTTAGGACAACAAATGCAAATTTTAAAACATGATCCAAACGTAATCAATTCTCCGCAAACAAGACTGAAGCACAAAAAACCCTCCAAATTAACGGTTATTGTGGTGAATATTAATTTGAATTAGTTTACGTAATAAAAAAATGACGAAAGACGACTTTAACACTCAGAGTGAAGACAACGACGATGTTACACAAACACCGAAACTTAACGATGATTTTTTTTAACATGTAATAAATATAATCAAATTAATATATTTTTCTGTTCTGTTTTGATAAACTAAATGATCCATTGAAATGTTTATAAACGAGTACTAGCACTTACAATCATGTCAGCATTAGAAACATATAGGTATGATATTCGTGCATTGGCGCCAATTCGGATGTGTCGAACTTCGGATATCTCGAATTAAAATGTACGGTCTCAACGACTTCGACACAACGAGTGTGGACTGTACTTACAAATTCTTATAAAAAATAGCGGACTTTTTCTAACAAAATGCATGGTAAGGTGCATTTTGTCGATTACCCGCTCTGTATTGCAGAACCCTAATATTGTAATCGCTACATGGTGAAATTTAGTTTTAAAAAATAACAACACTAATTTTTTTCAACTCGTTTTCATTTATTTGATAATAATCAGAATTAATTTGTTTCCGCATGACAATTAACTTAGCAATCTCCTTCGCAGAGTTGTCGTTCCTTACACTCACTTTACACCTCTGCGAAAGGCTCAATGTCAAGATTTTTTACCAAACTAAGAAGCTTCGTTGTATACAGTCATAATTATGAATTTAAAAGTTTGTGGTATAACAAATGACAAAAATCTTCACTATCTTTCATTAAAACCGAATAAACCCAAGCTATTTTAAATATAGTTAGTGAACTATTTTGTTGCGCCAAAGTAAACGTAGTTGAAAGTAGTCCCAGCCTATAACAGAGGTGAATGTATATGAGCCGATAGTAGGGTTTCATAATCGCACAAAAATCATAATCGATCATCGGAAATAATCGAACAACCCTTTTCGATCAATCATCGATTATATAATCAAAGCATTTACAATAACAATGTACATGCTTTAATAAAGAAGAATTTTGTTTATAGGAATTCATTAGTAATATTCTAGCAACAAAAATACTCATAATATGTTATTATAATGCATATTTTTTTCTATTTTGCAAAAAAGCATATTTCAAAATGATATTGTTAAGAATCTTCTGCTTAAGTTAAGGCATGCAAAACAGGCAAGACATTCTTTAGAGGGGAATTTTTTTTAAAATAAGAAGAAATTCATTGGGGACGGGAATGGGGTCAAAATTCGGTCTCTACCATTGTGAAATGAGGGCCCTGTATAAAAATACTGTTTAATCACAGAAGGATATCGGTGTATTTTCTGGTATGAATTAGCATTTACATGAAGCACACTTCTAGCCCACAGGCTTCATGTATTGTAATTTGTAACTGTATCTGATATGCGCATAGGGTGTAGGCTGCAGGTACAGGAGTCTTTTTCTTGAAATACTTAGTGGGAGAACATATTCCAAAGCTTATTTAAAACCAAAATAACACTGATCTATGTCATATATCACACACTGTTTTTGTTCTGATACAGTGATCTCCCTTGTGAGCTGCTTAAAGAACAGCAAACCGATGATCGATTTTTAAACTTCGTAATCGATCATCGAAAATTGATCCTAAAAACTATCAATTTTCGATTATAATCAATCATCATTTAATCCCTAGCCGATAGTGCTTGAGAGTGCTAACTTAGCTTTATTTGTGGTTATTATTATAACTATAGACACAAGTTGGAATAAATACATGAAAACGAGTTGAAAAAGTGTAGTTACTGAATTATAATGGTTTTAATTAATTATACAATTTAAGATAAAAACCAAAGATATAAATTTTGATTTATTTGTTCCCTCAAAACAGGTGTCAAATTATAAAAATGAATGTAAACTATTACCTCCCTTTGGATGTTTCTACACCAGTATTCAGTTTTTAAATGAACTTAGGTTTAATTTTACAGTTCAACAAGTATCAAATCTACTAAACTAATAATGTTGAACCTGCTCGTCTGTTTTTGTAAAATGCAAAACAATGCAATATAACGATTTTAAAACATCCAGGGGTCAAAATCTTGGGGATTAAATGACTTGGGTCAAAATGTCTAAAGGTCGAAATGTCTAGGGTTCAAATGTCAGGTTGAAATGTCATGGCCAAGACCACAGACACTTGTTTAGGGGTCCTTTGCTGGCCCTATATGCCTATAGAGCTATATAGGCCTATATATAGGCTTACAGGTCTCTAGATGCAAAAGTGGGCAATTTCAGGAAATAAACGGATGATCTACAGCATGAGATACAACTACAATCACTTAGAACACAAAATATCCCAGTTTGAAAAAAATACCCGTTCATGTATAATCAACCATACAGAAGATTCCAATCTTACCATTTCACGATAAAAAGTACATTCAAAAGACTACATCGATTTCAAAGACAAAATCGTAACTTACCGAACAAGTATTGATCGCTGTTGATAGATTATCCCTTTATCTCTCCGATGACACCAGTAACTAAACATAAATCCTCATATTAACGGAAGAAAATCCAATTTTTTTATCACAGCCCACCCGAACTTTTCACTTTCGTCTTGACGGTATCTGTTCTTTTCCGATTGATTCCGGTTTATTTGAAAAACGACTTGGCTGCGCATTAGAGCCGGGTTCAAAAAACCGTTAAATTTGGTGGAAAATTCTGAACGTTTGCAAAACGTCGGTATGTTTCCTGTACGTACAATGTGTAATTTAAATAAAAATCAAGTAAATAGAATGTTGACCATCAAAACAACAGACACTTACCGAGATTGCTTGTTATTTTCAAGGTTTGTTTCAAATGATTGTCAAATAATTTCTTCAATTTTTTTTAATTAACTCATTTTTTGAAACTATGGGCGCTTCCGGAAATGACGTAATTTGCATAATTTCGGAAAAGAACAGATACCATCAAGACGAAGGTGAAAAGTTCGGGGGGCTGTGATAAAAAAATTGGATTTTCTTCCGTTAATATGAGGATTTATGTTTAGTTACTGGTGTCATCGGAGAGATAAAGGGATAATCTATCAACGGCGATCAATACTTGTTCGGTAAGTTACGATTTTGTCTTTGCCTATATAGCTCTATAGGCATATAGGGCCAGCAAAGGACCCCTAAACAAGTGTCTGTGGCCATGACAGGTTTAGGGTTGAAAAGTCTTGGGGTCGAAATGTCTTGGGGTTGGAACGTCTGGTATTCATTTACCTTCGTGTCAATATCTGGACCTTCTTTGTAACCTGTCTTTTCTTTAAAAGCTTTAATGAAAGCTGGTTCTTCGTTTTTCACATACGTTATTTTGTTTGCCATTTCTATATGTTACAAATGCTGTAAATGAATAAAGGGCAGTAACTCATGACAATTGTTGGTTCAGGGATAATACCCAGACGGACGTACTCTGCGAATACTATATCCTGTGACAGAGTCTAACAAACGATACATTAAATATTATTTTATTTTGGAGATATAACGCATATCTGATTCAAAAGTTCTAAAAATCTTTTTTGAGAAAGCTTGACACAAATGCCCGACCCCTCACAACGAATCACCTCCCATCATCTCTTTTCCTGACTGCATGTAAAGTTCTATGATAATTCTATGTTCATTCGTTTCTGTTTTGCTTTCTTATCTATGTTTCCCTTCCCTAGTATATTAAAATATGACATATGGATTGAAATAAAAATAATCGGTGACTGGGCAAATTCATGTTCTCTAGTGAAAATAGTGATGGCAACAGGGACTGTTATATTTTAAAGCAAAACAATAAAGATATAGTCTGGTAAAAATACATGTATTTTTGTAAACTTATTATGTAATATTCATAGAAAAGAAGACGCTTAAACATAAATAAATAGCACATACTAAATTGTAAGACCGTTATATAAGGCCATGCAGAACGTAGTCTCAATAATTCGACTGCAAGCACAGACCCATTATCATACTGACTTTTTTAAGATGTCTGTCCTTTACGTCTCAAGCAGTTACGATCAAAACTGTGGTGGAAATCGACCCGATTTAAATTCTGTTATTTATCGATAAACGTGAGTCAGGTAAACTTTAAGCGCCGAAATCGAAATTTGTTGACATGGGTGGAGGTTTAAAAGAGTTTTGCATAAAAAACGAAACCGTTATTTATAAAGGATTACATATATTGATTCTACTTGAATGTGGCTTTTCAGGTATGTAATTTTTTTAAAGATATGGTTTAAGATACTTTATGGAGCCGACAAAGTTGCGATTCAAATTCCTATTGGCGGCATATAGAAATAGAAGAAAAATTTTCCGCATTGGTTTGAATAATAACTGGGTTTTGCGTGAAGGACGATCATCACATATATAGAAAAGTCATTGTCGCGCACAAATAGTTGTGCTATGCAGAACGCTGACCGACAACGCCATTAGATTATCAACGTTTATCAACAGAATTTACAGCTTCTTTTGATTATATAAACCCACATTTGCATATGATGCTAGTTTACACGATTCATAAAATATATGGTCGCAATATTTTCCAAAACGTTTATTTGCAGTTTTTCGTCATTTTGTTCTGTCAAATGGGTTTGAGATTTGTACCTGTTCAATACTGTATAATTTCGATTCTAAAATTGTAATTAACAAATATTATATTAGCCTTTTAACAAAATAAAATTGTAAAACATACACGTGCATTAATTTTTCAGTTAAATGGTTTCAAAACTGATTGTTACTTGTTTTGTTTTTTTTTGCGATTTTTAGGGTTCGGGGTTATTTAGTTCACGCAGCGGCTGAACTCCAGAAATTTCAAGTTTTATTATTTGGATACAAGCAGTTACCGTCACATTTCATTCCTGACAATTTTACTGAAGAATTGCCATGTCGTAACTACTAAATATACATGATAAAAGAGGTTATTTCATTTTTTTAAATATTGAAACGTTCCATTTTAGATGGTGATGTCCCACGGCCAACATTTTAGGTTTATTTATCATAGCTTAGCTTGTAAAGTTAAAATGTTCAATTAACCCAACATTTGCGTAATATTAAAACTTTAAAAAACAGGGATATCTGTTCACACATCGAGGAAAACGTTTTGCAAGTTATCGCCAATACATTGATTTAATTAAACAAAATACAGCTGCAGTTTTCAATCTCAACTTCAGCAATGTATTTCCTAACCAGTGATGTATATGGAGATTTGATTTAAAAAAATTAAAAAAAAAAGAAGAGAAAAGACAATACTAATTTCTCCACGTTATTCGTGAAAACATCTGTATATTCAAAAGGAAAGACTACCAACATGTTATTACAACGCTCTGCATGCTTGGTGACTGATAGTTTTGCTTATCTCTTTGTTAAGCAGAGATTTAGGAATTTATACAAGTTTCTAGGGAAATCATAGAACCCTAATCTGTTTCTTCTTTGCCTGCCATCGTATGCTTGTTGATTTGACTCCAGGTGCACAGGTCTGAGTAATGTCGTTGATTGCCCACCTATTTTGCTTGACAATGTCATTAGATTAGATTCTTATAAATTTTACAGTTTGAGGTCGGTGCATCATATAACTTGGTTAGCCACTGACTGATATCTTTTATATAAACCCACGGTCGTTTTTCCTATTTGAACGTTTGTTGCGAGGCTGTGTTTTCTGAGTGTGGCTATTCCTGATATGCATGTTTTACTTTTTTCGTAAACTGATGTATAACCACTTAGATCTACCTCTTTAAAACTACTCAGAGCGCCATATTGTCAGTAAATCATGAATTACACCTACCTTCAGATCATTACATTCGGAAACTTGAAATACTGGCAACGCGTCAATCATAGTTCTAAATAAGCGCACCTCAGGTAGAAAATAATTAAAAATAAAAAAACCCAACTCGCACGAAACACGAAACAAATCTATATTTTTGTTGTTAAAAAACCCAACAGAAACACACAAAAAAACAACAACAACTTAACAGGAATTTATAGTAGGCATGAAGTTATTGGAAACAGCAAAGGGTTTATAAAAATCTATATATATGCATGTATAGGTCTTCAAAATCAAACGTTTTTCGTTATTATCTATCTTTAAATAAAAAAGTGGAACTGGCTAATATTAGCGAACATGAAAAATAAAACACTGAAGGAAATCAACATCTGAAACAGTGATAGATCTATTTGGAAAAAAAAAACACTTAACTTTTTGTACCTTTTTAAAAAGTGATTTGCACAACGTGACATTATTTGACTTAATGACGTCATTTAACGCCAAATTGGAAACGTCAATTTAATTACAATTAATTTATACTCCTTGTTCCCTCAGGTGTAGACCCCATTTTCTATGCATGAGAACTATATGCGTACGAAAATGACGTCACAAAAGTGTAAGTCACGTGATCACGAGGTCGCCATTTTAGAGGTTCTCGGTGTGCAGCGTGAGATCGTACACAATTTACACAAGTTTAACACCAATACACAATACCCAACATAAACAAACATGACAGAAAAGGTAAAAAATAAAATTTGCTTTCTCACTTGTATGAACTTCATAAATGAATTAAAGTAAACAGAGTGTTCGGATAGATTACTGTCAGTAGATTATGGGTGCTGGGGAAGTGCGCGGTGCGGTTGAGTTGGACTCCGAGCCGACCGCCGGGTTCCGGTGAAAAAACTGATTTCCAGGGCGTTCAAGCTGTCATCGATAGTTCTTTGGGAAAGATCATACAAATTTATGTATATCAAGTCCCAAATTATAAATACTTTCGGTTTAGTTTTCTAAATATGTTAAATTTGGCGGGTGTCGTTTTCATTGGAAACCACCATGTTTAAAACGTGTGGGTGGGGTACAAATAATTCATAATAACCGCATTTCTAGTGGAGACCAGGATTACATACTGCACAGTTTATTGTGTTTTCGTGGTAAAAATAATTAAAGCATTAATTAACAGAGTTTTAATACCTATTATTTGTGTATTGTTGCAGTTAGATCACAAATACTGGCACCTCTAATTATGCTAGATCTAGATCATTGCTGTGTCTCTTTGTTCACAGTTGTTATCTGTTTAATTACACCTCTTAACTTTAAGACATATGTGCTTAATAAAAGAAAGAACTTTTCATTGCATAACCAACAGAAATTCATTAGTTTTACATAGCTATATGGTGAAAAAATTATGAGAACTTGACCATTGTTGGCTTGTGATTTGGACATTCTTTGTTGTTACCCAAAACTCAGAAAATTTGAAAGTCCTGTGTTAGAGTAGCTTTTTAGTAGCATCAATGAAAAAGAGAACAGTGTTCGAGGGGTAGAGCGTCAGCCTGAATATCCGTAGACTGAAGGTTCGAAGCCCACCAGGGATGAGATGTGTCTGCAGTTTCCCCAATCCACATTTGGCACGAGTACTGGTTGGCAACCCAGGAAGCAATCATCAAGCGTGATTTATATAAGTTCGAATTACTTGTTTCACTATCAGTGTAAAATAAGTAAGTTTTAACAAATGAAAAAGATAGTAAATAAGGCCTAGTTTTAAATGATATTAGTTTGGAGTACAGCACTGTCTGCTCAGGTTCAGTGCCAGACTGCTGACTGGATTTGATTAGGTAAATGACACCTGCCATAGGCTTGCCTTGACTTCATTCACAAACCATGTTACAGATGTAGCAGATATGGGTTGGAAAGAGTAGCCTCGACCAGGATTCGAAACCTTGGACCTCCGGCTTATCATGCTGACGCTCAAGCAATTGAGCTATCGAGGCCGCTGGTACAAAATCTACTACATTTCCTCCCCATTATACGAGGCATTTCCAACTTTTTTAGAAATGTCCACTAGGTTCTTCCTAGGTTCAGGTTGAATACCCCAGCCACATGCTTTGTCCAAAGGTGCACCAAGGGTAATCACCCTGCCGACAACGACAATTCAAATTTGGGTTGGAAAGAGTAGCCTCGACCAGGAATCGAACCCGAGACCTCCGGGTTAACATGCTGATGCTCTACCAATTGAGCTACCGAGGCCCCTGGTATGAAATCTACTACAAGAAAAAAATTCAGATGGTGGTAGAAACTTGTCTTTAAATTGAACTTTGATAACATAAATATTTGCTGTACATTGTTTAGCAGAATCATTAAAATGTATCTTCTGTGTTAATGATACTATTTTTCAATAAATAATAATTTTGGTTATTTCTTAGTATTCTGGGGATTACCCTTTACTCCATGGATACATGCAGTATTTTCTTTCCAGCCTTTCCCAATGCTTAAACATATCTTTCATTCCCAGCTGTGATGAAAATTCATGGAATAATTCCTGATTATTGGAAAAACAAATACATTTACAGTAACTGCTTAATATGCTTTTTTATTAAATGGGGTATTTTATTAAATGTCTATTGCAGATAATGATATGGAATTGTTGCTGCTTTGAAAACCATCAGTATAGGTTTTCAGTATATTTATATTCTCTTTCTTGCATTACACATATATTTACATCATAATTAAATTTCTCGGAACATGTTCACATAATTTCCTGTAAAAAATTGTCCTTTTACAATTTATACAATTTATGAATTTGAGTATTAATTTTGATTGTTATGGACAATTGTCTTGCTTGAATATGATTTGTTTTGTCTTAATTCTTTAATAGAGCTTGTGCTTGATTGCATAAAAAAACATGTTGATTTTTACAGAAATGGAATAACTATCAGTCTTGGCAGAGCAATGAGATGGTCATTGACATGAAAGGATGATTTGCAAGGATGCTATTTACCTATTTCAGAGTTGTCAGATTTAGCTGTGAAGAGCTTTACTTGATTGTTGACTTTTGACAATTTTGGGTTATCCAATATAATAATTTTAATATCTTTTTACAGACATGATAAGATAATGCAGAAACTGATGTTGGAAAAGTAACTTATTTTACAACGGAATGGCTGAAGTACTGGCCCAAGAGATGAATCCTCTAACAGATCAGGATGGTAGTGAGTCATCAGCTGGTGGCCACATTAAACCTCTTAAACAGGTACACAGTTCAGTGTTTCTAAATTTCAAAATTCCAATTAGATGTTGGCTCCAAAATTAGCCATTTTTCTTTTGTTACCCACAACTCATCTGCATTTTTTCTTCGAATGCAGACTTCTTGAAAGTCGCCAGACTGTCAGACCTGTCCGGTAAAAATTGTGCCAGTCATGATTTCTTATGTTGTCTGACCATGTGCCTAACAAAAATTGTTAATTCCTTTTTTAATAATAAGTAATTGGCATGTGATAACAGAAAAACATGACTAATAAATTATTCTCAACTTAATGCTATTTGAAGTTGAGTTAAGTATGACATGCTGATTTTCTGAATAATGGTAAAGAAATAAATTAAGTTTTAATATATAATAAATATACATAATGTATTTTCTAGTTTATGGCCAATGGTAATCGCAAATGTGTACAATTTCTGTAAACCCACCAAGAGTAATTTATCTAATGCCTTAGCTTGGGATCAAGTTGCACAGTAAATCTATATATTTTGATTGATTTGACGTGACAAAATGGTAAATACTCTTTGCAAAACTATGTTGGTGGTCATTGAGATACAATGTACATGTCCTGAGGTGATTGCAGGTTTTTGGCAACAGAATCTTTTCACAATTGTTATTACAGTTAACTTTTTTTTACTCTAGGATTGAAATTCCAAGGAGCATCATAGTCATGGAATATCCGTCTGTCTGTCCGCCCCTCACACATACATGTCCGGCCCAAAACTTCACATTTTAAAATCATTCACAGAAAATTCCAGATTGAAAATTTGACAAAATACACCTTCATAGTTAAACATTAACCTTTTTTGTGACAAAATACCCATTCGGAGAGCATCACCCATTTTGATGGTCTCTTGTTTTACATAAAAGTGTGTCTGTAGGAGCAGAATTTTATGCTGTTCATGGAATTATCCCTTTGCTATTGCTTAATTAAGTATGAGAAAGGCTTTAACTACATGTATATTTACTGGCATTCAAAACAAAATGGTTACTGACAGCTTTAGCATTTCTTATCTATGGTGAAACTATAAATACAGACATACATCAATGACATTATCCAATCAAATTCAAGGAAATGTGTCGGCAGTATAATAATAGGAATTAGGACATATTAGCTGGACTCTATACTTAATTACTTATATTTAGAAAACAGTAAGGTACATTGGTAATATTTATTAATAAATTTATTTTTGATTACTAGGATGGTCAACCCAGTGAAAATGGTTTGGCTGAAGGAATTTCAGATGATGAAAAATCTCACCCACAAAACGGTTTATCTGGTAACCATGCTGTTAAAGCATCCAACCCAGAGGGTACAGACAAACAAGGTAATAAACCCCTGGAAAATGGAAAAGCTGAAGACATGTTGGATCAGAATGAAAGCACCAAAGACTCTGCTGAAGTCTCCGAAGATTCTCTAGCAGCACAAACACCTGCCATTACATCAGACATTAATGAAATAGAAAGTCTAGAAAGTGAAGGTAATAGGGAAAGCCCTGTCATAGTTAATTCAGATGATGCCACACCAAGCGAAGAAAACTCATCTGAACCAATGGAAGTAGACAGTGTTAATTTGAATGATGATGATTCTAATTTAGTAGATCTTAGTTCAAATGTAAGTGCCCCAATTTCAGATGTAGTTGAAATTGGTGCAAATAATTCCAAAAATCCCAGTTTGGTCTCTGAAGATAGCTCCAGGGATTCAGTAGAAAGTATAGACAGTGGAAAATCAAATGCCAGTTCAAAATCCAAATCTGACGGTCAGCTAGAGAAAGTTAAAGGGGAAGAAGGAGATGATATTCTTATAACATTGAATAAGGAAGAGGAGGAGACTGATAACAAAAGAGATGAGGAAATTGATGAAACAGCTGAAAATGAATCCTCAAAAGATGATAAACCATCTACAGAAAAGTCAACTTCAGATGAAGGTAAGGAGTTACTGGATGACAATACTGTGAAATCCAAAAGCAATGAAGAGACTAAAACAGGAGAATCAAAGCAAGGTGCTTTGAAATCAAGTACTTCACCAATTGTGTCGGTGCCTTCCGCAGTGTCCGTGACTTCAGCAACCTCTTTACTGTTCCCAGCTGGTCAGGCGCCTATTGTTAGCTCCGGGGCAAATTTTATCCCAGTGCAAGGCGGAAGCATTGCCATACCAGCAGGTTACCAACTTGTCCAGCAGGGAAATCAATTTGGATATATCACTGTTGTTGGTAACCAACGCATTTTTGTGCCAGCTACAACCGTTATACCTGCAACAAGTGTAAAATCTTCGATGATAGCCAATCAATTATCAACTGTTCATCCTTCTCAGCAGAAGCAAACCTCACAACAACCAAACATAAAGCCAGAAGAACTTCAACCAAAGTCCAGCTGGGAAATGATTGAGCTTATGAAATGGGAAGTTCAGAATAGAATACCAGACAATTACAATTGGTCCGTAGCTTTCCATAAGCGAAAAGATGAATTGAGCTCGATAACAACTTTCCTCCAGGAGCTTGGGAGTGACGTGGTCAAAGAGCAAGTTTACAAGGATATTATACAGATTCAAACAAAGAAGAAAGAATCTGGTGATCTGAAGGATGCAGAAATTGAAAGCTTGGAGAAAATGAAGACGGTCTATGAAAATACAAAGAAAAAGGTAGAACACTTGCAACTAGAGACAAAAGAATGTACAGAATGCAAGTTTAAGACTGAGTCAGATGTAATTATGAGCTATCATAAGGACTTTCCACACTATGATCCTCCATGGGATGTTAATAGAGGCTGGTTAGTTTGTGCTCAGTTGGATTGTGACTTTAGAACAAAGACTGTAGCTCATTTTATATTCCACCAGAAAGACATTCATAATGTTCAAGCTAAATTCTTAGAGAAAGAACAGTATTTTCAGTGCTCACTTTGCCCATTGAATGCTTCTACAAAGAATAAGCTTGAAAGGCATCAACAAAAATGTATGAAGAATTTCAAATTGAATTTAAATCTGCAGCCCTATTACCATGATACAAATTTTTGCATGAAAACTTGCTTTTTCAAGCCAAAGAAAGCAGTCCCTAAACCTCCACCGCCACCACCGAAGCCAGCTGTAAAGCCTTCCATGCAGACCCGACAACAGGGCACTGTCCCAGGTGTACAACTTGCACACCAGCATGCCCCATTGAAGCCTATCACTCAGGCACCAGTAAGCCAACCCATCAATGTTGCTGTGAGACAGCGATTGCCCATAGTATCAGGTCAAAGTTTTATTCCTCAACTGCAACAGGGACAAGCCAGGCCCAGATTGACTCCACCTCCACTGCAGAGAGCACCTGTTCCTCAGCAGCAGCGACCTACCCGACCACCTGGCAAGGAAATGTCGGGCTTTGAAGTCTGTGAACTTTGTGGAGGTTATGTTAAAGATCGTCAGGCATTGAGAATCCACTTTTATTATGCCCACAAAGTTGAAATGCCTCAAGCCATATTTAACCGACCAAATCCACCTCTGACTTGCGATGTATGTAAATCCAATTACTGGACCACGCAAGGTCTTGCTAAGCACAAGGCTGCTACACAGCACTTTATTGGATCAAAATCTAGACAGCCACCAACACAAACAAAAATACCTGGCGAACAAGAATGCTTCATGTGTTTGAAGCAGTTCCCAAATCTCTTTGTTCATTTTGAAAGAGTACATGGGATGACCATGAAAGATCTTGTATTGGTACGAAAATGTATCATGTGTGGATTTGCTGCCTCTGATTATAAAACACTCGAAAGTCACCTAGGAAATGCTCATGGGGTATTGATTAAAGTTAATGATTACTTAGTTGACAAAAATAAGCCAGCTAAAACAGTCCCATCCATCATAAGTGGTGGGAAAAATGTAGGGAAGATAAACTATTGTGTGTTCTGCCAAATACAGTACCCTGATAACATTCAGTTGACAATACATTGTATAAAAACGCATGCTACATGTGAAAAATGTGGTATGGTGGTTGCATCAAGTGACAAATTGTCTGAACATGTCTGTAGAAAAGCTCACATAAATCGCTCTTGCTACATTTGTGGAACAGTAGTCTCGACACAAGAAAAGTATGCTTTACATTTGCGGCTTCATGTTAAACCATGTCGTGTGAGGCTTGAAAACTTGACTGATGAAGAAATTGAAGAATTGAAAGAAAAGGTAAAACGCGAGTACAAGCCTGCAGTTATAAGTCTGGATTCTGATGATTCAGATGTTGAAGTTGTTGAATCCAAACCCAGTAACATGAAAGTAGTGCTGGAAAAAGAGGGAGAAAAAGATGTTGAAATGGTTGATTTGTCAGCTGATAGTAAGAAAAAGAAAGAAATGAAAGATGATGATGATGATGGAAAAGAGAACGGTGAAGAAGATGAAAATGAACCAGTAGATAAGGGTGAAGATAAACAAGATAAGGTGTCAGAGGACAATAAAGAAGAAAAGGCAGAATCTGAAGCTGCCAATAAAGAAAAAGACAAATTAAAGGATGATGAAGGGAATGATCAACAAACGAATAAAGATAATGTTACAGAAAATAAAGAAAAGATAGAGTTGGATAAAGATGAAAACAAAAAAGAAAATGAAAGTGAAAAGTTGGGACAAAGTAAGGTTGAATCAGACAGCAGTAATGGCATTGAAGAAACAGATGTTAAGAAAGAAATCAATGATAAAAAAGTAAGTAATACAGTGGAAAAAAGTACAGTGGAAACTGAAGAAGAATTTGAGAAACGTTTATTAGGAAAAGATGATGAAGATAGTGTTTTAAGTTCTGGCAGTCGTAAACGAAAGATGAGCGAGTCAGAAATTGATGAAGATGAGTTATTAAAGGAAGATGATGTAATTGATTCTAAACGTCTGAAAACAGAGGAGAAAAATCAGGAAAATACCTCAGATAAAACTGTAACAGAAATGAAAGAATCTGATAAAAACAGTAGTGTTCAGGAAACAGAAATGGACAGTTCAGAGAAAGCCATTAATGAAAAGTCTGGAATCATTTGATGATTCATGTTTTAGTATAAAATGTTGTTACTAGGTGACATTTTGTTAAGTATATTTTGTACCAATTTTGGCACAACATAAGTTTAATAAACACAAGTTGTTGATCATCAAATATATATGCTTCTATTATAAATATTTTGCTTTAATGGGTAAAACAGACCAATAAAGTAATACTACAATTTTGTAAGCTCATATTATGACTAATGTGAGAATGAATATATTGAAAATAAGAATATATTGAGACTTTTTCAGGACATAGTTGTTACAAATAACTTACATTTAATAGTGTTGTTTTTTTTGAATCCTTTCTTTTGTGATTTATAACATCTGTCATTCTTTTTAAAAAGTGTATATTTAAGTTTTGCCCATAGCTTCATTTGTTAATCATTGTTTAATTAGATTTTTGATTTAAAATATACAGGATTGTCAAAACTAAAATTTAAATTAGGAAGGCTGTTTTATTTTACGTTTCTGGTAGATTATTAATCCTTTTCTCCATATATGCATGTATTAACACATGCGAGACCGTGTAGATCCAGATCAGCTGGCACATGCTGTAGATCTGGATCTACAGAGGTCACATCTTGGATCTAGATATACCCTAATGCATCTAAAAGTGAATAGTGTAGATCCTGATCAGGCGGCAAGGATGTGCCGGATGATGTGGATCTACTCTGTTCCCCATAGCAATCATAATTCATAGGGTATAGAGGGTTAGGGTGTATTAGTTTCAATCACCAACAATTTAATCAAGAAATTTCAATTGGTAAATGAATGATCTTCATATTTTTGCTTTACTGTGCATGTTTTCAAATTGGCTCAAAAATTTCGAAATTCATGTTTTGTATTGATACACTATTGCAAAATGTTAGTTCTAAACTGGTTTACATGCATAAACTTAATATTTATTTGTGCCTTGTGATAAGGATGTACACTGTTAACTTTTTGATTTTATTTCTGAGGAAGAGTCAAACAATGTAGCTCCTGATCAGAAGGCAAGGATGTGACAGATACTAGTAAAGATCTGGATCTTAACTGTTAACACATTATAAAACCAGTATATATGGTGTAAAGGGTTATGTTGCATGTAATACATTTACTTAAAATATAAATAATGGTGTTGCAAAAAGAAGTGTGTTTTACCATAAAGATTTTAGTGTCTCACTTGCTATGAACAAGTTTTATATTTGTTTAATTAGGACATGGTTGTAGGCTGTTTAACCTTTTTCTCCATAAATACGCATTTTTACACATGTGCGACCACTGTAGATCCAGATCAGCCTGCACATCTGTGCCGTCTGATCAGGATCTGTACTGGTCACAATTTGGTCAGAAATAACCTAATGAATCAAAAAGTGAACAGTTTAGATTCTGATCAGACAGCAGGGATGTATCTGCCGATCTGGATCTAAACTGTTCGCCCTAGCAATAAAGGTGTTTCTATGGAGGAAATGGTTAAATTGTTGAATGTTGAAATATAACATGGAAATGACAAACAGCAGAATATAAGTTTGAGAGTGTAAGCGGTGTTTGATAAGTTTTTGTCTACTTGAGCTGTAAAATCTGTAGGATTACCCAGACAATCTTTAAAAAATATGCACCAATAAATGAATAATCTTAACCCTTTATTCCATGGATACACCTTTTATCACAAAAGCGAACAGTGTAGATCCAGATCAATTGGCACATCCATGCTGTCCAATAGATCTACAGGTTGCTTTAAGATTCATTAGATTATTTCTGATGAATCAAACGGCATAGCTTTAGATCAGATGGCATGATTGTGCTGTCCGATCTGGATATACACTGGTGGCACATGGAGTAAACGGTTAACTAAAGTGCCAAATAAATAACCAGTGGTGATTATATTTGAACATCTGTCAGGTTTTGCATTTAGCACCAGTTGATTTCAGAGAAACATACTTTATAATGTATAACCAGCTGATGTTTGTCAAGCAATCACAATGTTTTTGTTAATTTATCTGACGCTGGGCTTAATGTTATTAAAAACAATCGTGTTATAATAGTTTCCTATGATAGTATGTAAACATCTGGCCTCAAGGTTATAAACCTGAGCTTGGAAACCAGTCTCAAATCTCAAGCATCTGATGGCGACCAGTCGCCATTTCAGCCAATCAGATGCTTGAGATTTGAGACTGGTTTCCATGCTCAGTTTTATAACCTTGGGCACTGTAATGTGTGTTTTCCCTTGATAACCATAAGTCCAGTTAAATGTAGATTATAATTATTAGCTGTTTATTTGTTTTAATGCTGGTATAATGATTTCTATAGAGATTTATAAATTTATGGGCCTCACCTTGCTTAACACTTGGTGTTTTTTGTTAATTTGTTCAACTGTCCACAATAATCTTAAAACTATAAACTTTTCAAAATTTATTTAGTTTTGTAAAATTTGTATTAAAATTTTGTGAAATTATTTAAATTCCGTCTTCAGGACCAAATGAACATTCAGATTGAAGTTATTGTTTAGTTTCTTTATGGACTGGTTTACATTTTTTGGTTACATTATTGAGATGTGGAACTGGTCTTTTTTATTATTTGTAAGACTTGGTTCCAGTACATCCAAAATTTAGTGATCTATACTTTTTTAACCTTTTACGCCATAGATACATTTTAATTGCTTTGGCAAACAGTGTAGATGTAGACAAGGCACATATGTGGTTCATTAGGTTATTCTGACCAAGATGCAAAAAGTGTAGATCCAGATCAGGTGACAGAGATGTGCCAGCTGAAATGAATCAACAACGGTCACGCAAGCTTTAAAATGCATATCTATGAAGTAAAGGGTTAATTACTGATGATGGAAGTGCAATATTTCAACATGATGTTGTTAAAAGAATATATAGATATAAGGCATTGGAAATAACACAGTAGAGTGGATATTGTTATTTACAAAAATATTGCAAACAGAAAATGTTTTATTTGTAAATTTTTTACTTAAGAGTGTAGTGTAATTTTCATTTTTCATCCCAAATACACAAATTTTATCTTAAAATGAATTAATTTGCTAAATTTCTTTTCCTTAAATTTTAAATTTTGCCACAAAACCGACGTACATGATCAAGTATTGTAAGAATTGCTGAAGATTATTGTAATATTTAATACAGAAAGTAGAAGTTGTTCTTTGATAGTTACTGTGATACCCCTGTAATGAGACCACCACTAGGATTTGAAAAAAGTCTTAATAGTGGGGTGGTCTAAATTCAGGGGTAAAAATAAGTGCAAAGCTGTTAAAATGGACATATAAAAAGTGGTCTTATTGTTGTGGTCTTTATGAGGGGTTATACTGTAGTCAAGAACTAAATGTTCACAATTAATATTTGGGATGGTATGTTAGAACAGCTGGATTTGATTTTGTCATGAAAATTTATATATATTTCTTTATTAAAAAGGATGTAATAATTGTTTCCAAGACTAATATTATTAGTATGTTTTCTATTAATGAAAGAAATAGTATGTTTTCTATTAATGAAAGAAATGTGTAACCCTTTGTTGAAAATAATGTTTGGGCAGTGGATATTGCCAACTGATATGATTATTCAAACACACAGGCCAAATTCAAGGAGCACAACATTGTTGAATCGTGAATATGGACCCGTGGCCCAAGATCACCAGCATCTGATTGGTAGACATGGTGTATCCCAATCAAAAACTAGAGTTTTTGTTCACTTGTACTAGGGCAATGTGACAAATTGTTAGTCGTTCAAGATGCACCATTATGTTACTGAGGATTCTTGACTGTCAATACTGGTCACTATAAAATAGTTTTAAAAAAATGTGAACTAAATCATGCCCAGGTATTCTCGGTCTTTTAAAATAAAATTGCCATTTGTTTTCATCATATGATGTTAATCTGTGTGAATTTAACTTAAGCATTTAGGAATAGTTGCTTTATCACATAATGTTTCTTGTAAGTGGATGTTGTATTGTGCTTATAAACGTATACAATAAAGAGTATATTTCTGGCAATGTTGTGAAATTTTACCTTTAAACTGCTATTAAAGCATACCATTTGTTATTCCCCGCGGCTTAGCGGTATAGAGATATTGGAATGGTCTTTGTGAGTCTGTCCATCCGTTTGTGCATTCGAATTTCATGTCCGTTCCATAACTTCTAAACCCATGGACAGAATTTCATGAAACTGGTCAAATGTTCACCTCCTCAATATGATTTGCAGAACCTTTGTTCCAGCCTTGCAGTGTTTAGGTTAGAACAATGTGTTTTGTGTCCACTATATAAATACTAAACCGCTGGAATGAATTTCATGAAACTTGGGTCAAATGTAAACCTCAGCAGATCCATATTTGTGTTGCCTGTGATAGCAGGTAGACATATAGGGATCCTATTGTCCAGTGGTGGCGTTGTCGGCATCATCGTCCGGTAGTCCCCCATTTTTAATACGGAATGTTGTCCATAACTTTAAAAGTAAGTGTCCTATTATCTTAATACTTGGAATATACCGTCTGCATGAACAAAGCCATCTCTGACAACAAGAATGGTAACACCAGATTCACTATTTTTTTAGTTACGCCCCTTTCAAATGACTAATGTGGAACCAAATGTTGCCTATAACAAGAAAAGTGCTTTTGCTTTTATCTTAATAATTGGAATATTATATCATTTGCATGATAAAGCTGACAAGAATAATAACTCCAGTTATACTATTTTTTTTTACAAGAAACTCGATGTTCATTGTTAAATAACTTTGAAAATACTTGTCCTAATAACTTAATTTCCTCTGAAAGAAGTAGTGTACGTGTGGATTCTTAGTAAATGAAAATTTATCCTATCCGTCATTTGCCTTTTTTTTCCACTATGCCATAATTCCTCCTCTATAAAATCTCATTATGAGACAAGTGACTGGAAGTATTTGTCACACATTCCCTATACCAAAGATCATAAAAGTTAAACTAGAGACTAGTTTCAAATCTCGAGCATCTGACTAGCTGAAATGGAGAGGAGTCAAATTTCGACAGTCTGATTGGCTGAAACAAAAACCTATCTCCATTTCAGCCAGTCTGATGCTTCAGATTTGAGACCAGTGTATACCAGTCTCAAATCTCAAGCATTTAATTGGTTGAAATTGGACACTTGTCTCAATATCAGCAAATCAGATGCTTGAGATTTGAGACTGATCTCCAATCTGAAATGTTAAAGTTCTGGGTCCAAGTGTGTTAACACTGACAGAACCCTTTTGATGGGACAAATAGACAACTCTTACAATGTTGGCGTAAATATAATTATGTTGCATTCATTTATGATTGGACAAAGGTAATTTGGCAATGTTTATGTTGGGTGTTTACATTGGCGTTACATGTAAACAATGAATAAATATTTTTATCATTGTTAAATACAAGGTGTGAAGGTCCCAATACTTGTCCCATCAGTCGAGTGGTCTAAGACAAAGTCAATTTGAAATGCAATGGTAGCAACGCTGTCTGGTATAAGTTTTAGGTTCCAAACATGTTTTTTTTACGTTTTTTAAATTTTTTTTTACAAAAAAATATTTCCACGATAAAATAAACTGAAGCATAATATATAAAATACTTTGAAATAACTGCAATAAAACTTTAAAAAATATTAATATAAAATATTTCCTTAAAAGCCTTGTGTCAGTGTGAATCGAACCCATGTCGAAAAAAAGTTAAACCTATGCCAGACGGACGCGTAAACCACTGCTATCGAGGGGATATGTTATAAATTGGCGAAATTATAGTACTTTTAAGGTGTAAGTTTGCCTCAACCCGTGTTTACATTCTATTAATAATTGTAAATATCGCCAATTTAGCTTGGTCAACCTATAAATATTTTAAATACCGTAAATAATGTCAGGTTATATAAGAATTGAGAAAGACTTTATTTTTATTTAAGGTTTATTTAACATCCATGCTGATGGGTAAATATCTTGAATTAACAGGCAGTAATATTTTAAACATAATATATATTAAAGCTAACTAACAGTATTCCACATGAAACAATAAGTTAAAATGTAACCCAAACCATACTTTTATCACAGATGCTGGGATAACAAAAATGAAGGAAAGGTTAATTTCAGTAATATACATCTGACCAAAATTACCAAAATATTTTATTTTTACTGTATCTTTACTGTATCATGAGGAAATTTTTAGGAATCGTTTAGGTCCTCCATCTTTGATACTTCCCTATGCTAATGAGCAACACCTGGTTATTGCATTATCATGTTAAATAAATGCTTACAACTGTAAAACTGATAAACTTCCATAAATTACACTTGGATTCTTTAATATACTGAACAAAACAAATTCTGTCTTGAAAATGTTTTAAGTTTACAAAAAGAACAATGCATGAATATTATGTACAAGTGTATCTATAATGATTTTGTAACTCTTTTTTTTCAAATACGCTGGTGAGAAATCAACGTGCTGGAAAGTTACACACTCATTTTTTTGTAAATTATTTTTCTCTTTGGTTAATTTAGTATAACTGTCAGTGCCAAACACAAACTAAAATAAAACAGGGAACATATACGCTACATATAGCTTTCATTAAAATTACTTGTATATAAATCTGCATAGTAAATATAATGCTTGTTAATGTGAAAATACATTTGCTTCTCTTAACAAATTAAAAAAAAAACAACAGTAAATTAATGCTTGGTGTATACAATTCAAAATTCCATAACAAAATATAACTTTAACAAAATACTGTTAAAAAGTTTACATCACAACTGAAAATGAACCAGTATACAAAGTAAACAAGAGTTTTCTCCCCTGGGATGCAAATGACTTGCAATCGTTAAAGCTTTATTCAGTATATGTGTTTATCATGTGTGCAACCATTGTAGATCTAGATCATCCAGCAGATCTGTGCTGTCTTATATAAATCTAAACTGGTCACTTCTTAGTCAGAAATAATGTGACAATCTAACAGCGAAAAGTGTTGATCCTGATAAGGTGGCACTGATGTGCCGGCTGATCTGGATCTTCACTTTTCACCCATGCAGTAAAAGCTCTATTTATGAAGTTAAGGATTAAGCATAGTGCCAATAATTGATAATGTAGCAAGTACTAATATTATACAAAACAAGCAGCACCCATTGCACTGCTGACATATTTCCTAAGGTTGACTGATATATACTTTGGAATGTCATTTAAAACAATTCGGATTTTATGAAACAAAACGAGGAGCAGAAATAATCTATCATGGGGACAGTACAGCACAAGTTTTGTCCTTGAGTAAGTCTATTGTTACTGTGAAGTGATGAAAATTGTGAATTAACTATTTACTCCATATAAACTCATTTTAACATGTGTGCAACCAGTGTAGATCCATATCAGCCAGCACATCCATGGCATCTGTTCAGGATCTGCACTGGTAACATCTTGGTAAAAAATAACCTAATAAATCTAAAGTGAACAATGTAGATCTTGATCAGATGGCAAGGATGTGCTGGCTGATCTGGATCTACACTGTTTACAGGGTATATCTATGGAGTAAATGGACAAAGCAGCAGTTGTCTCAAAAATTCAAATGATAGCTAAGGTCTAGAGTCTTGATCATGACGCTCCAACTCCACTTCGTCTATAGAACTCTGTTTTTACGTGAGCTATTCGTACATGTTTCCTGTCTGGGTGGTCTGCAAACATCTGAAGTCTATGCCCGTACTCAGAAGATGATAAAGTGGGGACTTCTTTTGTTTTCTCCTGAAATGTCATAAGTGACTTCTGATTACATTGTAGGAATTACCATTTACATCAGAACAATGGAACTTAAGCATAAAACCTAAAAAACAAGAAAAGACAATTTGTTCAGCAATTCCAGAGTTCTGATAAAAACAGAAATTTCTTTTGTCAAGTGCCTAGGTTATTATAGCAAATATTTTGTCTGCACTGAGATGGCAAAAGTAACTGCACTTTAGAAGTACTTAAATTATTTCTTCACTAAAATTTTGTTAGCAGTCTGTTTCTTTTTCCTTAAAATTCATTTTTTGTGTTAAATTCTGCTCTTTGAAATGTTTGCCTCCCCTTATTTTTCAAAGTATTTATGAGGAAAGAAAATCACCTAACCTACCTCCATATTTACTGTAAGACCTCTTGATTTAGCATGCTCTCTGTCATCACGATGTAGCTTATTATTGTACTTCTCTGGTTTTCTAAACAGTCTATCATACGTCCTGTTAAGGTTATCCTAAAAAAAAAGACAATTCTGTTGTTATTTCTATATTATGGTTTAATTTATTCTGAATATACAGATGCATCTATTTTACTCAAATTATATCATAAGTGTTAAAGGTATTTTTGGGGGAAAAAAATTAAAACATAAAATTGAGTATCATGCTGTACAGTTCACTAAAAATAACCAATCGGGCAAATTATTTTCTTTTTATGTTATTAAACGCAAAAGCCCATTTTCCAGTTTGCAAATGCAGCATTTTCCCTACACCAGCACATAAACAACAAAATACATGTACTAACATTAAAGTTTACAAAAGTTTAGCTAGATGCAGCAGTTAACTGAGCCCTATCTCTTGCCTATATCTAACTAATTACATTGTTTTCAATCATCTAGCAATAGTCTAAATGCATGGCTAAAATGAAGCTGCCCTCAAAACTGTGAATAACAAAAATTAATGACAATGATAATAATTCCATGTCTTAATTTAAAGTTACTGGTCAATTACTTTTATCAAACCTTACACAAAAGTTCTTGTATTCTCTTCTATTTTTTCAAAGAGTGTTATTTAAGGATTTATTTGGTTCGTGGGGGTATGAAAAACATTTGGTTGTTTATCACATATATATCAGTTTGCTCGTATGTGCAGTCTGATTGCAATCTACTATTTTGCCTGTAACATTAGGATTATCAAGAAGTGAACAGTTAAGACCAGATCTCACTGCATGATCTGCAGGCTGATCTGAATCTATACTGATTTCCCATGTGACTGGGAGGAAGGGTTAATAGAGACCTGTATTTCACTGAAACTTGCTAAATTAAAATAAACTAGACTGCATTTTTATAATGTATGCCTTACTACTTAAGAAGAAGTTTGAAAAACATGGATTCATTGCAATAAATGCAAATGAAGTTGTTATGCAACATAAGATTTAAGTATACTGAAAATAACAATACAACAATAGGCTGTAACTCTTTTATTAATAGTCTCTAGTAAAATTCCTTCTGACATCCCCTGGTATAATTCTGTGCAAAGAAATCTCTTGTGTGATTTTTAACACTAACCAGCAGAATTTGTAGACAAACTGACAAATTCATAAACATCTTCCAAAAAAACTTGTTAACTGTTACTTAATGATTCGACAGACACATTCAATTCTGACATCAGATGCACAGACAAATCTATAAAACAAGCACTCTCCTACATAAAAAACAACAATCTGATAAGGATGCTTTTTTGTATCTTATAGACAGTGGACAGGAAATGAAATCTACTTTAAAACTTGATAAATGTCTAATAAAATGTCAACTTCATGTATATTGTCTGCACTCTTCTTTAATCCTTTCCTCCATATATAAGCATTTTATCGCATGTGTGATCAGTGTGATCAGTGTACCGGTAAATCTAGATCAGCAGGCACATCTATGCCAACTGATCAGGATCTGCACTGTTCACTTTTGATTAATTACATTATTTCTTACCAAAAAGTGAACAGTGCAGATCCTGATCAGACGGCCAGATGGTCGAACATGTGTAAAAAGGCATATATATGGAGTAAAGGGTTAAAAGTCTGTACCAGTATTTATATATATAAGTAATACTGTTGACACAAAAACACTCCATATCAGATTTAGTCACCCCTCACTCCTGGCATACATGTATTATTTTACCTGAGTGATAACCTGAAAATTATAAAAGTTCCTAAAGTTTGAAAAACAAATATTATCACAAACAATTTTCTCCTTGAATACTGACAGAATTGATAAAAAACATAAATGGAAAACAAAACAAATTAAACAAAAAACAGCAGCATTTTACAGAAGTGTAAAAAGTAGGGATGTGACCGGCTTACCACATTTTAAACGGTTACGATTTACTGGTTATGATTTACTGGTTAGGTTAACCATATGTGCCTACTTCCATACTTTTGTAATTAATATTTTTGCAGTTTTCAACACGTTTTTTGATACTGACATGTATTTTTCTGAATACCTGGGATGTTTTCACACTTCCCCGGAGGAAGGGACTGAGATCTTGTTTAATTTCTTAAAACAGAAACACAGGTGATCAAAGAGAGTACATGATCATTTAGTATAAATAAGATACACTACCAATATAAATGTTAGCGCTATCATAAAAGAAATTGTTTGGTCATTCGGGTTAACCGATCAATTACGAGCTCTGGTTAACCGGTTACAAAATCTGTAACCAGTCACATCCCTTTGCACTCTGTTATGCACAGAATGAATTGAAGTGATACTTTTTCTTGCAGCTTATTATTTTGGTTAAAGTTGGATAACTGGAAGCTCTGAAATTAGATACCATTAAGTATGTATGTAATATTATATCTGGTGCATAATATAAATGTAACAACCAGTAAGAAAACAAATATTTTGGGCATTTTAGTTAAAGTGATTACTGAACTTTGTTACAAAAAAAACACAATACATCTCTATCATGAAAAGTAATAAGTAAAATTATTGTTTGTATGTACAGCAGGGACTTATCTTGGTCTGGAAAAAAAACATTCATTGTTTACATGCAGTAGGTTCAAATAATAGCCATGTTGAACTCTGTTATCCTTATTGAGACAGATTTGGGTCTCAGAAAAAGTAGCGTCGACCAGGATTTGAACCTCAGACCTCTGGCATACCATGTCTATGCTCTACCAATTGAGCTACTGAGGCTGCTGGTAAGAAATCTACAACATTTCTTTCCCACTTATAGTTATACGAGACATTTCCTAATGTCTGCAAGTTTCTGCCTAGGTTAGGGTCAAATACCCCAGCCACATGATTCGCCCAAAGGAGCTCCAAGGGTTATCATTCTGCCAATGTGGCAGACTTGGGTCTTTTAAAGAGAAGCCTTGATAAGGATTTTACCAATTGAGCTACCTTGGCCGCTGGTACGATACTACATTATCAAAACTGATTTTTGATTAACAGCCAGATATGAATGAATATTAATGAACGAGCTGAAATAGCATTATTATGGAAAGTGAGTGTCTTGAAAGTCGTGGCAGTTTCTAATGTCAACAACCACTGCCTCACAATTTAGGTTACTCAACTTACAGGTTTTTTGGAGTTAAATGCTGTCCTTTCTGGCGGATCGTGTCTTTGTGTTGGAACAAATGAAAATGCTGATAATTCGCATGGCCTTCCTTGCAAATAAAATTCGTCTGTAGCTGTCTTAACAGAAATTCCGTGTTGTTTATTTTGTTCCAGTTCTTCTTCCATGATTGCAAATGGCGTGAGACGACGCTTCCGTTTCCAAGTCGACAGGTGCTCATCTCAGGGGCTGAAAAAAGTTAACTTTTTAAATTCCTTTATGATTTTTTCGTAAAGTTTGAAACGAAGATAATTTATAGATGTAACGTGTTTGTTAAAAAAATATTTTACAAAAATATATTTTAACAGCCTCGATTCAAATCCAAGATGGCAGCCCACAGGTCTGTCAAGCTGTCAAAATGATTTTACTGTAAATATGACTGTGTTTTTCGAATCTTACAGCACAATAAAATGGCATTATTTGTCCTTAATTAATTGCACCTAATGGCATTCATACCGAATGCTTAGTTGTAAAAACGTGAGTCAAAAATATTTTGTTTTCATTCTTCTTCCTGGTGTTTCTTATATTTACAATTCATTAATTTATTTGAAGGTATGAACAGATACCTTGTGCCCCTAGCATGCAGAAATAATTAAGGTAAATGGCATCATTTTGGTTTTTGTTCGGTGGTATTTGGTTTTATTCTTTTTATTTTTAATCATATTTATTTATCGAGCATTCATTATTTTAATCTAGGTTTGTTATGTTTTGGAATCTGCCCATAACTTCATTAGCAGCACTCTAATTCTTCTTTGTGACATACATTTTTGATGTCTTACCTTAATAATGGTCTGTCCTCGTACCACCACACACACTTCTTTAAAAATAAGACTTATGTTTCACTGTGTACCACTGAACACTCCTGGGTTGTCGAGGCTTTTTCAGGGGGTTTTGGGAAAAAGGACACTGCTCAAATTGGGAAAAATTTTTCACGGTACTGGTAGGCGTCCTACAACCGGACGTTTTTATAACCTTTTTTACAATAACTTTAAAACTGTTTACACTACACGCTAGATTTTTTACCTGGAAGAAGTTAGGTTCAAGGTCTCTCTGATGTCATCGGGTTTTCCGCTTTCTAAATATAGAACAAATGTTTTGAGGCCCCGACATAGGATCATTAAATTGTGTTAATTTTGTTTTAGACAGTACCATGTTTCCGGACGTTACGTCAACATTCATAAAAGTTGAAATTTATAAGATAATTGACATTTTACTGTCAAACATCAATTGATTAAACATTTTACTTAAATATTTATTTGCTATTCTGGTACATACATAGAAAATATGTACAAAACAAAGCTGTGTCGTCACTTAAACTTGCGCGGTATCAGACATTGAACTGTTACTGAATTATTATAATATACCTTACCTTCCAGTTTGACGTTGAAACATTATCTTGCTGGCTTATTTTAAGTTAAATATTAAAAGTTTGTTAAATCTATAAGTTAATTAATATACCGGTTGATGTGAGATATTTAGTATTCGCACAGTTATCGTGTTGCGTATTTAACGAAAAAAATAGCATAAATTCTTTTTTTATTTATTACATTTTACATTTTATTTTATTCTTCTTTATACAACCATGGCTTACATTTACATCAGTACCAGTCAATCTTCTCTTCCATACTCTCTCGTAAACTCTCCCTCTCTTTCACACTAAGCCATTCTTCATGGGTCACCCGATTTACCGAAATCGACCCAATTACCGAAATCTACCGAAATCGACTGGGAATTACCGAAATCGACTTTATGATTTCATTTTTCCCAGTTATTAATGATTATTTTTATAATAATTGTGATTATATAATGAATGTTCATTTAAATAAAGATGATTCAATTCTGAAATTTTATTTGAAATTGTAAAAATAACCGCAGATGTGCGTACTAACATATAACTTTGTATGCCACAAACCGAAATCGGCGTGTAAACTTCACATTTATATCTAAAATATGGCATTAATCTTGAATGAATTGTTATAAATCAAAAATATGTTAATATTGACATCTTAATACGTTTTAATTTATTAAATTTTGAAAACTTGCTGAAAAAATAAGCAAGCGAATATCCGAAAGCGGGTCGCAAAGAGATACCGAACTACCGAAAGCGACTTTTAAAATTCATTTTCCCCAATATCAGTTCTTTTTTTATTAATTGGGATTATAAAACAAATGTTCATTGAAATAAAGATGATTTAATTAAGTAATGTCATTTGAAATTGCAAAATTGACTGTAGATATGCGTACTAACATATATGTCACATACCGAAATCGGCTTGTAAACAACATATTTATATCCTAAATATAGCATGAATCTTTAATAAATGGATATTAATGTACAATATTGAATATTTATTTTTTGTCAGTGTGATAATATCATGCAAGATCATTCGAAATTGTTGATTTGTTAATACAACATTTTATTTGAAATCGACAAAAAGCTGGTATATGTGCGGACTTGTAGTTAACGTTGCATGTCGCATACCGAAATCGCCAAAAAAACTTCATATTTATATCTTATATCTAGCGTTAGTCTGTAATTATATTGTTATTATTCAATAATAATTATTATAGTCATACAAACTCCTTATTACTTTAATGTTTATGTTTTTAGAAAGATCGCTCATATAATTGATGAGCGAATATCTGAAAGCGTGCCGCCAAAAGATACAGAAAGCTAGCAGAAAAAGAATCTCCGGTCATGTATCCTCACGTGCGACCGAAGTTATCTTTCGCAATTCAATAAACATTAATTGCAATTCAATCCGCATTAATTTAAATATCTGAGTAAGATGCAAAGGATATGAGCTATTGATTTGCTTTGTGTTTGGAACATGCGTGCGTATTCGGTAAGTAGTTCGTTTAGAAATTAAACTTTTCAAACCAATATGTAATATACTCACGCTCATATAAATTCAATGCTGTGTAATACTATGAAATTATTAACTTTTAAGAGTAACGTTGGATATTTGTTCAGTATAAACAGAATAAAAGAATCGTACTATGTCAAGGGAGGTAACAACGTAATATGTTAGTACGCACACATACGGTCATTTTTACAATTTCAAATCAAATTTCTCAATTGAATCATCTTAATTTTAATGAACATTCATTGTATAATCACAATTATTATAATAATAATCATTAATAACTGGGAAAAAATGAATTTATAAAGTCGATTTCGGTAATTCCCAGTCGATTTTGGTAGACTTGGGTAATTGGGTCGATTTCGGTAAATTGGGTGACCGAGTCTTCATGGTACCACTTCTCACACATGCTCGCATCACAGCCATACCACATCACACCATTTAACTCATCATTCA
Source organism: Corbicula japonica (assembly GCA_038501625.1). Classification (NCBI taxonomy): domain Eukaryota; kingdom Metazoa; phylum Mollusca; class Bivalvia; order Venerida; family Cyrenidae; genus Corbicula; species Corbicula japonica. Next base: position 2,723,407 of record JAZAYU010000034.1, on the reverse strand, counting down.
TTCGACCTTTCTCCCCACACACTCCAGATGTAAATTTTCTGTTTGCTAAGCGTCCACCAACGGCTCTCCTAATTTTTTCATCTTCCTTCTGTCTTTCTTTCAGTTCCTTCTCTTCTTTCTTTTTCTGTTTCTTCTGCTGTCTTTCTTCAATTTCCAGTTCTTTCTGTTTCTTTTGCATTTCTTTTAATTTAAGTCTTTCTTCTTTTGCCTCCTCTAACTTTCTAGCAGACTCTTCCTTTTCCTAAAATATATTGTATTTATACATACCTTAAATTATTCTATCACTATTTTCACATTACATTTTCCTTTTTAAGTTACATACAACCAGATACATTAAACTATCTTGCCGTCTCTGTATGAGTAGCCACGGTAGGTATCGAATTCTGATAGTCGACTAAAGAGAAAATAAGTTTACTGCATTTATACCGAACAACTAAACAATCATAGTAAATATTTTTGAAAAAAAAAGAAATCACAATAAAAAAACAACATTTTATAGCCAGTTAACTACCGTCAGCAAATATCTTAAAATCAGTTTAGTTGAAAATATTTCTAAAGAGAAGCAACTCGGCTACCATATAATGAGAATGAATTGTTCGAGTTACCTCCCTTGATTTGAAAAAATTGGCGTGACCCGTCTTCAATATGATTTTTTTTTGTTCTGATAAAATTTTTGGGCAAACAAAATTGTGGATTATCAAAATATAATGTTTATTTATTGTATGGTTAATCTTGGTACGGTTTTTTGCTAACAAAATGTTTTTGAATTGTTCGTCTGCAACACACGTTCTTGCACTTGACCCCTATTTAATTGTGCGGGCCTCTGTAAAATAATTGCGCATGCGCAATGCATTACATGTAACTTCCCCCGCGAACAGGAAACAGGTCAAATGACACGCAAATGTAAATATTGTATTTTCATCAATCATACTTACATAGTGGTGACTTTGTTGGTACCGGCTGTTACAAAATCAAGCGCTCGAGTGATCGACAACAAATGATCAAAGTAAACAACAAAATAAAGCGTCTACGCAGGTGTCCGGATTTGTAGGACGTCCGAGTTTGTAGGTCGCCAACCAGTATAGACTGGTTGCATACATAAATTCAAGGAATATAGGTTTCACAGATCACTGATGAAAAGTAAACAAACTAATGATGCAATTTGAAAAGTCTCTTGGTTATATGTATTCTCTTTTTTGTTTCTATTTTATACCCACAAAATTTATTTCTGTTGAAATGGGATTTTTTTTCTTGAAATTGGGAAAAAAAGGTCCCTATTTGGCATTGGGAATGGGGCCCATTATCTGCCCCGTGAGACTAGATGAAAAAGCCCTGGTTGTACAGGTCAGTCTAGTTGTTTCAGCGGTCAGTGTTAGTCTCGTTCTGTCTGGTCTTAATTGTTTACTTCCGATTAATGATCTTGATTCTTTTCACAAATTTGTTTGAAAGTTATTGACTGTTCATTCTATATATACAGGTGTTATCACATGTGCGAACAGTGTAGGTCCAGATCAGCCAGCACATATATGGATATTTACTGTTATGTTTCATTGTTGCAATAAACAGACTTCTAAAAGTTTTAAGCTGTAGAACAACAAACTTTAAAGTATCTATTTATAAAAGAACGACCTATGATAGTGTACTCCTGGATATTTGTCTCTCTGATAAAAAGCTGGTGGAATAATGAATTCCTTTGGAACTTGGTGAACTATTTTACCTCGTGGAACAGAAACATGGGAAGTTGTGTGTGTAAAGAGAAAACATCTGCACGAAGTGACACTCCTCAGCCAAGACACCAGGGTCGCCAGACTGTTGATGGAAGACTAGCAGTTATTCAAACAGACTCGGGAAGGTCAGATGCAGATAGTTCAACATCATCTGGTTACCATGGCAGCCAGATTCTGATATCTCGGTCAGCCTCGAAGAAAACTGTACGGTCACTTGTACTGGAGACATTGTCAGTCATCAGAACTCTAATAGACAAGTAAGTCACATGTTTGTAAATGATCACTTCTTAACTGCATATCTCACATTGTCAAAGTTTGAAAAAAAATCACACTTTGTTGATGTCTTATTTATTAATATAATTTTAATATATATCATCATGATATGAAAGCAACTTTTAAAACAAAGTAAGCTTCATGTAAGCTCTTTGATAACTTTTACCGTACTCCCTCATGTAATGGTCGCACCCGTATAATTGCCGCACCCCCAAAATGACTGCAAAATTTAAAGAAAAATTCTAAATCAATGTAAAGGCCGCACAGTTTATTCAGTGGATCTCCGCAATATCGCGAAAAGCAATGCCCTGAAATTTAAATAACGGTTCGACCCGTAGAACCGCATTTTTCCCCATAAAAATGACAGTAAAAATCTATCAACGTCCATTTTGCATAATGGAATGGGAATAAAAGGGGGAGTAATAACGTCGATACCGCGTAATCGATAAAGACAATGATGGTCGTTCAGTAACCTACCGAGAATTATTGAAAATTCTGATTAGGGTATAATTACTATTTATTAAATTTCGACGTGGATCTAATCGGACAATTGGAAAGGATAATTTCTTCTGGAATATTTGTGGTGGCGCCGCGGGGCCTTGTTGCCCTTAGAAGGACAGTGAAGTAATGCAGTATCTCACGTCTATGACTTTTTGATGTCGGACTCAACGAAACCCTCAAATTCGCTGTCATTGTCGTCGCTGTCCGTGGACTTTAGCATACGCTATTACTGCTAACTTTTCATTTGCTGTGTACAATTTGTATACAGGACCCATGACAATTTTTTGGATATTTGCCAATTTGAAGGTAAGGTCGGAGCAACCATATGAGATACTTATGTTTGACAATTTGAGAGGAATAATTGTTAAAGTTTGGTAGGCAGGTTGTTAAAGGAAAATTGAGCTACTCATGTCCCCTCAAATGTCAAGTGTCAATAAGATATTTAGCACCTTATCAACATGTCAACATCTTCTCTTGGGGCCCAGCAGACAGGTGAGAATAGCTTCTCCATTAGTGGCTCTGACAAAGAGAATAACGTGTCAGTTAACAGTAACTGGTGATGTACAAACTTGTACAAATAATTGTGATTCTTAGTTGCGTATGATTGAACCTTGAACTTTAAAGGATTTTATTTTCATAGAAATATCGTATAAAATATCCGTAATAAATTTAAAATATTTCCGTATACATGTACCGTAATTTCACGAACTTGTTTTAAAACCCCATATATGTACATTTTGCTTTGATCAACCGTCCTGTTTATTTCAAATGGAGGTTACGTTTTATTGACAGGCTGTAAGGAGTTTAACATCGATATTTCCTGTCTATGAAATACAACTTCAAAAGAAATTGTCGGCTCGTATCAAGGCTGTGTTGTTTTATCGGCTCTGCTATGAAATCCTTTGATCTGCATGGTAGTGGGCACGTGACATTTTAGCTGGGTGAAATTGTTTGATGATGCAATAATTGTGAAATATGATACGAGATAAAACTGGGAAGTAATTTATAAATTATGGAATATGTTCACGCTGGTTAGTGTTTTAATATTATAATGCATTTTTAAAGAAAAAATATTAATTAAATTAGATCGCTACCGGCAAAGCATACAACGGCCCTACCTCGATCATATCAGCCGTCAACCTCCTATTTAGAGAGGCAATGTAATGATATCACAAAGTAAACGCATGGCGTGTCAAAAATCGACAGAATCGTTCTAGAAAAAAGGTCCCAATGCCTTACGCCTATGGAATGGCCGCACCCCCAACTCCTGAACGATAAAATCGGGTAAAAAAGTGCGGCGATTACATAAGCGAGTACGGTAAATGATTTTGGCAATCCTATATTCTACTCAGAATGTTGTTATTTAATTCTTTAGATTTTAAAGCTAGCTGGATTTGAAATCTTGCTGCCTTTTGAATTAGTTACAAATATTTTGTGCATGTAAACATGAGACATTGATTTTAGTGAGATAGAGCCACCCCAGGCCATGGTACAGCTGCATAAGATAGCAGAGACGGAAGCTGGCTGGTTGGAAGTGGCTAAATCCCTGATTCAAGCTATCCCAATGAAAGATCCCCTGGGACCTGCTGTGATCACACTGCTTCTGGATGAGTGCCCACTGCCTACAAGGGTATATATAATCAGTTACATCTCTCAATATTATATAGTTATTTGGTTTCTTGACAGGGAATGTGAGGATATATTGCCGGTCTGGGTGTCATATTACCCGAGCCGCAGGCGAGGGATAATATGACACCCAGACCGGCAATATATCCTCACATACCCTGTCAAGGAACCAAATAATTGTTTTATTATACTGCAAAGACTTTTTCAGACAAAAATAATTAAAAACATCGATTTTTTCATTTATTTCGCTTATTTAATGCCGAACGGCTTAATTCCCCTCTGAGAACCTCAATAATTACATGTCTGACGTCATTAATTTACCTGCATGACGTCATTTCTATAGAAATTGAATGGTCTATCAATTTGATATTTATTTACACAATCTGAGAATAATCTGATCGTTGTCAACGTTAAAAACATAACACAAATATTTTCTGTAACAATTTTAGTAATCCCTAAGCATACCGCTTTATAATTTACAAGATCGGCTTCAAATTATGCATTTTTACGAAAATTCAAAACAAAATGGCGGACGACAACAAAATGTGAGAGGCCAGAGAGGGAAATTAAGGCACGTGCATTCATATCTACGGCTGATCCGTAAATACGGATATACATCAACGGCAAATTATCCAATCAAATTCAACCAAATTTCTTTGCAGTATAATAATAACCGTGTATTGATGAATTAATGTAATGGACTCCCTTTCTATCAATTAAAGGCTAATTTATCATTGTTCATGGTGGTGTTTTACTGAAAATCATTAACTCTTTTTTCCATATACAAGTTTCATCACGTGTGAACATTGTAGATCCAGATCACAACTGTGCCGTCAGATCAGGTCTACACTTCTTCTTGGTCAGAAATGTCTTAATAAATCAAAAAGCAAATGGTGTAGATCATGATCAGATGGCACATAATTTAATGTTATGGCTTTTTATGCCCCCGCCATGAAATGGCGACGGGCATTAAGAGTTGCTCCTGTCCGTCCGTCCGTCCGTCCGTCCGTCCGATATTCTCGTGAACGCAACTCCTCCTAAACTACTGGTGGGAATTTAATGAAACTTTACCACAATGCTTGGCTTGATATGTAGTTGTGCATGAAGGTGGGGTTTCGCTCTTACATGTTCCGTTCAGAAGTTATGGCCCTTTGATACTTCCATTTACATTAGTTTTAATAGGAATATATCTTGTGAACGCAACTTCTCCTAAACTACTGGTGGGAATTTAATGAAACTTTACCACAATGCTTGGCTTGATATGTAGTTGTGCATGAAGATGGGGTTTCGCTCTTACATGTTCCATTCAGAAGTTATGGCCCTTTGATACTTCCATTTACATTAGTTTTAATAGGAATATATCTCGTGAACGCAACTCCTCCTACACTACTGGTGGGAATTTAATGAAACTTTACCACAATGCTTGGCTTGATATGTAGTTGTGCATGAAGGTGGGGTTTTGCTCTTACATGTTCCATTCAGAAGTTATGGCCCTTTGATACTTCCATTTACATTAGTTTTAATAGGAATATATCTTGTGAACACAACTCCTCCTACACTACTGGTGGGAATTTAATGAAACTTTACCACAATGCTTGGCCTGATATGTTGTTGTGCATAAAGGTGGGGTTTTGCTCTTACATGTTCTGTTCAAAAGTTATGGCCCTTTGATAATTTCATTTACAATAGTTTTATTCTTATATTTTGTGTTAAGCAAAATATGCATTTTGCCCATAACTTTAAAACTACTTGAGATATTGCCTTGAAACTTGAAATATATTTTCACCATCAAAATCTACATCATAACCAACAAGACCCATAACCCTGCTTCCAATATTTTTTCAAATTATGCCCCTTCTTCACTTACATTTTGTGTTAAGCAAAATATACACTTGGCCCTTAACTTTGTTATGAATGGAGGGATTTCAAAATAACTTGGCAGAAATGTTCACCAAGACAAGGTGGTGTGTCGCATACAACACCCATGCCTGTAGGTCCAAGGTCAAGGTCACTGTTACTAAAAATAGAAATTTCTTGCAAAATTGTGTCGGCTCTGTAAATTTGTTATTTGTTATTGGATTTTTAAATAACTTGGTTTAATTGATCACCATATTAAGACTGTGTGTCACATACATTCCCAAGCCTGTAGGTCCAAGGTCAAGGTCAATGTTACTAAAAATAGAATTTTCTTCTCCAGGCTGTAACTTTGTTATGAATGGAGGGATTTCAAAATAACTTGACACGAATGTTCACCATGACAGGGTGGTGTGTCGGCACAAAACCCATGCCTGTAGATCCAAGGTCAAGGTCACTGTTACTAAAAATAGAATTTTCTTGTAATAGGAATATATCTCGTGAACACAACTTGTCCTACACTACTGCTGGGAGCTTTATGAAAAACCCATAGCGGGGGCATCCGTGTCCTTTGGACACATTTCTAGTCTGGATCTACTTTTTTCATCCTTTCCATAAAAGTTGTATCTATGGTGTATAGAGTTATCTGAATATTAAAGCTGAAGAGTAAACAGTGAAGACCTAGATCTGGATCTACACTGGTTCCAGATGTAATAATGTTGTGCTAAGTACTAAAAAAGATTCTAAGGCTTAACCCTTTCCTGAATATATACGCACATGCCCATGTGCGACCAGTGTAGATCCAGATCAGCCGGCACATCCGTGCCGTCTGATCAGGATCTGCACTGGTCGTATTTTGGTCAAAAATAACCTAATGAATAAAAAAGCGAACAGTTTAGATCCTGATCAGACGGCACGGATGTGCCGGCTGATCTGGATCTAAACTGTTCGCCCTAGCAATAAAGGTATATCTGTACAGGAAAGGGTTAACTGTTGAGTGGTTCCATGGGTGTACAAAGATGGTTTACAACAGCTATCTTGATTGGTCAAATACTTGCTGAGAAACTAACATATATTTAATCTTTAATATCCAAAAAATCTGTCTTTCTTTTGATTTACATGTTGTTGTTTATTTCAGGAGGCAATAATAGAATTACGAAAGAATCTTGGACTGTCAAAAGATGGCCCCTCACCACTGTACAAAGAATGTTGTAGTCAACGGAATCTCTGTGTACTTCTAGGCTGCTTAGCAGAAAAATTGGCTGGTAAGAACTTCTGGACAAGTCTCCGTTTCAGCCATCAGATGCTTGAGACCGGTGTCCATTCTCAGTTTAATTATCTTGGGCCCAGAAATTTGTTTATGTGAACTGTGTGTACTGCTATACTGCATGATAAATTCACTGTGTATATGTCACATTGATGAGCTCTTTGCTTGTGCATAGGAGTACAGCAGGCTGGAGTCAATGTTGTCAAAATAAAGTAAAAAGCAAATTCAGATCTGAAGTTTTTGAGACTGAAAAACCACTGTGTAACTGACTTACAGTAAACATGGTCATCACATTTATTTTATAAGTGTCCTAACAATTAAAATGACTAAAGTATTATCAAATAAAATAGTTTAAAACTTGTTTTCAATTTATTGATTGCATAAACAATGACTGTTTATAAAAAAAAATAAGTCATCCTCCATTCTATAAGCTATAGCATTACACATGCATAAAGATCCTGGAATATCAATGTTGAGCGATCAGGGGTTCCATATGACCCGGGAAATGACTCTCTGACCCTTGAAATATCCAAAATGCCTTATTTTGACCCACAGGTTTAGCTGAAAGGCAATTTTTTCCTTTAATTAGGGGTATTTTAGGCTTATGATTGAGAGAATCCCTTAAAATGGACAAAATGACCCTTGAGATTGAGCATCTAGTGGAACCACTGAGCGAATGTTTGAAATATTTTCTTTCAATGTTTCAGTACCAAAAATAGTATTGATTAAATGTTTATCTGTTGTTTAAGTTTTCCTTCCCTATTTCAGGACCAAATAGTATTACCTTAATGACAACCGAGGTTTTGGATTATCTGATTGGTAATCTGGTAAGTGAACTGTTTCTTTCAGAATTACTCTGTTCTGAATTCTCATTCTTTTAGCATACAAAGAAGTCACACATTTTTTGCTCAAAGGTTAATGATTGTAAATAAGTATGTTACAAAGGCTGTCAAAAAAGATATATAGAAACTTTAAAAGAAAAAGCTCTTAAAGGACTTTTTTACATGTACACCAAAATTTATAAATATTTACTGTTGATACAACTTGAAAATATGTATGCAAAAGTACAGGATCTTATAGATTTAAAAGTCACTTGGTTAAATACTTAAACAACAGTGTATTAAATTCCAGTAACAACTGTACATAATATATACCATTAAGCAGATATTATTAAAGTTATCTGTTTCAAGTGAACCTTAAAATCTTCGGTCATGATCTGTATTTCAGACTGTAAGCCATCCTCCAGTGATCATTCTACATTCCATTGTTGCCTTGGAGAAATTCTCTCAAACAAGTAAGTTTTTGTTCTAAGGGTCTAGTGTAAAATTAAACAAGGCATGTAAGTTTCCTTGGATTTTACTGACATGTGAACTGTTGAGACAAATATTACATTACAATGTGATGACCTCATTGATCTACCTTGTCTTTAAAGTTGCTTATGAAAATTTGGAAACAAATTAATTCTTGGGAAGAAACTTATTGCTTTAATATTTTGAAAAGATGACAATATCGAATCACATATTTCTTGGGCTATATTTAGTACTAATCGTATGACTTTGCTCTTAGTTTGAGAACAATGGATTCCTTATGTGATGCTCCAGACATGTTGATCTGTTCAAAAGCTTTTGCTTTATACCCTTCCATCTATGAAAAATCACCAAAATTTATTTTTACCTGGTAATATATATCTATAATACCTGTAAATAGAAGCGAAAAAATAGAAATCATAACAATCCCATAACTGCTAGTCACAGCATAGCGAAGATATCCGAATGTTAACATCTGAACACTGTGTTATGTACCTCAATCGCACGATCTTGACCAGTTGCCATTTCAGCCAATCAGATGCTTGAGATTTGAGACTGGTTTCTAATCTCAGCTTTATAACCTTCAGCCCAGAACTAACAAGCCACAGTTATCAGTTATGTATCAACTGTTTTCAGCAATGAAGAATTCAAAGTGTCTTATTTTTATATAGGGGTACAGTTTATTAATCACCAGATTCTTTGTAATAATTGATTATAACATCAATTAATAATTGATTATACATCAGTTATTTCAAATAATCATGAGCACTATGCCTGTAGATAGAAGGGTATGGATACAAACTTGAAAAAAACATTAAAAAATCATTTATTCAAAATAATTGAAATTTAATTCGGTAATTCAAGTTTTATATTGAATTTTTTAGGTGAGAACAAAGTGACAGTAATAAAGACTTTGATGAGTGAAGAGAAGAACCCATTGGAGACTTTAGAGGGACTGTGGCATGATACTGACTTTCAGAGACGGGAGGTTGGCTTCTGTGCACGATGGTGTCTGGATAACTTATGTAAGTGTTTGAAAATATACTCCAAAAAGAAAGTGTGAAAGTTGTTAACTTTACTTACTTGTAAAATGTCTAATCAAGGCAATTCAGTGTCTCTGTTGCTTCCAATATTTGGTTTCTTGATAGGGTGTGTGAGTATATATCATCAGTCTGGGGGTCATATTACCATATTAATCCAGTACTCCATATACCGGTATTTAGGTTTTATCCTGTGTGCAGTCAGTGTAGATCCAGATCAGCTGGCACATCCTTGCCATCTGATATGGATGTGCTTCTTGGTCAGAACTAGCCTAATGAACCAAAAATTTAACAGTGTAGATCCTGATCTGATGGCAGGCAGGGGTCCCAGGTGATCTGGATCTACACTCTTTGCCAATAGATAACTGTCATATCCCTTGAAATAAAGGTTAAAGAATGATTAAGTATTAATGATCTTCAGTTATGTTTTTCTCAATGTATTAGAGTACTGATAAAAGTAAAACATTTGTTTTAATCTTGTTATATATATATCATGAGATGTTTTTTTTTAAAATACGCTATATACATGTGTAATATTGAAAATCTTAGACCTGGTATTACTGCATATTTTAAAACAAAAGAACAATGACTAATTTTAATTCTGTTTTGTTTCTTTTCAGTTATATCTGAGGTAAGAAGTTTTTTCTGCAGTTTTAACTTCAAAAAGATTGTTATTTGTGCAATTTAGTGCTGATCTTGAAGTCTGAAAACTGAGGTATCAAAGAATGGGATCTTGTCAAAACTTACCTTGACCAAAATGTACCCATTATTGTTTGGTCAAAATTTACCTGGGGAAAAGTCCAATGTACCCATTATTGTTTGGTCAAAATTTACCTGGGGAAAAGTCCAAAAGTTTGCATGTGTTCACTGAGTGTAGAACTAAACAGTGTTCATCAATTAGAGTCATTCATCCTAAATGAGTACCCAACTAGCATTAGTAGTCACGAGCCAAACTGACCATACTTTAGTCTTGGTGACGTCATACCAGCTCTATGACGTCACAACGTTCTCATCTTGTACATTTTGTTTATATTATTGATTATGTTTGATGATATATTATATGCCCGAGAAGGTACTTGTGAGGATATGGCATGTCTGTAATTTTATTTTTTGTGTAACATTAAAAGTACAAACTACTGATATGGTTGGTTTGTCTTGGTGATGTATATTTACCAAAATAAGCCATTTGAAAAACTGTTGAGTTGCCTTGCATGTTAATGGTGCCACAGGAAAGTAATGATATAGAACTATAATGTTAACAAAAGAGTTCTGATTTGCATGTAAAGTTATTTCAAACATTGAATATTAATGATAATATGGTTAGTGTTAAGATTTGTTTCTTACATTTATGTAAAAACCTGTTTTGTTGACATGCTACTGTCATTTTGTGTTAGTAGTGAAAATAAAATATTGAATGAATGAGTTATGTGTTATTTTTTCATGTGAGCTTTTCATTTAGTTATTTGAAACTTTGGATTATTGTTATGATGATTAATACAAACTCAGATAATGGTCAAAACACCTTAACATAAATTATATTCCTTATGACAACACGCTCCTGATGATACCACATTCTTTAGGTCAAGGTCACATTTGATGGAGTTATTTCCCTTTTTACGAAAACTTAACATTGGCTATAATTTTGCCATTTCTTAATATTTCTTCATCAAACTTTCAAATTATATTCCTTTTAACAACACGCTCCTGATGATACCACATTCTTTAGGTCAAGGTCACACTTGATGGAGTTATTCCCCTTTATATGAAAACTTAACATTGGCTATAACTTTGCCATTTATTAATATTTCTTCATCAAACTTTCAAATTGTATTCCCTATGACAATACGCTCATGACGATACTATATTCTTAAGGTCAAGGTCACATTTGTTGGAGTAATGCCCCTTTTTGTACTTGAATTTTTATTCCGACAGCACCAGAGGGCGACACAAGTGTTCAACTGAACACCCATCTAGTTTACCATAAAAAGGCAAAAAATCGAAACCAGAAGTCATAATTCTTACATGTATATTTATGAAGCACACATTTTGTCCCTTAAACATCCAAGTTTTAACACCTTTCGTAGTGACAGGTATCAGCCTGGGGCAAACTGTCGATTGTTTGCACACTTATTGTTAATCAGTTGATCCATTATTGTATATTTGTTACAGATGTTACTTCATTATTAATTTCAATAATCTTTAATCACATTGAGATGCATACATTAAAAGAATTCGACTATCAGCGGTCTTTAATTTACGCAAACATCGAGAATTTTATTCACTCCAGATGTAAACAAATTGGTGATTTAATATAAAAGCACAGTCGTGAAGGTTGCAATCACTACAACTGTTCTCTGAGTATGTTACATATCTTAGCGATCAGTAGCCTAGTAAATCTCTGCTTCTTGCGGATCTACTGCTTAAAATAAATAAAATTTGTGAATCGCCATCTGCATAACATGATTCGCACAAAGCAGCCACATGTTTTTTAACGCAAACATTAACGACTTAGTTAATTTATTCACATTGTGCTTTGATCCACTCCCCTGTTTATTTCGTCAAGTCAACAACAAAGACGGCATCGGCTCATAACAAGACTGTGTTTTTTCGGAACTGCTATCAAATCGTTTGATCTTTATCGTACTGTGCACGTGACATGACTTTTAGCTGGGTGAAACTGGTTGATATTGCAATAATACCGAGATGTGATATTTGAGATAAAGTTAGGATGTAATTTATTAATTATGGAATACGTTTGCGTTTGTAAGTGTTTATTTTACATTACGATCGTAAATGTTGCCATATTTGTGTAATAATATATTCCGTTTTATAATCAATTATACATGTACAAGGATTATGTTTGCGAGGGAAAATCGGGACATGTATTTTGCGCGGGAAAAAATTTAACGCAGTTTCACTTATTAACGCGGTCGTGAAGATGGACCCCCTATACCGCGTTATAAAGAGTCTGCAGTGTATTAATTTAGTTGTTACTTTAAAGCCAAGCATTAGTCAAAGTAAAAATATTAATGCTTTCAGACCCAAGCATACTCCTTACTCCTGTAAGAATGTTGTTGCTTGAAGAGTTTAGTATACTTCTAAGTCATGTTGTTGCTTGAAGGGTTGAGTATACTGTTATAAGCATATTGTTGCTTTCAGGGATAGAGCATAGTCTTATGAAAACTTTTGCTTTTGGAATTTGAAAATATTTTTTGGGGGTTGAATAAACCCTTTTGAAAATATTGTTGTTTTAGAGCATATTGTTCTATAATAGCATACCCCTGTAAGAATATTGTTGTTTTCTGCTTTTAGGGCCGAGCATACTCGTATGAAAATGAAGATTTCACCAATATAAATGTGATGTTGAACTGTAATGATGTCAGTGAATACCTCAAGATATCTCCTGACGGCCTTGAGGTAATGTACATATGTCTGTTCCTAACGGCTGATAACTTGGTCCCAAGGTTATGAAACTGAGAATGAAAACCAGTCTCAAATCTCAAGCATCTGATTGGCAGAAATGGCGACCAGTCACCATTTCAGCCAATCAGATGCTTGAGATTTGAGTCTGGTTTCCAATCTAAGTTGTATAACCTCCAGCCCTGATATTTAGGGTCAGAAGTAATCTGGAGAGGTCCATTATTCTGAATATAAGACTTCCCACAATCTATTTTCTCAGTGACAATGAGTAGTATGTAAAATGTAATATGTATAAATCTTTCCATTGGTACTCCTGAGAATCAGAATGATTCAGTGTTTGTAGCTATTCAGAATTTCTTTTTTGATACCAGAGTATGAACATTTATAATCATATCATTATCATTTAGGTGCCAAGCACAGCTCATGTCACATTTGCATCTTGAATAGACTCAGATCAGGCCTGAAGGTTATAAAGCTGAGCATGGAAACCAGTCTCAAATCTCAAGCATCTGATTGGCTGAAATGGCGAACAGTCGCCATTTCAGCCAATCAGATGCTTGAGATTTGAGACTGGTTTCCATGCTCAGCTTTATAACCTTGGGCACTGGCTACACATCTGCAAAGTCTGATCCAGTTATGCTGTTTGCTATTGAGTCTGTAAATTGTAAACCTGTACAATCTGAGTAAATAATTAAAGGACCTCTTAAAAAATACATTCACATGATCATGTGGAGAGTATGTGTTTAGTGTTTAATAGATACATGTATAGAAAACTTGTTAACCTTTAAAATGCTAAGCATGTTACATTTGTGACAAGAGTGGACCAAGATTAGCCTGCTTTTCCACAGTCATATCAGGTTCTGTACTACTGGTTTTATTTGCGTTAGTTTTAATTTCACTAATATTCGCGAATCCATGACATCGCAAATTGATAAATACTGTGAAAATTTGATGAGTTTCCATGTGTCCGAAAATATGTAAATCTGAATATTGGCAATTTAAAATAGAAAAGTTTATCACTTCAAATGCTACACCTCTCTTGGCCATCATTCATTTATTGGATTTAATTATTTAAAAAACAATTGACAAAAATTATAAACAATCATTCCTGATATTATGTTAAAGTTTTGATTTTTTTTATTCTGTATGTGGATACCCTGCAAGGGAGATCACTGTTTAAGCTTTGAGTCAGAAGATGTCGTGAATTCATAAATACGCGAATACAGAAAATGTTAACCTCGTGAAACTAAAGCGTTTTACAGTACTTGTTACTTGAAAATTCATTTTATTTTCTGTAAAATATCCATATAAAATGAAATTGACTGGCTTAATTTGATAAAAAAAAATCTGTTATATTATTTCAGCATGTAGTGAGTTTACAGGAAACCTTGTGTGAATGACACATGTATTAAATAAATGATTGTTGTTGTCTTAATTAGGCTCGTTGTGATGCATCTTCATTTGAAAGTGTGCGATGTACATTCCAAGTAGATACTGGGGTGTGGTATTATGAGGTTACCATAGTAACAGCTGGTGTCATGCAAATTGGCTGGGCAACTAAAGACAGCAGCTTTCTAAATCATGTAAGTCAATTTTGTTTATTATCAGGAAAATATGTTGAATGTTTTCCAGTTGGCTTCATTACATTAACTTAAAATAGTAAGTTCATTGATAGACGAACACATAATCTGTGTGAAACACTCGGCCTAAGTTCATAGACCTGAAATAGAAGATGAGTGTCTTTCTCAAGTTGCTGATTGGTCAATAAGGAAATTGGATTCATTTTCAGCCAATCAGCTGCTTAAGATTTGAGACTGGTCTTCAGTCTCTGTGTTATGATCTTTAGATCTTGGTCTGCAAGTTCTCATTTTGCTGTTTACCCTTTTAACTTATTGGATTATCACATAGCCTTTTACTCCACAGAGGTGTAGAATTCCACTCGACCGCTCGCCATGGTGATTAAATGATCCGTTGGGTCAAGTGAAGCGGCCAAAACACTCGACCTACCGGGAGAGTAAATTTTTCAGCAAAACACATGTGTTTTCTTCAGAAAAATGAAATATTTTCACTTTTACAAAATATAATTCGATTTCCGGTATTTCGGTCGATTTCCGGTGTATTCGGAACGTTTCTGATGTAAAGGTAACAGCAGCGATTTTTTAATCCTCATTGGGTTTCCCAAATCAAAACGAGGCTCCAAGTGCACATATTTCCCCGCTATATGTCAAAATGTCGAAACAATGAAGATAACGTTTTTTACACAAGGTAGGGGTGATGTTGAAAAGCGAGAGAGCGATCGAGACAGTAAGAAATAGATACGATAGTAGAACGAATAGAAAAACGAAAATTGCAACAGAAAGAGTATTTTATTTAAAATGTAAGGGCAAGTGTACTTTCTGTAAGGACGAGTGCACTTACTCATTCACTCGACCTGCAGGGCGAGTGGGTCAAAGAAAATTTCTACACCTCTGCTCCATATATACACATTTTAACGCAACCAGTGTAGATCCAGATCAGCTGACACATCCATGCCATCTGATCAGGATCTGCACTGTTTGCTTTTTTATCAGAAATAACCTTATAAATCAAAAGGCCAATAGTGCAGATCCTTATCAGAGGGCACAAATGTGCTAGCAGCTGATCTGGATCTACACTGTTCATGGAGAAAAGGCTTAAATGTGTGAATAACAAATGAATCACAAAATGGCAATATATGTCTTTGGGATGTTGGTGTCATTTCTCGAAAAGGCATTTATAAAAAGAGTTCTCATGAGTACAGGTTTGCTCCCCTATTTCAGGAAGGATATGGTATAGGGGATGATGAGTTCTCCATAGCATACGATGGTTGCCGGCAGAGAATCTGGTATGGTGCACACAGTCAGCCTCATAAACATCCATGCTGGAAACCAGGTATGTCATTTGTTAACAGTGGTTACCAGTTTGTACATGTAAAACAACATGAAGTTAAGATTTTTATGGAAGGTGGGTTGTTGTTTGGAGGGGTAGGCTTAAGGGGTGGCAAAGGAGGATCTTACATAGTTTTTATGTTTTCAGAGAATTGATGATTATGCAAGTTTGGTATTGTGGTGATGTGCATGCAAACTTACACAAGTACTATTTGTTGGTTGTATGGGCACATTCAGTTAAGGTTAACATTAATCTTTGCTGACAATGTAGAAGGATCAAGGTGATATAATCCTGTTAACAAATTGCACACTGTGGCATTAGTTCATTTAACAAAGATCTGCTTGAGAGATTAGGCAAAATCCTTGAATAAAACATGACACATAAGGAAATAAGACAAAATCAGGGCTAAAGGTTATAAAACTGAGCATGGAAACCAGTCTCAAATCTCAAGCATCTGATTGACTGAAATGGTGATTGGTCGCCATTTCAGCCAATCAGATGCTTGAGATTTGAGACTGGTTTCCATGCTCAGTTTTATAACCTTGGACACAGACCATAATGATCTGGCTTTAAAGAAACTCTATATTTCTAGTTGCTGTAAACCAATTAATATTCGGGACCAATTATTTTTCGCTATATTCATTGATGGCACTGAAGCTAACATAATTTGCGTGAATATGTCTGCAGGATTATGAAATTATTTTTCAGAAATTAGAAAAAAACCTCACAAATAAATATTTACAAATATGTCTGGCCTTGCCAAAATGCCAAAATATTTACTGGTTTACTGTATAGCACCAGCAGGTTATTTTTCTTGGTTTTTAAGTTGTTTAGTTGCCTTCTATTGTAACACTTGCGTGGTGATTTAATGTCTTTCATTAATCATTTATATTGTTTGTATTGTAATGTGGTCTTTGATGCTTTTTTTTTGTATTTTTGGTATTTTATTTACTTGCGGCTGAAGGTGGGTAATTTTCATGTAATAGAAGAAACAAAAAATGCAATTATGAGATTAGATGGTTAGACAATGCCATGTATAAAGAAAGTACTTGTCAAATAAGAGTTCTTTGTTTTAAATCAAATAACCATAAACCAATAAGGACTAACTGACTTGAACTCAATTCTTAACCCTTTCCTCCATAGAAAAACCCTTATTGCATGGGCAAACAGTTTAGAACCAGATCAGCTAGCACATCCATGCCATCTGATCAGGTTCTAGACTGTTTGCTTTTTTATTCGTTAGGTTATTTCTGACCAAAATGCAACAAGTGCAGATCCAGATCAGACATCACAGATGAGTGATCTGTGATGATCTGTGATGAGCTGATCTGGATCTACACTGGTTGCACATGGGTATAAATGAGTATATATGGATGAAAGGGTTAAGCTGATAATGATTGTACTTCACACACAGCTGCTTGTCCATCTGTCTGGCAACTAAATTCACTGGGTCACTAGTAAAGTAAATCCTATTAGGTTGAAATTAACATTGCTACTTACAAAAGGATTAAACTTACTACACTATTATACAAATGAATAATCATTGTTAAATCCTATAGGGTGATAAAAGTTGGTGTTCTGTGATTCATATAAGTTAGTAGTCTGTGATTCAGATATATGGTATTGGAATTGTTTTACACTTAACCTGCTGTATTAATGTAATAGACTCATTGTTCTATTCATCTGAAATAGCCCATTCATCGTTCATAGCAATGTTTTACAGAAATTTATTATCCCTTTCCTCCATATATATGCCTTTTTTATGCTTGTGCAACCAGTTTAGATCCAAATCAGCCAGCACATCAATGCCATCTGACAAGGATCAGCACTGTCCACATTTTGGTCAAAAATTACCTAATAAATCAAAAAGCAAACAGTGCAGATCCTGATCTGCTGGCAAAGATCTGCCAGCTGATCTGGATCTACTATGTTCACCGATGTCATTAAGGGGTTTATATGGAGAGAAGGTTTATCTCAATTTATTGTGTGAAAAGCAAACAGGGTAGACTGGTGAGACAGTGGAGCTGGGCAGGTTGATCAGGGTCTGAACAGGGTTAAAGGATAAAGTGTGATTCAGACATCACTCACAGTATCAACAGTAGAACCAGTTTGAATCCAAAGATTGAATCAGATGGCCACTGAGACAGTCTTTTGTTTTCGTATATTTTCACTCATCCTTCACTGATTTGCTTTGGGGGGAGGACACACTATTAGACTGTGTACACTGTTTTGACTCATGAAATAAACATTCTTGCACTTTTTGCCACAAGTTTCTATTGGAAGGCTTCATAGCTCTGTGCCCAAGGTTATAAAACTGAGCATGGAAACCAGTCTCAAATCTCAAGCATCTGATTGGCTGAAATGGCACCTGATCGCCATTTCAGCCAATCAGATGCTTGAGATTTGAGACTGGTTTATAAATATATTTATATAAATGGTTCCACAATATTCAGTATAATTCTCTACACATAAAAACACAGAAAATTACTCTTAGTATTGAATGATTTAATGTTTTAGTATTTAGAATTTTCAGTATATAATAAAATCTTAACAGAACAAATAACAAATTTAAAATTGCAATATGCTAGTAAATAAAAATATCTGTCCATGAACTTTTTATGGATGCATACTATTTCATGATGTTGAATATGATGTCATTGTTGTTATCACACTGATGATTTGAACATGACTTTTGTAGATTCGTGTCGACTTGACTGTGATACCCAGAATTCAAGATATTTGAAAGTTACTCTAGTTAACTCTACTCCATAATTACAGGTTTTATCATGAGCAAAACAATTTTGATCCAGATCAGCTGGCACATCAGTGCTGTAGGGTCAGTTCTACACTCAAGGAAATAAACCAATTAATCTAACTGTGTAGATCCTAAACAGATGGCACAGATGTGCAGGCTGATCAATCCCTACACTGTTTGCCCATGGGATAACAGCCATACACCATGGAGTATTCGGTTAAGATTTCCTTGATTTTCTATAAATAGTTTTTGGCGTGTTATACAGTCAAATTTATTTATTTTATTTAAATTTATTCATTTTAGTTCTCTTTTGCTCTAATTGCTTTTCTATTATCATAGAAAATCCAATGTATGAAGAAAAAAACTTTGTATGAATTCCAGTTTAAAAGTAAAAGATTTAAGTTTTGTAGTATGTAAGTATTTAAGGAATTTCACATGTCTGCAGTTACAGTACAATGTTCCTGACAGTGAATGTGCCACCACCAGGGGATAGTTACTCAATAAAAAAAAATTTGTACAATGTGTTCTTGCTAACTTACCAGTCTATCAATCTATAAGTTTGAAGATATTGCACATTTTAATATAGTTAACCCTTATCTATCATTATGTGAGGATAAATCTATCTAAATTATGTGCATTTTTCCAAGTAAAGTTTTGTGGATGAAAGTGGTCCATAGCATAAGATTTAAGTACTTAGGTCACAGGCTCTTCCATCTGAACTTGGAATTTCCACAAATCACATGTATGATACAAGTACTGGTTTACATCGAGGAAGCTGTTATTTAGTATGACTGAAATCACCTTATATTAACACCTGCAAGATAAATTATGAAGATTTCAAAGAATAAGTGTGTTTTATCAGATTTTGTAGCTGAAATTTTAAATCACATACTAGTTCAACAATTATTCCACATTCACATTGTAATCCAAGTTTTTCAGTGGTTGTATATATTCAACAGGACAAGGGTAAAGTACAAAAATTCCATACTTTGTTCTTTTATATCAGCTGACTAGTTTACAATACTAATTTTCCTGTTCCAGTTCTTTAGTAGGTGTAGTCCAAGCCCGTGCAGGTTGAAAATGCTGCACTCCGGAATCTTCTGTAAATGGAATTCCCCCTTCAGTCGAGTCTTGTTGTTGTAACTTCTCCACTTCCTGTTGCTCGTACCGCGTCCTCTGACGCATTAACTCTTCTACCACCCGTCGCATTTTGA
This sequence comes from Corbicula japonica, assembly GCA_038501625.1. Classification (NCBI taxonomy): domain Eukaryota; kingdom Metazoa; phylum Mollusca; class Bivalvia; order Venerida; family Cyrenidae; genus Corbicula; species Corbicula japonica. The sequence goes on along the minus strand of JAZAYU010000034.1, from coordinate 2,703,516 downwards.
ATGTTGGTGTATGGCGTAAAGCTCTGCTGGCGGCATGGATAGGAATATTTGTTTTTCTATCACTATGAACTAGGATTCCAGTGAGTTGTTGTAAAAGAATATCATTAGCTGTGTACTTCCTCTTCACTTTCCCGTTTTGTACATTTACTTTGATCAGTTGCCACAAGTCTTTAGTTCTCTTTGTATTCTGCTCCTCCTCCTGCTTAGATTTTGCCGCCTTTTCTGCTTCAATTTCTGCTGCTGTTTTTTCAACCTTTTCCACTTTTTTCTCAACTTTTGGTGGAACATATCCCCATGATTTGGAATGGTCTATTGGCTTTGCGAATACACTAAGTAATATGGCAGCTTTTGATCTCACATCTGCATTTTTGGCTTTTTCTTCTTCGGCTTGCCTTTGCTTTTCTTCTTGTTCTAATCTTTTCTTTTCTGCAAGTTTTTCAGCTTCTTCTTCTCTTCGCATTAGTCCTAAAAAACTGTCAATTTTGCTGCGGATTTGTTTCTGTTCTTTAATTAACATTTCCTCGGTGATCTTTGGTTTTGCAGATTGTGCTCGAAATTGTATGGGTATATCTACACTCATCCTTGGATGCGACGTACGTGGAGTTGTGATACTACTAACTGTACTCTTAGTATCGCCACTTTGCGATTTATTTCCAAAAAACAAAGCTCGTAAATCAACTTTCTCAGTGTAAAGGTAATCATCATCATCGTCACTATCCCACCCTTCACTGTAAGATCGGGTAACCCTTGGCATTCCCGAATGAAACGATTTTGAACGGTAAATTTTTTCATTGGGTGTAGACTGTTTAAATGGAGCTTGTTTAGCAACATTGAATTTCACATGTGACTTGGATTGTCTGGTTAATAGACTGGTGCTAGTCGTTATATCCGGGAGTTTGGCGTCGGCCTCGTCAATGGCGCTCAGTCGGGAAGTAGATCTCTGTGCTGGTTCTGCAGCAGAAACTTTCGGTGGCGGAGCAGATTTAGATCCCAGTCTAGGTGAGTGTTTCACTGGTTCTTTGATGGTTGGTTCCGGAGAGGGTATAGCGATATCAAGTGTTGTTGACATCGTATGAGCAGTTGTGGCCCGTTCTAATGTACGTGCAGTCTGTGCCCTCTCTGAGTCTTGTTCAGACTTTTTACGGAGGGTGTAATCAGCCATTGTTTTCCGAGCTTTCTTGATTAATGGTTTAGCGTTATGATCTTTGAGTATGTTTCCTCTCAGTGGGTATTGCAATTTTTTATCAAGGTAAAATGACTCTTCACTTGTCATTCCAAGCCTTTTTGCGGTGTTCTGAATTTGTCTTTTGTCATAAGAAAAGTCTTTTCTTGGATCAATTCTCTTTTGCATAGCTAGATCGTTTTTTCGTTTGTCAATATCCATTACTTTGACTTGATAACGTAAATTACTTGTGTCCATATGAATATTTCTCATGGAATATGTTCGCTCTTTCTCTAAATGAGAAGTAGCGGTACGTAGATTGTGTTCACAGACATTGTTTCGGACTGCTGTGAGGCGTTCCGTGAGTGATGTCTTTTTAGCGCTGTCCAGGGCCTCGGATTGCAGATCCTGGTAAGGGTTTGATATCACCTGCTCTGTGTCCATTATGAAATAGCTACCTGAAATAGATAATAAATCTCAGGTTGAGTGATACAGTAAAACTCATCCAAGTCCACCCTATAATTAAGACTACCCCAATAATAAGACCACTATATATATGCTCCTTATAACAGTTTTTGCACTAATTCATACTCCAGAATTTAGACCAGTCCACTATTAAGACAACTTTTGTCCAGTGCCAGACATGGTAGTAGTTTTCCTGTAATGATATACATGTACTAGTATTTCTGTCATTAGTTACAAAATTTATTTCAAACTATTCTTACAAAACTTATTCCTCAGTTTTAACACTCATAAGTTTTGCATACACCATTCTTATTTATTTTAAACTGATCAAAGTTAAATAGGTAATGCACAAGAAACCTTTCAGAAATGTTCTAAACTTAATTTTCAACATGAAAATCAGAATTGTTTCAGTGAAATAAAATCAACATACACATATATATTTTTTAGGTTTAAGTGCAACTGAAAATTTCAAGTAGTCCGATAATCATGATTGCATGTAATGTAAAGTATTCTTTTTTTTTTAAACTTTTTAATTGAGAAAATTTTAAGATCTGATGTGTTCTTTTGAAAGCTATTAAACAGTTGTGTGTCAATATTTATGTCCATTATACCGATAGAAATGTAGAAAGGGTTTATTAACATCGCCTGTTTTTTTGCGTTACATTTTGAATGGTAAATTAAATATTTTTATTATGCATGAATTGGTTCGTGATTTTAAGATAACATTGACTAAAGATTTCTGATGAGAATTGATTGGATGTGAATTTCTAAAAATTAACTTTTTCTGTTAAATCAGCCATTTACAATAGTATCCTGTAGGTACTTAATCAATTAACCAACAAGGTAACAAAATAAAACCATGTTTGATGTTGGCACTTGACACATAAAAATTTGTTTTTGAATATCTTAAGTTGCATGCTGTCAATTTTGTCTTTTAATGAACATAATAAGATTCTTGAGTTGTCTCAATCACAGGGTAGTTAACTCCCAAGGCAGGTTTTATTATGTGTGAAGATAACGTAACAACACATTGTAGAACGGAACTGTAGAAAAATTTTAGTTATTTAGATGCATTATGTAACCAAATTTATGTCTTTAATGTCAGATTTTATAGTTTTTATTTAAACTTTAATTATTACTAGTATCTTTAATGTGTTCAAGATTCAGATGGGAAAAGTTGAGGTGATTGGTAAATCTTGGGCCAAAGGGAACTTTTTTTCAAGTGTTGCTGAAGCTCTTCCAAGCAAATGTGTTTGATGGTCATTCTTGCAATGTGTTTATTTATTTTTTCAATTTTTTTTTGATAGTTAAGGAAGTTGTAATGAAGTTATTTCTTACTGAAAAAAAGTTATTTCTTACTCTCAATGATGCAAGTACATTATTTTTGATAGTCTTTCACAAGGGGTGGGAGATGACTTCACTCAGCACCTGAGTGAAAAGACAGGAAATACAGATCGAATATGCAAGAAATTGGTTAAACAGTAGTTTTAAGCTTCAAAAGGGATATGGCTGTTATCATTGGGAGAACAGTGTAGATCCAGATCAGTTTGCTTATGTGTCTGTCTGATCAGGATCTACACTGTTCCCTTTTTGTTTTTATAATTAGTTTATTTCTGACCAAGAAATGAAACGTGTAAATTCTGATCACACATGCAATAAAACATGTATATATTATGGAGTTGAGGGTATATATTTTAAGGAAAACTGTACAGTAATGAGATACCTTGTTCCTGTCGATGGACCTGTAGAGTATTACTCTCCATTACCATTCCCTCATTTAATATTGCTATTGAACGCATCATTGTCACTGGTTCACTTGTAATTAAGGATTGCACTCTTCATTAACAATTATTCCATAAAGAACAATTGTAGTGTTAAAAACACTTCAGAATTACTTGTTATGCATCTATTCTGTTACTACATGTTGGCTATAGATAGATAACAACTATCAATGAACAAGGTGCATCATAAGACTTCATAAAACACATTCCAGCTCTCCAAGATACAGACTAAGGCTTCACAATTTATAAATTTGTCATTTAAGAATAAAAGAGTTACAGTTTTATTTCACACACATTGAAACTTGATGACCAGCTAAACTTAATCCACATTAATCCATTTAGAAACAAGGTGTTTTGCCAAGTTGCTCTCTGTCTTATATTTCTAACTCCTCATTTATTCTTTTATGCAAGTCAGTTTTCTTGTGAAGGGTTTGGAAACTAATGCATAGCCTAGAAAGAATGAACTGATAGACAGCTGAATTGCTTCTTTAGAAATTTAGTTTTAATTGTTTTCTTTCAAATTTTTCAATTACAGGTATTACATAAAGCTCTTATTTCACATTATAAATCTGACCGTTTATATAATCTAAATTAAATAATGTTGCAGCATAATTCTGCAGGCTTTATAAAGTAGTGTATTGTGTCATTTTATTTTATTTTTATTATACTTCACTTAATATGCATTTGTTGACTTTTGGCATAAAGTGTCTTTTGGTCTTAAGTGTTGGTATTTATTTTATGGTTTCTCAGGAATTAAGAATTCTTCTCGTTGAAATAAAAGTGGTATTCCACTGTTTTCATACTGTGGAATATCATTTTTATTTTCACTTTTTTTTCATGGTGCTACAAATACACACATAATATTCTGAATGAGGGCTATAAAGTATATTTTACAGATATAGAATATTATTATTAGTGCAAAATTGTTCAGAAAATGTAAATATTTACATTACAGTATGCAAAAATAGTTAAGAAAATTTGTTAAGTATGTGTTACCATAAAAAATAGTTCAGAAAATGTGTTTACCCTGTATTAAAATACATAAGATAGTTCAGAAAATGTGTTTACCCAGCATTATAATACATAAAATAGTTCAGAAAATGTGTTTACCCAGCATTATAATACATAAAATAGTTCAGAAAATGTGTTTACCCAGCATTATAATACATAAAATAGTTCAGAAAATGTGTTTACCCAGCATTATAATACATAAAATAGTTCAGAAAATGTGTTTACCCAGCATTATAATACATAAAATAGTTCAGAAAATATGTTTATCCTGGATTTAAAAAACAATAGTTAAGAAAATTTGTTAAAAAAAATTATGCCTTTACTCCATAGATGACTTTTATTTGCAAGGGCAAACAGATGTGCCGGCTGATCTCACACATGTGATAAAGCCTGTCTATGTGGAGTAATTGCCATATAACAGAAACTTTTGTAATACTACAAGGATATTTCTTTGGAAAATTGAAACAAAGATTACAGATAAACAGCCATGATAATACCATTGTATTAAACAGCATGTTAGTTTGATCATAGGAAACAGTTATCATTTAAGGCAACTGTCTGGTAAAAATAATATGCACAGCTAGTCTCCAGCATTGCGAACTACACTGTAATCACTTCAGGTCTTAGGATAATTATTGGGACACCCTTATTTTTCAAGAGATTAGTTATTTGACACTTTAAAGATCAGTATTTTCGTGCCCCTATGATTTTTTAAACAATTTTTCAGGGACCCATTAGACACAAAATTTGTTAAGATTATTTTGAACTGTCCCAAGACCTCGGTTGAGTAGGATATCTGTATTTGACCTCACTGGTAATTATCGATAAGTTTCATAATGTTTTGCAAATTAAATAATTAAAAATGTGTGTTGAACATCATTTTGTAATATGTGTTATACAAATATTCATAAAAAATAAACTATTAAACAAATTTTGCATGTAAAGAAAGGGTATACCATCTTGTCTGGGTCCATTGTCTATCCGGTCATTTGCCATCCTGCCAAGCTTTCCTCCAGAATCATTTTAGTGAAAGTTTACTTCAAAACATTTTTTAACTTAACTTGTCATTTCTTTATGATCCAGTATTTAATTACAGTAAATTCTGTATATTTTATGTAATAATTAATCCTGATAATCATGAATTTATTGCACACGTAATGATCACTTTTGTAAGTTATCATCATAAAAAACGTCATGTTTTTATAAAATCATTATCTGAGCTTTCTGTTTGTCATTTAGTACGATTGTTTTCACCGGCACATGTCAGCTTCACGGGGGATTTAGTGTGAATTGTCAGAAAACGATAGTTTCGATAGTTTCTGGGGGCTGTTAAGATGAGCATTATCTATAAACAAATATTGAACAGACAACTGGAACAATTAATAATCAGCGCTATTGACACTTTTTTCAGTTTCTAATGGGTGAAAGAAAATATTTTCTTTCATTTGAGTACCTGAACCACTGGGTATGATTAATGATTTGTTTTACTGACAATATTCAATTAGGGTTGTGGTAATGGCTTGTATTTTGTGAAGATATTGATGGCATCGGTAATGACATGGTTTACAGCTGCTTGCAGTGATGGCCTCCAGTTATTTGTTTTTTAAGAAATCTAATGAATCTTAGATAAATCAAGTACTTAATTAATCTTTATTAAAGAAAATCTGTATTAATTTTGAAACAGTAGTTAATAAAAAAAATTTACCCCCCAACCACACACACCTAAAGAACTTAAAAACAGAGACAATTTAAATGCTTTTGAATGACTTTCTTAGACCAGCATAAATTTACTATTATGATACTTTTACTCTTTGTTTTTCTCTTATTGACAAATCATAAACATGGTTTCTGTAATATTATGCATATAAATTGTAGTATTTTTAGTCAATATTATTTGATTTTTATCAAGAGCAGTATTAGATTTTAAATGATGATTATTTTGGGTATAACAATTGCAGTCAATTGATTTGTTTAATCCATACTGGTAGAGCTAAGAGTGTTGGATAACTGATTCTGCAGTATGGAGTACCTAGTATAAGCTGTATGGCAGCTTTATTGTGTCTGGTAGGTCAGAGCTCAGGGCCCAACATCATAAAACTGATATCAGTCTCAAATCTCGAGCATCTGAATGGCTGAAATGGCAACTGGTCAGACAGTTTTTTTTTCAACTGACCACTCACAGAGTTTAGATCCTTGACTTTAGTCCCATGTATAATGATCCTGATCACAGTGGTGTTTCTAAGAACTTCATTGGCTGAATAGCAAGGATGTAGACCCAGATCACACTTCTGTGCCCAAGATCATAAAACTAAATCTGGAGATCAGTCTCAAATCTCAAGCATCTGATTGGCTGAAATGGCGACCAGTCGCCATTTCAACCAATCAGATCCTTGAGATTTGAGACTGATCTCAAAACTTAGATTTATGATCTTGGGCCCTGGGAAGTGCAAGGTAGTCTCAGTCTATGCTGGTCACCTTTGTGACATAATCTTAGCACTTACCCATTTACTCCTTATGTAATTGTTTTATCACACGTGTGAACACTGTGTACATCAAGATCAGCGGTAAATCCATATATACTTGCAGGATCTACACTGTTTGATTAGTAAAAACCTAATAAATCAAAAAAAGCAAAAAACTAACAGTGTAGATCCTGATCAGGCCTGAAGGTTATAAAGCTGAGCATGGAAACCAGTCTCAAATCTCAAGCATCTGATTGGCTGAAATGGCCACTGGTCACCATTTCAGCCAATCAGATGCTTGAGATTTGAGACTGGTTTCCATGCTCAGTTTTATAACCTTGGGCACAGGTGGCACAAATGTGCTGATGGTCTGGAACAACATTGTTGGCCCATTCAATAAAGGTGTATCTCTGGTGTAAAGTATTAATAGAAAACATTATCATTGCTGTGTTCAGGATTTTAAGGAAGAAATGTATATACAGCTTACCATTAATTCTTGCCAAGCTTAAATTTGCAGACAAAACTTCAACAACAACAACAACAACAACAAAACAGAATCCCTTACCAGCTTGTTCAATGGGCGATACAAACGCCCCAACTGTTGACTTTGACTCCGACATTTTGCTACAATTGTGTGCTAATAATCCAGTCTGTATCTTATTTATTAAATTTTCTTTAAAAATACTTTTGCTGTATTAAATATTGCATAGTAAACTCTTTATTGCATTATATTAAATCATTAATCACTTAAGTATCAAACTATGTCTCAGTATAAAATATTTATCAGCTAATAGCACGTGGCACCAAAGCAAGTCGCGAATGCCAGAAGGTAACAATCCTTGTATTAAGTATAACAATATGCAGTGTCTTCTGTTCCAAACTTAAACTGAAGTATATCATATTTTACTGCTGATTACATCTACATTTTTAGCATTTTGACAATACGAGGTATTAACTATCTTATTAATGCTCTGTTAATATGCATAGCTTGTTTTAATGATGTTCATCTGCGCAAAAACAATATAAATTAAACTTTGTTTGACCACAGTACATCTGTGCTTTCTGATTAGAAACTACATAGGTTGATTCCTTGTTTAGAAATAATCTAAAAAATCAAAAATCAAAAACAGTGTCAATTTGATAAGCCTGCATGAATGTGCAGGCTGATCTGGATCTACACTGTTTGCCCATGGGATTAAAGCCATGTCTCATGGAGTAAATGGTTCAGACATGAATTCAGCAGGCGACAGGGCTTGGCACATTCATGCCATCTAATTAGGATCTACACTCTTAGCTTTTAGATTTATTAGGTTATTTCTTATCAAAATGCAACCATTGTAGATCAGATCTGATGGCACAGATTTTCGAGCTGATCTGGATCTACACTGGTCACACACTTGATAAAACTTGTATATGCTGATAAGTGATAAATTTACTTGCTGACTTCAACATATTAAGTGTAGCAGAATGTTGAATGAGCAAAAAGTGATCCAAGTCACCTGATCAGGGTCTACACTGGGCTTTTAGATTAATTATTATATTGCTGACCAAGAAACAACCAGTGCAGATCCAGATCAGATGGCAGGGATGTGCTGGCTGTAACTATACTGCTCGCATATGCAATAAAATCAGTATATCTGGGATAATTGACATTGAAGAATAACTGAAGATTTCTTTTCAACAGATAAGATGTTTAATCAACATTCAGTCAGGTTGAATGTCCACCCCTTTATTCATTGTATCTTTTACCGAACATTTAAACACATTAATGAATCTTTGAATTGGTTGCTCCATTGTCTATGTGAAGTGCTGATTGGGACAGCTTGAATAGAGGATTCAAATATCAATAATATTCCTGATACAATTTAAACTGGTAATTGCGGTCAGGTGCATTTTGACAGGTTTTCATTAGGCTGCGTTTAATCATTTTATAGTTTCTTGCCTTATGATTATCTGTTTAAGAAACTGTTAATTAGTGATATTTCTAACTTACATAGTGAAATAATGTATTTCCAAATTAAAGTAACAATAGTTGGTTTTTGTAAGTCTTAAATATTTGTGTGAAGTTAAAGGAAAAGAATCTAAAGAGAATTATAATTACTGCCATAATAAGTTATTTTCTATTAACCACCAACCAACTCTGTTGTTATGTTAAGCCTAACAACAGTAAATTTTCATTTTAATTCAATGACATTTGGTTGTTTTGTTAACCTTTTCCTTGGTATATATGTATGTTTATGCATGTGCGACCAGTGTAGATCCAGATCAGCCGGCACATCAGTGCCATCTGATCAGGATCTGCACTGGTCGCATTTTGGTCAGGAATAACCTAATGAATCAAAAAGCAAACAGTTTAGATCCTGATCAGATGGCACGAATGTGCCGGCTGATCTGGATCTAAACTGTTCGCCCAAGCAATAAAGGTGTATCTATACAGAAATTAGAGGATACAACATGAGTGATCATTTTATACTGAAATTATTAAACGAGTCATCTAAATTGATATAAAACGAGGCTTTTGCCGAGTTTTATATCGATTAATTAGATTAAGATGACGAGTTTAATAATTTCAGTATAAAATGAACACGAATGATGTATTCTATTTATCACATACCCTGAACGAAACAAGCAAAATCAATGAATTGTTCCTATTTATCGCCTAGTAGAGTGAAATCAAAACGTGTGTAATTCGGTTGTGTCGGGTGACACATAAGCTAGTCCACAAAGAATTTATCCTACCGTTTACCCATTTGCCAAAATAAGTAAAAATAAAATTAACTGCGCTAGAGTCTAGATATTAAAAGAATCTACCAGTTATAGGCTTCTGAAGTTGTGTTTTATTAAATAAATCGATCTACTGTATGACATCATTTGTATAAACTTTCAAATCGGCATATGACAACATTGAAATTTGCTGGATATAAACTCATAATTTGGATTGAAAATGTGGTTCTGATGTTTTTATGTTTTGTTTCGGGGATGATGTAAGATCACACAGACAATGTTCTGAAAACAATGTCAGCGTCTGGGTCATTTTGTTTTCGATTTAAAAGAAATGAAAATGGCTTTGCTGCTGTTGTTGAATTTCATCATGGACTTTCCTATTGATATCTTACGGAGTAAACAAGATGTTAGAAAGTTATATTTTCCGTGGATATTATCAATATAAGGGATGCTTAAGTTCCTTATAGAAGTTGATTGCTTGCCTGAAGTGGTCAGATGGCAAAAGTAAATCATTTTCATAATTTGTTTTGATCGCTGATAACGCGGATGAATAGTGATTTGGCTGCAATATATAACTAGTTATATATTGAAAATATATAACGGGTGTTATTACACTCCCACACCGGAAGGTATGTGATAATAAGAGGTTATTAACCGATGTTCAAGGGCCGGGAGGTGATATCGGCCCGGAAGAGCAATATTGGCCCGAGAGCTTTAGCTCGAGGGCCTATGTTGCTCTGCCGGGCCGATATCACCTCCCGGCCCTTGAACACCGGTTTATAACCATTTTATTACATGTGCCGGGCTGATATCAATGTCTGCCATTTTCGTGCTCTGTTATTCATAAAATTACTGTGCACTTGTCTATTAATTAATTAACTACGTCACGATGAATGATTTCACTACTACGTCATTTAGTGTTTTGCGACGTAATAAAAGATTGTTTACATTTCAAACTGTAACAGAGCAAGCTGTCAGTTTTTTTTTTTGTTTTTTTTTAGTTTTGTTTTGTTTTAAGTGATAATGTCTTCGGACTATTCATGAAATTGTGCAAGATATGTGATTGTGAAAATGTGAATTCTGGAAGTGTTTTACAGGGTTATGGGTATGTAACGGCTTTTATTTGTGAGTGTTTCATTCTCATAACGCTGCTGTGAGCTTCAATTAAATCAAATTGGTAGATAGGCCTATCAAGGCTTCAAAGAATAATAAATCATATGGAAAATATGAAGGAACATGATTCTGGAAATATATGTTCAGTGCTTTTCTTGGTTGTCCCCAGGTATGTACAATTTCTCAATGTTTCTCTTGTCATTTTATGGCTCTTAGAATAGGTCTCATGTTAGCATGCATGTTCTTTTTTTAAATATGCTACTTCTTGCATCTAGCTCCAAATGACTTGAATGGACTCGATCGATCCAATCGTCGCCATCTTGAATTTTAAAAGTTAAATCCTGTATCAATGGTTACCACGTGCCATAATTCGTGATACAGGATTTCTGCCCGCAATATCAGGTTTTCGGCCCGCGATATCAGGTTTTCGGCCCGCCCTTTATCATGCAAAGTACCCGGGCATTTTGGTCATTATTTGTTACTATTTATAGTAACACGTGTAATAAAGGGTTAAAGATAATGGCAATATAAGCTGTTCTAGGAGATGCAGTGGCTGTTTTAGTTGTTCTTTATAAGCAAATGACAGAGAAAGTTTTTTTGTAAGATAAAATCACTGAATTAGTTGTACAACTAAAGCTTATAACAGATTAAGTTGTTCAATTAACCAAATCATAGAATGAGTAAAATGTTATATTACATGTAATGGAAGAATGAGTTGGTATGTTAAAGCCACTTTCTGTTAAAGCCAGTAATGGAATCAGTTCATGTATCTGTTGTTATATTAGCTCCAATGGGATATGGCTGTTACCCATGGGCGAGCAGTGTAGATCCAGGGCCTAAGATCATAAAACTAAGTTTTGAGATCAGTCTCAAATCTCAAGGATCTGATTACCAGGCGCCATTTCAGCCAATCAGATGCTTGAGATTTGAGACTGATCTCCAGATTTAGTTTTATGATCTCGGGCCCAGGTTACTCAGCACATCAGGTGCACTACATGTATTTGCTTTTTTGATCCATTAGGTTATATCTGACCAAGAAGTGAAAATAGATCCTGATCATAAGATACAGATGTGTTTGCTGATCTGGATCTTTCCTGTTCCGACATGAAATAAAACATGTATATATGTAGTAAGGGGTAAAGCAAGTTTTGGTGCACACCAATGACAGAATCAGTAACTGTTGTAAAAAAAAGTTTAAAAAAAACAGGAACATATATGAAAAACTAATAATTTTTATGATATAAGGCATTAGGAAACTATCCCATTTCTCAAGGAATATAACATGACATGATATGATGAAGCATATTTGTATAACAATAATAATGTTTTAGTCTATTAAGTAAGAAATGCCCTAGATGCTGTGATAAGAAATAAACAATGATAAATGATTGAACAAAAAATGATTTGTCATAAACAACTGCTGGGGTCTCCAGATTTATTGCGATGTTTGGATGGAATTTGTTGTTTGTAAAAAAATGATAGTCATTCAGCTTAGTGTCGACAAATACAGGATTTGTAGTATATTGGACTGTGAAAATATAGTTGTGCTAGTTGTAGCTCAACCCTTTATGCCATATAATGGATTTATCAAATACTTGAACAGTGTAGGTCCAAATCAGCTGGCACATCTGTGCCTTCCAATCTGTGTTTCCTTATCAGAAATAACCTAATGAATCAAAAAGAAGAGAGTGAAGATGTGCAGGCTGATCTGGATCTACACTGTTTACCATGTAATAACAGTTATATCCCATGGAGTTAAGAGCAAAGAAATGTCTAGAGCTTTATGTCACATTTCATTACTAGTGTAGACCCAGAACACGCATCAGCACAAGTTGATTATAGTCAACCGTTAATTCAGTGATTAACCCTTTTCTCCAATTATATGCATTTTTACGCATGTGCGACCAGTGTCGATTCACATCACATTTTGGTAAGAAATAACCTAATGAATCAAAAAGCCAACAGTTTAGATCCTGATCAGATGGCACAGATTTGCTGGCTGATCTAGATCTAAACTGTTCACCCACGCAATAAAAATGTATCTATGGAGGAAAGGGTTAAACAGTCTATGTAGAAACTAGAGTTTCTAGGCTGACAATTGACCTTACGCTGGAGCTTCCGTAACCACGCCCACCAATTTTCAAGGGGAACTACTCTTCCGATGTCCGTCAAACAAAATGGCTAATCGAGTCGGTACGCTCGCAAACCTACCCGATGATTTTGGAATAAATTACTTTAAATGTAACATATAGTCACGAAAGAAACAAAAAGCAAAAGCTTTTATATCAGGCTATAACTTGGATGATTATAAAAAAAATTAACGCACGATAACGGAACACAATGGATTAAGGGGTGTCGGACATTTCAACCCCTAGACATAATTTTCAACTCATCGTTCAAAACGAAGACTTTTTAACCCCTCGACTTTTCAACCCCTTAAATGTAGACTGCTCAACCCCTGTCCCATTGGAAATTTCAACCCGCACATATCAACTCTTCCATTTGTGTAACCATTTATATTGATGACATTCAACTCCTATTATTTAAGACATTTCAACCTCTCCCATGAAAAACAAATTTAAAGAATACACTACCAATTAATTCACTTGAAATGGTTATTATTTTGCTGGTTTTAACATATTTATATGTGAATTAAGCATAAGAATTTATACCAAATATACATTTAACGAATAGTGTTGTAATACTATAGTTAAAGAGTATTACTTGTTATTTTTCACAAAAAAGTGAATATACTAGAGACCAGTGTTTTACAATGATATACCAAAACTTGATTTAATGACGGTAATAGTGGCAAACCTGTTAATAATTTTAATAATAATTATTAATCATACAATGCTATAATGGATGGCAACGAATATTCGAACATTTGAATATTCAAATACCGACGGGACATTCGAAAACGATTTTTGTGATTGAATATTAGCTTTTGTAAAATTAAATATAAAGAAATAGCAAATAAATTTTAATTATTATCGAAATTCGAAGTAAAATTAACAGAAACACCTGGTGTTATTAAAAGACGTTTCATTATCTATCTTCTGGCCCAAATTTAACAGTGATTCACACAACACGAATTATCTCTATTATCTTTACCGTATTATAACAATCATTTGATGCGGCTTTTTAGCTTCATCCAATGATAAAGTTTTCAATTTAAATAAAAACATACACCACCATGGTCTTTCTTAAATCAGTCAGGTATTTGTTTAAAGAGTGTTTGTTTTTTTTTCGTTTTATTATCAAGATTATTGATATTTTAAGATGATGTACATATTCGAGATCCAGAATCATTCCTATTTAGGAAACATCGTTAATAAAAACTATTGAAGTATGACAGAAATTGAAATTTAGAATGAATTTTTCCCGTAAAAATCTTTAATTTAATTATCATTTTTTCAAACGTCCCCAGTTTTATCATTTATCAATATATTTAGCTGTTTTAAATCTCCAGATTTGTTGTTGGTTTTGGGAACAAAATGAACCTAATTCTATTCGCTTGCCTCTCCGGATAGCTAGTGTCAGAATTACAAGTGCCGTAGCAGCACCTTTTCACCATTATTTATGAAAATCTTTTAATAAACTTGAAAATTTGATGTCAGACACGCTGGTAAGTTTTACGGACAAAATGGCGGATAGTAACAAGGCTTATCAGCGCAATACTCTGATTGGTTAATTGCGCTGTCAGTCAGACGGCCAGCGTAAGGTCAATTGGACATACAGATAATGTATAGAGAGTATACCTGGGTTATTTAAGAACCTCCTGGTCTGTTCATCGCTAGGGGATGCTGTGTCTTTTCTATACCGTAACATTTCACTCATCACACACTTTTCTGCCTGTCTCACTAGTCTTTAAGTCCTTGTTTCATAAGACAGTTTTTCTATGCAGATATTTATGTTGGAGCAGAATTTGTAACTTTTACCCGAAACTATTTTCTTGTTTGATTTGCTCCCATTTAAGATCAGGGATCTTTAAATTTTATCCAGAAATCCAGTTTTTACTACGACTGCATTCGAAACTTCAAAAGAATTTCTTTTTTTCCAAAAAGAATAAATCCCACTTTATATAAACAAAATAAAATTCAAGGAAAATTTTGACCTTACCACAAGGTTTAAAAGAAGAAAATCAATGTTTCGGTCAATTGCTGTTTAACAATTATTGTGTTCATGTAATTATATTGTCGAGGAATTGCTATTTAGTAAGATGAAGTTTCTTTTGATGAGTCTGACATCTTAAAATACAACAGTTTAACTCCAAGTAAGGATAAAAAGTTTTTTATTGGTTCAGCCTTGTTTAATGCTTAGATCACTCATTCGTGGATTCACGGAGTTGATGTGGAATAAGCTATGGATACAAGCCGGCATTATTCATGGCTTGATGATCATACATAGTGGTACTTGTATCTCCAGGAAAATTTTTGAGCTTTATTCCCCACTGGCAATTTACGGGTTTTCAATGATATTTAATCCACAGCGGAACCAGCAAAGTGATCAACAAATGTGTCTAGGCATAACGGGAGTTATTGTAAAGAAGTATGCAGTCATAACCAAGGTTCAGCACTGGAGATCGAAGGCTTTTTCCCTTACTTAACTTGAAAGACTTCCAAAATTAAAAATGTGTTTGAATTTAGTTGTTATTGTTGTAAATGAAGAAAATTATACAAAAATAAAAGAAATTTTAATGTGGAAGTTTGTAACGTTTTTCTGCTTACATCGGAAAGCAATGTTTAGTTTTTTTTTCATGTAAGTCGAATATGTTTTGAATAAAGGAAATGTGAAAAGATATTGTTTTATTTTGAAGTCATAGTTCAGGATAGCATATCAAACTCGTGCAGATTTCATTTGGATAATTGTTAGTCAACAAGAATGCCATGTAGTATTCCACTTTATAACTACCTGACCTGGGTGAGAGGCCTGTCCCCGATGATTCTAGCTGTGGTAGCTAAAGGTGGGAAGTAAATTGAGACAGTTGTGTAACTGAAAAATGCAGCAATTCCACAACTCAACTTGTTCTTGTTTTTATCCAAGTAGACAGAAACCTTATAATATGTTTATATAACCAGCAATGATTTTATAGCAGATAGGGGCAAATGAAATATTGTTTCAGTGATAAGTACTTGTCAAGAGAACATGGCCATATAAAATTTGTAAAACTGTTTGCTGATAAACCATTTTGTTATATTAATGTTAATTGTCTGTCACGACTGTCTAGTTAATGGGTAACATACTAAACAGTTCTGTTATATATTTCAGGTGTGTAGGCTAAGGGCCTACACCACTTGGGAATTAATAGGTTCAGTAGATGAGTGGGGAACTTAGTTTTTTTGTACGACATTACGCAACCTTGTTGAGACGTTTAATATATTTGATTTCCATTTATAACCTTTGATGTGTCAGATTAGGATTAAAAATGATAGAAAATCTATTTGTTTAGGAATAGAAATATGGAGAGATAATTGATCCAATATTACAAGCCGTCAAGGATTTTCAGAAATTTGATACTTAATGAAATAATATTGCATACTTTGGGTATTAAAAGAGCTTTACTTGATTCCATAAAAACATGCTGTAGATCAAAAACATGGCTACAGATTTCTTATGCAGATAAAGTGATTAAAAGAAATTTAAACTACAGATCCTGACAATCTTAATAAGACGGATGTGCAAAATGCAGTTGTGTTTTTAATCTAGATTTTCTTTAGAAAATCCTGTTTATTAGTTTAAGGACATACGTTGTTGGTCTGGCAGCGGGTGTAAACTTCTGAGCTATGACATGCACAATGGAATTATAATGAAACTTACCATTTAGCCATAACTATGACATGCTCTATCAAGTGAAATGGCGTAATCTTAATGATAATTGTAATCAGTTACTTAGTGTTACAGAACATAAGATTTTTTTTTCTTTCACTTGTATACAGTCAAACCTGTCTACAAAGACCACTCAGGGGAGAACCCAAAAATGGTCTTTAAAGACTGGGCCCAAGATCATAAAACTAAATTTTGAGATCAGTCTCAAATCTCAAGGATCTGATTGGCTGAAATGGCGACTGGTCGCCATTTCAGCCAATCAGATGCTTGAGATTTGAGACTGATCTCCAGATTTAGTTTTATGATCTTGGGCCCTGGTGGTCTTTGTTCACTGGTAAATTTTTTCTTTAAACCAGTCAGTGGGACAAATTAGGTGTGGTCTTTGTCCAAGGGTGGTCTTTGTTTACAGGTGGTCTTTAGCACAGGTTTTACTGTATTTGTTTAATTTGAAAAGTTTTTTATGAAAAGTACATAAAACTCAATGACCAAAATAACAGCTTCTGCATTGAAGTCTTAAGTAGGCATATTGTAGGTGTTAGGTTGAAATGCCATCGAGTCTAAATTTGTTTTGAGGCAGTCTGCTACTTCATACCTGTTAGAATAATAAATGATATGCTGTAAATCATTTATTTGTGTTGCAAAGTTTGTTATGTAACAAACAAGCAATTGCAGTAATTTTGTAATTTTAAATTTCTAATAATATTCATGTAATTTCAACTTTCAAACAACTTTTATGAAACCAACATGAATCTTTTGTTACTTTCCTTAGCACTTAAAAAAGCAACAAAGTTTAATGCCTTCACAAAATAAGGTTTTTTATCAACAAGCTTTGATTGATCATCTACTTTGTAAAGAAAAGATAGCTTTACCTGGTACAAAGTAATCAGTAATTGTAATTAACTGTAATGGATTACATTTTCTCACTGTAATCAAATGTTTGTTTAGTACCACAGCCACTATGTAGGTAATATATAAAATAAATGTACTGCAATAAGTGGCTTAATGTATTTTTAAATGAAAGCTGTAGAAACTGCCATCACAACCACTTTATTTCTATTGCATAAAATACATATAACACATGATGTACCTACCAATTTGGTAAAATACCCGTGGTTTAATGTCCTTCGATTGCATTCTGTTGTCTGGTGTAGGTCCCAGTAAAGATTTTATTTAAAACTTCTATTATTATTTTAGGCACCAATCTTAGGTTCCTTTTTTAATGTCCATGGTTTTTAGTTTCTGGTTGCTATAATATCAATTCCAGACATATGGTATTCTGAAGACAAACTCTTCACTCTCATCTGAATTATTGCTTCTGTTGTATCCAAATCACATTGACATGAAAGAATACGGCAGAGTTTTTAACTCTGATACAGTATTAATGGACCTTTTTATGCAACTTTAAATATCTCCTTTCTAGCCTTTTTAATCAAAGAGAAATTTGTCAAGTTTCATGCAAGGTCAGTGTCAAACTCATAGATCCAAACAGAGGTCTCATTTTGCCATTCAATGGAAGCCTAATGGGTGTTTTTATGAAAACGGCAAAGAAATCAAACTGAATACGATGATTAATTGAACATAAATATGGTTGAAATGGATCCCTCGTTTCGTTGTGATTTATGTGATTATCACAAGATATTAAATTATTTTTACTGGGCCATTTTATTTGACAACTTGTTGTAATATTACAAATAATGTTATTTTTATGGGAGTTGGTTACATTTTCCTGACGAGCAAATGTCTGAAAAAAGCACTGAGTCTAATTAAATTCCTAAAGCTTTAAATATGGTCCTTTAGACTTAATTCCAAAACATTTCAAATGTCGGCAAGGGATATAATTTATTTATAAATTGCACCAATAAATTCCAGTTAAATCATTCAGTAGCAGTTTCCTTGCAGAAGCAGTATCCTTGCACATCCAATTGGAAAAATCCTTTGATTTGCCCATAAGGGTAATTTCAAAAAAAAAGAAAATTGTTTCCAATTTCACTTGTCTTACAGAATACAACCTGCTGCAATTCTGGGAAAATTTCAAATGGAATGGCAAATACACAGGTGTTCCCTTTCTTCCTTTCTTAAAAGTATTTAATTTGAAGGTTTAAATGTTTGATTCAAGTGGTTAAAAAATGGTCTCGGTCATTATAAGCCAAGTGGAAAGTTTTTGAAAGAAAATTGGAAATAAAGTTTGAAAATTGAAGGTTAAAATTAAGAGGATCTTTCAATATTTGGACACAGTGCTTGATACTTGACAAGTGTATGATATTATCATATCAGATTTAAAATTGTTTGCAGGGGCATTTTGAGAATGAAAGGTGTAGCGATACTAAAAAGTCTACTTTAATAATATTTGTAGTTTCGAATTTCTTTTGTGAATTTGTAAATGCTTTTAAGTTACATGTAGTCAGCCATGTTTCTGGGCAATATTATCATGGTCTACCTTTTAGGCAGTGTATTTAGGATCTACACTTAACCCAGCCTGAGCTGAAGGTTATAAAGCTGAGATTGGAAACCAGTCTCAAATCTCAAGCATCTGATTGGCTGAAATGGCGACTGGTCGCCATTTCAGCCAATCAGATGCTTGAGATTTGAGACTGGTTTCCATGCTCAGTTTTATAACCTTGGGCACAGATCATGGTATGTACTGTATGAAGTCTCTAGGATATACACTTAATGCAGTCTGATCAGGGTCTACACTGTTAATAAGCCCTATTACCAATGAATCCACTTACTCAAATTGAATGAAGTCGAGTCTTTTAAATATATTTAATGGGTTAATAGTTGGGAGTCCTGTCACAAAATAAGGCGTGTCTCATCAAATTTAACTGAAAGAAAAATATGTGAAGTCATAGCAGAACTGAAAAAAAATCAAAATTCTCATTAGAGGCCTTCACAAGTAAAATAAGATCATTATTTCAGCATAGTCTAATTGATGGGTTGGTCATGATTTCATGATGGTTTCAATGAGGGGATTTACTCTATATTCAGTTCCATAATCTTCAGATGATAGGTTATAGTAAAATAGAGTTTTGTTCTAATTTCAGGTGATATATTGGGCTTGATGTTGGACGTGGACAATCAGATCATAGTTTTCTCCCTAAATGGTAACAGACTCCCTCCAGAAAGGGACCTCTTTATATGTGCCAGGTATGTGGCTTAGACATTTGTTCTTATGTTAAAGGCTGAGTGTAAGAAGTACTGCCGAGTTATTCCTCCACTGCTGTTAAACCTTTGAATACATATATATTGTTTGTAGATCCACATCCATGCCATCTGATCAGGATCAAGACTGATTGCTTCTTGGTCAGAAATAACCTAATGAATAAAAATTGAATGTGCTGGCTGATGTGGACCTACTCTCTATGCTCGTGTGATCAAAGTCATACCTGTGGAGAAGAGAGTTGAAACCAGCCTATCTGTGAAATTACATCTGTGCCCAAGGTTATAAAACTGAGCATGGAAACCAGTCTCAAATCTCAAGCATCTGATTGGCTGAAATGGCGACCAGTCGCCATTTCAGCCAATCAGATGCTTGAGATTTGAGACTGGTTTCCAATCTCAGCTTTATAACCTTCAGCCCAAGTTGTTTGCAAAAATCAGCAGACTCAGTACTGAAGAGTGTAAACTACTTGTGATCATTTTACATTCTAACTATTGAAAATAAACAAATTTCAAATTAAATTGCGTAATATTTGTGTAAGTGACAACTTGTTTGTTTTTTTCTGTTGTACAGGAGCGGGTTCTTTGCTGCTGCCAGTTTCATGTCCTATCAGCAGTGTGAATTCAACTTTGGTGCAAAACCCTTCAAATTTCCACCCACCGACTATGATTTTAAATGTTTTAATGATTTTGGCCATCTTTCTTCGGATCAAAAATTTATTGTACCAAGGTAAGCAATATTCATTTGTTTGGCTAAACCACTCACTAAGCATCAGAGTACTTGAATAACCCTTTCCTCCATATATACACATTTTTTACACATGTGCAACCAGTGTAGATTCAGATCAGCCAGCAAATCTGTGCCTTTTGGTCAGGATCTGCACTGGTTGCATTTTGATCAGAAATAACCTAACGAATCAAAAAGCGAACAGTGCAGATCAAGATCAGACAGCATGGATGTACCGGCTGATCTGGATTTACACTGTTCACCCATGCATTAAGGGTGTGTCTATGGAGAAAAGGGATAGCAAATTTAGTATTCATTACTCAGATGATCAATCAAGCCATCCCTAAATTTAAAAAAAATTCTGCCGAGATTTTGTTTTTGAAATATCACTGAAAGTTACGTAGAAATGGATGGAAAATAATTAGAACTAAACAACAATTACAGAGTATTTAAAAGTAAAAATACTAATCTGTTTGAAAAAAAAGAACACATTTCTGTCCTTGTTACCTAAATAAACTGCTTGATATTTCAGACACCAGAAGTTGGCCGAGTTACGGAATGTACAAGTGAAAGAGGACTCGTGCTATTTGTGCTTTGATAATCAAGCTAACCTTATCCTTGAACCTTGTGGTCATGTGTAAGTAGAACCTAATGGTTTGATTCTTTTACTCCATAGATACACATTTATTGTGTGGGCAAACAGTGTAGATCCAGAGCTTAAGGTTATAAAACTGAGAATGGAAACCAGTCTCAAATCTCAAGCATCTGATTGGCTGAAATGGCGACTGGTCGCCATTTCAGCCAATCAGATGCTTGAGATTTGAGACTGGTTTCTATGCTCAGTTTTATAACCTTGGGTACAGATGAGCCAGCACATCCATGCTGTCTGATCACCATTTACACTGTTCGCTTAAAAGTTTTGTTTAAATGTATGTCACATTTGTGACCAGTTTAACCCAAATCTGCTAGTGCAACCATACAGTCTTGTTAGGCTCTACAGACTGGTTAAGTTCTAACCCGTTCACTATTCAGTTAATTAACCTTTACTCCATGCCATGGGATAAAGCTGTATCCTATGGCAAACTGAGTAGATCCAGATCAACTGGAACATCTCTTCCATCCAATCACTATCTAAACTGTTCAGTTTTAGATTCATTAGGTTATTTCTAATCAAATAGCAAACAAACTGTGTAGATCCAGATCATTTGGTACAGATGTCAGCAGATCTGGATCTAATCTGTTCTTTCGGGGGAAAAAGCAATATCCCATGGAGAAAAGGGTAAAGGGTGAATGTCACAATAATTGTCTGTTTATTTCTGATTGTGGTGTGCTTGTGTTATTTTCAGAGGTTTCTGCTCAACATGTGCTTTACAGTTGGAGACATGTCCGATTTGTCGGCAGGAAATTGTAGAGAGGCGAGACGTTTCCGGAACTCCGAGAAAACCAAATAGTGTATGCTCTCTGCCAGTGAGTGCTATATCAAAAGACGCATCCAAAGACAGTGATAATCTTAGCTATAATGCCATAGGGACTAATTTGACAAAAGTGAAAAATCCCAAAACTGGGCGGGACACAAAATCAAATGCAGACGGAGTGGAAACTCCGAATAGAACAGAATCTAGTGTCGAAAAAGACTCTACGATGTCATCACAGGTGAAACTTAAGACAGAGAAAGAAAATAACGTCGACACAAGAATACATGTGGAGAGTGAAACACATTGTGATGTAGCAAATGATTCCGTTAGCTAGTGTTTATTTATTAACTAGTTTGTATATTATTTTTTAACCCTTTACTCCATTGATTATGGCTTTTATTCATGGGCAACAGTGAAGATCCAGATCCCCAGCACATCTGTGCCATCTGATCCGGATCTCAACAGTTGGCTTTTTGATTCATTAGGTTATTTCTGACCAAGAAGCAAACATTGTATTCATGATCATATGACACAAATGTGCTGGCTGATCTACATTGCACATGAGATAAAACCCTTGTATTTGGAGTAAAGAGTTAATTTCTGTCAGTTATAATGCTTGAATGAATTTTAGGCCATATAAATTTTTTATCTTCAGTGTCATTGTCCGTTACTAATAAAATGGTTTAAAAAGTCAATTTTTTACTGTTTAACCCTTTACTCCATGGGATATGGCTATTATCCCATGGGTGACTAGTATTGATCCAAATCAGCATGCAGTCTTATCAGGATTTGCTCTGTTCACTAATTAGTTAAAAATATATTAATTTGGAAGCTAGCAGTGCATGAATGCACAAGATGCAAGATGTCACCAGTCCAGAAACAAATCATACAGTACAGATATTCTGGCTGCTCTGGAACTTCACTCGTTGCGCATGCGTTGAAAGGTGAAAATATGGAGTAAAGGGTTAAAAGGGATCAAGTTTTCAGTAGCCTAACGCCAGCTTTCCTTTGAACAGATATATTGATAACTTGTGTTGCACTGTTTAATTAAGTTAATGCTCTAAAATTTTAAAAGGCAAAAAAAATGGATTTGTCATGTGAAATCTGTTGTAAAACACCACAAAGTTGAAGGAAATAAACTCTAAATTTATGTAATGGACACACCTAATGTTCAGTTTTAGCCATTCAGTTCATAGGTTTTTTTTGCAGAAATATGTGATCAGTGTAGACCCTGATCAGACCGAGTGCCTGGGCTGATTTAGGTCTACACTGATTCGCAATCTGACACAACATGTCATTACTGCTTTAAAATTTTAACCCTTTCCACCATAAATATGCATTTTTACACATGTGCGACCAGAATAGATCCAGATCAGCCGATGCCGTCAGGTCAGGATCTGCACTGTTGGCATTTTGGTCAGAAATAACCTAACAAATCTAAAAGCAAACAGTGCAGATCCTGATCAGACGGCATGTATGTGCTGGCTGATCTGGATCTACACTGTTCGCCCACCTAATAAAGGTGTGTTTATGGAGGAAAGGATTAAATACATGGAAAAAGAGTAAGCAAGAAAAACATTTTTTCTCCATTTTTGTTTTCTTTTAAGAAAATGTGATATTTTTAACACATACAGTTTGATTTGTTTAATATTTATTTATATCATCCCCTTATGTGTAGTGGTGGTCACCGCAACCAAGAGCAGACTCATCTGTATCTACTATCACAATGATTAACAGTAACACATCGTACAATATTACAATATCGGCAATACCAGGCTCAAAGATCATTTAACAACAGTCTCAGATCTCGAGCATCTGATTGGTTGAAATAGCGACTAGTCTCCATCCCAACACATAAAATGCATGCGATTTGAGACTGGTCTCAGTTTTATAATCCTTGGCAAAAGGGTCACTATCATTTATCTGAGATTGGAAACCAGTCTCTAAAAACTGGCATGTGATTGGTCAGTTTAGAGATTACTCTCATTTTCATCCAATCAGCTGTTTGAAATTCAAGCTTGGTTTTCAGGCTTGGGCTTTTGATCTTGGTCCCTTGTTTGATGTTAGGGAAATCATAGGATTAGGGGTTGGAACACTAAACATAGAATAATGTTTAAGTATGCCTTATAAATGAAATTGTGTTTATTTTACATTTAACATTGTGACAAGAACTTTACTCATAAAATGAGTATAAACACTTCAATCACTGTATTAACCCTTTCCTGTACAGATACACCTTTATTGCTAGGGCGAACAGTTTAGATCCAGATCAGCCGGCACATCCGTGCCGTCTGATCAGGATCTAAACTGTTCGCTTTTTTATTCATTAGGTTATTTCTGACCAAAATGCGACCAGTGCAGATCCTGATCAGACGGCACGGATGTGCCGGCTGATCTGGATCTACACTGGTCGCACATGTGTAAAAATGCGTATATATCCAGGAAAGGGTTAACACTTCTCTTCACTGATAAGCCTTTTATGACATGGATTACCATGTTAGATCCAGACCACCCAGCACATCCATGCCATCCTGGAGTCTGACTGTTGTTGAGCTGAACAATCCTGGAGCTTAGCTCTCCAGTGCCCAAGATCATAAAACTAAGTTTTGAGATCAGTCTCAAATCTCAAGGATCTGATTGGCTGAAATGGCGACTGGTCGCCATTTCAGCCAATCAGATGCTTGAGATTTGAGACTGATCTCCAGGTTTAGTTTTATGATCTTGGGCACTGTTCTTGGAACCCAGCTGTCCTTTATATCAGCTGTCCTAGAACTAGGCTTATTTATTTTCTGGCATTATATTTGATCATATTTTCCTGTTGACATGCACATATTTCCATGAAGCATCCTTTTCCTCATATCCACACAGAACACAGGGTGGGTTAACCCTTGACTCCATATAAATAAATTTCAAAGTGTAGATCCAGATAAGCCAGCACATCCACGACTTCTAAGAAGGAACTGCACTTGTAGCAGTCAGAAATAACCTCGTGAATCTAAAATGGGAGATCCTGATCAGACAGCACAGATGTGCTAGCTGAACTGGACCTCAACTGTTTGCCCTGTCAGTTAAGGTGTATCTATTGAGCAAAGGGTTAAAATCATGCAAAACAAAGTCAGGGTTTCACTGTATAATGATGGTAGCCAATAGATGTGTGTTTCTCTAGGTGTTGACGGGATAATATCCGGGACATCTTATTGTGTCTGATAGCAATTTACCTGATAACATTTTCCATGGTGTTTCAACATACATTAAATATATTGTACAATAGTTTTGTAAATGACCAATACCATCTTTAATTGTTGATCCTGATCAGCCAGAAAATCTGTGGCATCTGATCAGGATCTTCATTTTTCGCATTTTGGTCAGAAATAACCTAATAAATCAAATAGCGAACAGTGCAGATTCTGATCATATTGTACACAAGAAAGTCTTAACACATTTTAAGCAGGGTAAATGTTGAATTTGAAGATAGCACTATTGGCCAGCACATGCCTGTGTTATTTAAAAGGATTGCATCTTTAAATAAGTAAAATCATACATACACACCTACCTTTTTAACCCTTTACTCCATATATACATGTTCTAATGCATGTGCGACCAGTGTAGATCCAGATCAGCTGGCACATTGGATGCCGTCTGATCTGGATATACACTGTTCGCCCTTGCCATAAAACCTGTGGAGTAAAGGATTATTATGTAAACACAGAAGTTGTGTTTAGTGATAATAATGATTGGGCACTATCCTTTATGTTTTTAATTGTTTTATTATTGTATATCTAAAGTGTTTTCTATCTGTAACTTGTTAAGTTTTAATAGCATTTTTGTTGATTTTTAAGTATTTTCTGACAAAAATGTAGTATTGTTTAATTGTTGTATGTTAGTCCAGGAGTTAAGTTTATTATACATAGTGTTGACATGTTTTGTTTATGCATTTCTATTCAAGACAGATCCGAAAACATTATCACATAATTCTGCTACCCATCAGATAAAAGGGACCTTAGACTTGCAATTTACTGTTTCCTGCATGGGATATTTCTATGGAAGATGGCTTATATCATAAGTGTAACCAGTGTAGATCCAGATCAGCATGAACATCCCTGTAGATCTGGATCTACACTGTTCACTTTGCAACAGAACAAAATATTCTAATGCATCTAAAAGCGAAAAGAGTTGATCCTGATCAGACTGCACGTATGATCAGGCTGGTCTGGATTTAGACGGCTCGCACCTGTGATATATTAAGTTGTCTCCATCAATTAAAGGATTAAAAACCAAGACTAATAATAAATTTTAGAACTTGATGATCAGATGTATGTTTGCTACATTTATTGTACTTGTATGCTAATTTACAAGTAAAAAATTAATATCAGCTTGAAGTGGCAATGCCCTTTAGCTATAGAGAGACAAGTTTGAAGTCCCTTTTATTATTTGGGTTCCCATTTTACTGATATTTTACAGTAAATGGCAGGGATTCAGGATGTAGCAAAATTACAAAATGGCTTATTTTCATTTACATTAGAGAGTTTTATATAGAATCTTGATTTGCATATCCATTTTCTTCAGTGTTGTATTTGATCTGACTTTTTTTGCAAACACAGTTGTGCTAGCTTGGCTACAAGAGCTTTTAATATTCAGTCCAGATGGGCTTTTTCTATGACTGTTAAATAAACTGGTGAAAACACATTAAATCCAAATGTACTTTTAGCTCACCTGAGCAAAAGGTTTAGAGAGAGTGATAGAGATTAACCCTTTCCTGTACAGACACACCTTTATTGCTAGGGCGAACAGTTTAGATCCAGATCAGCCGGCACATCCGTGCCGTCTGATCAGGATCTATACTGTTCGCTTTTTTATTCATTATCTTATTTCTGACCAAAATGCGACCAGTGCAGATCCTGATCAGACGGCACGGATGTGCCGGCTGATCTGGATCTACACTGGTCGCACATGCGTAAAAATGTGTATCTATACAGAATGGATGAGTGGAGTATGTTTGTTGTCAGGCGACAACTTTTGTTGTAAACTCGATATAGGCCAAGGTTTTCATCCTATTGTCATCAAACCTTATCAGATTGTTTGTGTTGATTTTGTCTCAGTTGATCTTTTTGGATCAAAAACTAGGTCTCTAGGTCAAATAAAAGAAAAAATCTTGTTATAACAATAGAGGTCACATTTTCATCTGATTACCATCAAACTTGCTAGATTGTGTGCTATGTTTCTTGGTCCCTTTTGATACTGTGTCATATAGGGTCAAATTAGGTCAGTAGGTCAGATCAAAGAATCAGTTTGGTTACACACATTAGAAGCCTCATTTCCAATTATGATTAACTTTTTGCAGTATATCTATGTTAATAAAATCAATGACCAGACAAAACTGGGTCATCTGCGATTAAAAACGGGTCGCCAGGTATGAATTTTAATATTGATAATGTCTCTTGGGATGTCCAGGTGCCCTGCCCAGGGGGTTACATTTATTTTCTTTTAAATTCTGTAATTGACATGCCATTGTCTACAGTTGCCAACCAGGTTCCGACACAATCTTTATACTATCTTAATATTGCTTCTTTTCTAACATTTCACCAACTAGTTGTTCAGTGATTACATTTGAAACATTTTAGTAGTAAAAATACTATTGTCAAATTTCATATGTTCCTATCTAGCATATATAGATGCATAAATTGGAGTTTATCCAGAGGTCATCGAGATTTTATAAATAATTTGTTGCTCATCTTGTTTAATTTCCTGTTTAAACTCTACTATGAAAAATTTATTACCCAATGTATGTACTTGTACTGGCTAGATAATTGAAGGTGTCAAACTCAAGCTTTTGATTGGTCTATATCGAGACAGGTCTCAGTTTCAACCAATCAGATGCTTAAGAATTGAAACCTGTCATTAGTGTGACAGTGACAGGATGCTGTAACCTGTTTATTGGTAATTTAAGTGTAAAATCACTGAAATTTTTAACACTGTGAGCCATTAGGATCAATAGGTTGTTCTTCATAAAATGACCATTTGGGACCAGCTCTGGGTTGGAGGTTATAAAGCTGAGATTGGAAACCAGTCTCAAATCTCAAGCATCTGATTGGCTGAAATGGCGACCAGTCGCCATTTCAGCCAATCAGATGCTTGAGATTTGAGACTGGTTTCCATGCTCAGTTTTATAACCTTGGGCACTGGTGGCTTAAGCCTCCAGCCCCATGGCTGACTTTGTGCCTGATGTTTGCTCTGCTTTCTAACATTGCTAACTTGCTAGTGACATTACTTTACTATACCATACCTGTACAAGTAAAAACTCTGTACCATCATTCTCTGACAGTTTTTAAATCCGTTCAAGTTAGCTTGAAAACAAATAAGTTTTGTTATGGAAAGCCAGTAATTCAAATTGTTGTAAAGTCAGCAGTCTGTTTCTTGTTTTTCTACCATTTGGCCCACTTGTTTGGTTTGTGCGATCTATAGGGATAAAAACATTCATTTGTACTATGTACAGCAAAATTATCAAATATGTTGTCTTTATTAAATTTTGTTATTTTAACTAAAAGAACATCCAGGCAACACTGTGATATTTAATGTATTTCGATAATTGGGAGATTTAAATTCTTTCAATAAGTAATGGAAGTAAGTGACCTATGACTATTCAGCATTTGAACAAACATGTTGAGTTGGAAATTCAGTTTGAGCATTAGATTATTTGCCATACTGGGGCCAGTTTGTCTTTTTTATAAGTTGTAGGAAGATGTCATTTTACTCCATAGGATGGCTGTTACCCATGGGCGAACAGTATATATCCAGTACAGCCGGCACATCTGTACCATCTGACCAGGATCTACACAGTTGCTTTTAGATTCATTAGGTTATTTCTGACCAAGATCCACACAAAATCCCTTAAATATTTAAAATCAGACCCCAAAATCTGACCTGTAAGATTGTCAGAAATCCCTTATTTTTTACTTTTAAAGCTTATAATTATGATGTTCTGGCCTGATGTCCTACACAGTACAGTACAGCTTTTTGTTCTCAATGAGAATACATGTACAAGTAATTTGTGTTGTCTGTCTCATAATGAAGAAATCCTAGGATCTGTATAATTGCTGCCTTTGTCAGTGAGCAAAGAGTTGATCAGTGGAGAATTATTATAATTGCCTGCTACTGGTATATGTAGTGGAATTAAGAGACCAGCAAGCACAGAATTGATGCCAACAAAGCAGTCGTTGAGCAATACTATAACAGCATACTACTGGTAAATTTAGTGGTTTTAAGAGAAAGGGATTATTAACATGAAGAAAGAAAACACTAAAAACTTTATAATTAAACAACACATAGAAATAATATTATATGGGCGCATCACTGGAAAAGGTACCTTTGGACATTTGATGCCTATTGTCACAATGCTGTCATAAAATTGAGCAAACAACATTAATTTAGCATTTGGTGATAAAAATTACATTTATTTTGTCAAAATGTGTAATGAAATGTCCAATAAGTTATGAAAAAATAATAGATAATTTTTAAGTTCTTTCCAACTATAGTCAAATGTCAAAAATACCGTATGACTGAAAACACTTTTTTCCATGGCTTGCCCCATATTACTCCTTCAGGTGCAGTTTCTCCCCAACTTGTCTGTAATGTGATTACTACATGGAGAGCATCTCTTGAGTTTTTATGTCAGAAACAAAGTGGCTTAACTGAACATTTGATAAATGTAAAAATGCCTGTTTAAACCTCAAATTTTGTAGGTTTTTAAATAGAAAACAGTGTTTCAGGTTTCTGCTAAAAAAACAACAACACAGCACATATTGTATACATGTAGACATTTATGCACAAATGCAACAAAGTTTTATAACTGGCCTTTGTATCACAATGAGGTCAGATGCAAGTAGTGTAGACCCATATGTATCTGAACATGCAATCAGTATGATTAGGGTCTACACTAACTATTCAGTGGAATTCTGTTAATACACCCCTCTGATATATTGTATGTACGAATTTTCAGGTGGCAATCATGACCGTTTTGGCCTCACCAGTGATTGTTGTCAAATAACACTCATCTTCAACAATTAAAGGTGATTGAACAGTGAAAGAAAAGTTTCAACCATAATTGTGTTTGACACACTGTTTTTGTTAATGATCAGTTATCTTTAGCCTTGGAGGATTTGTTCTGGGTTGAAGGTTATAAAGCTGAGATTGGAAACCAGTCTCAAATCTCAAGCATCTGATTGGCTGAAATGGCGACTGGTCGCCATTTCAGCCAATCAGATGCTTGAGATTTGAGACTGGTTTCCATGCTCAGTTTTATAACCTTGGGGATTGTTTTACTTCACTCCCAGTCTTAAGTGCAAAATTAAAACTGAAGCAAAAGGGTTAGATTTTATTTCCCTTTTTGATAATGAACAAATTTTTAACAACACAAAAATGTCATGTATTCCATATGATTACTAATATTTATTGTGCACATACTTCAGTGCAAAATGAAGTGATACTTAAGTAAATATACAGTTGTCATTTACATTTGTGTACCTTGTATTTATCTATAATTTTTGTCCGAGACAGAATCCCTGTAAATGCATTGATCCTTTATCTGAAAATTCTTGGTTTTGATTCTTATTCATAGAATAAAAGTGTATGGTTCAATATGCACATTTGTGAATGAAATGCACAATAAGAATCACTTGTCAATATCACAGAAATCACAATTACTTGCAGATATTTACAATGCTCTGTATTTGTTATCTATGTCTCAGTAAATTATGTTACCATTAAACAACTGTCAAGACAAATATTCTGGCTCCAAGATTATAAAACAGAGAATGGAAACCAATCTCAAATCTTAAGGATCTGATTAGCTGAAATGGCGAAAAAGATGCTTGAGATTTTAGACTGGTTTCAAATCTCAGTTTTATAATCTTCAGCACTGATGTTGTTCTTACTTTGATAAAGTGATACAAATTTGGTATTTTAGTCATTGTACAGCCTCGAGTAACTCATGCTGCATAATAAAGGGAATTTAAAATGATGTTATTGATCTTGTTTTCATTCTCATAATCCCACATGTGTCAACAAATGCTGATTACATCTATTTGTTTAACACATTACTCTGTGTACTGGTACATGCTTTAACCCTTGTGTGACCAGTGTAGATTCAGTTCAGCCAGCACATCTGTGCCATCTGAACTGGATCTGCCCAGTTTGCATCTTAGTCAGAAAAATCCTAATGAATAAATAATGAACAGTGCAGATCCTGCTCAGATAGCACATATTTGCAGGCTGATGGGGATCTACAATTCTCATCCATGAGATAACAGCCATATCCCATGGAATAAAGGGTTAAGGGCCAATAATTTTATTTAGCAACAACGTGTGAAGACAGTCCTTTGTTATTTATTTTTTTAAATCATCCTTTGTATTCATCAACAAACAACCATGATCATCAACATCAGTTTTGTAATTATTCAAATATTATTTTAAGAATTTCTGTACTGAACTGAAATGATGCTTGTATAACCATACTTTAAAATACTCTTGATTCTTTATAACTGAACTTCAAGACAAGAAATACTTACGTCTTTACTGTGACTGGGCAATTAAATTGACCAACATGTATAGAACTCCTACGTCACATACTGTAACACTGGACATAGCTTTTGCGCCGAAGACATGACTAACGCGCCTTAGAAGCATTTCTTTATTGGGTTATTAAATTGACAAATAATTTTTTTCTCTACCTTCAAAGAAGAGAAAAAAGGTATATGAGTGTTTATACAAATCTACAACGTGTGGACCCTTTAATCATTTAGTGGTCTCAAACCTATGTAGAGCTAACATTTAGTAGAGTTAAGCCTCAAAACACGTGATCAATATGTCCGCCATTTTATAGCCACTTTTAACAGGAAAGCGTTATTCGAATTTTTCTCATAAAACTAGTATTTTATGAATTTCTGATGTAGAAGAGGTATAAATATGTCAGTGAAATATACTAATTCAAGTATTTTAGTACTGATAATGTTGTGGGGGACTGAAAATTCGTAGAAAGAGACTGACTCCACAGTCATGCCGAGCTGAACCAAAAGACAGTGGCCGTTTCGAACATCTCACTTTCACTTTCGTTTAGTAATATTTGTCAACTAGATTAACAAAATGGAGACGTGAACAAAAAGTTTAATTATTTAAAGCACGCTGGTTTCTTAAAGGAACTGAAGATGTTTGTACCTCGATTTATAGAGTCTGTACAGAATGTCGGGACTCGTATCAAACTTTTAATCGGATTGTTAAATAACTGATAAAATAATTTGTACTATTGCGTTTTGTTTGTTATTTCAATGTTAACTCACCTTATGCTTTTAAACAAGCATGTTGTCATGTGGACAATACTGACACTGTCTATGATGTGTGTCAGTTGTTCTACACAAGTGGCACCAAGTGTTGCCAAACATATTTCTCAAGCAGATGTCTTTAACCATTTACTGCATCGTGCATGTGATATGGCCATAGGCGGATCTAGGGGGGGGGGGGGGGGGGCGGACCCGGCGTACGTCCCCCCTAAAATTGCCCAAGCAAAGTTTTTTTTCTCTGTAATGAAATATGATATATAGGAAAATATATATAAATGTCAAAAAGTTTTCGAACGCAACACGTGCAATAAGTTTCAAGACTAGGAGTACACTAATACAATGACATAACGAACAATTCACAAACAATTCCTTCTCATTTTTTGTAACATTAATTTGTTATACCTAAGTTTACGTGTTTGCTATATTTTTCCTCTCGCTTGAATTCAGTTTACATGTTCATAGTAAAATACGTTTCTGTATTTTAAATATTCCCGCTTTCACTTACTTCCATTTATATTTTTCCTTTGAGTAAAGTGAGTCAACAAACATGGATGCATGAAGTGGGAAACACGCAAACATTCAAAATATATATTGTGCAAAAGATCTTATTTTTGTCTCTGTTTGATTCATACCTTAGGCACACAGTAGATTAGAGCTCTCGTACATTGTATTGTATACCCTGGGAAAGTATATTTTAGGTTCTGGAAATGTGCATGAATCCCTTAGAAATGACTAAAACACAGGAGCTTCTGGGGGCCTCTGGCCCCCTGGACCCCTGGCCAGGGCTATGCTACAAATCCTGGATCCGCCTATGATGGCTGTTATCCATGGACAACCAATCAAGATCCAGATCAGCCCATTCATGCCATATCATCAGGATCTAATGTGTTCATTTTTATATTCATTAGTTTTAATATTTCTGACCAGTAAGTGAACAGTGTACTATATATACTGTTTAGATCTGGATCTTCACTTTTCACTTTAACAGTCAAACCTATATATTTGGAGAAAAGGGTTAGTGAACTTTAACATTAATATCATCTTTGGGATATTAAGTTTTAGTGGTATTTCATCTAAATAAGTAGAAATCTAATTGTAAGACAGGCGGTAGGTGCTGGGGCCGCAGGGTTCTTTGATGCTCATGCAATGCCAAAAACAGTAAATCATGCCATTATCTGAAAATCAAATCATTAGTGGCTTAGGTAATACACAGTCGTGTCAACGTCCAGGAAACGGTGATGTGTCACAAGGGTATTTAAGCTTCCTGATCCAAGTAAAATGTACCAAAATAAGTAGTCTAGCACTACTGAGAATATGTAAAATGAAGTGGTATTCAAAGACACAATTGCTAAGTATAAGAATTTCACAGTGGTTAAGTGGTAATTCAATTGTGAGAGCTCAAAAATTTGATAAAATTCACATCATGGATACAACTTATTACTGATGCATCTTTTGTTATCCGATCTAGTTACAATTATTACTTTTGCATATCAAGATCTATACATTATATATAACAAGATAAGACGGCTAATTTTTTACTTGTGATCTTATTGTTGCTTGCACTATTTCGGTACTCTAATGACTTAAACATTCTATATACACCCATGACTACATATTATTGTATTACAAATAAATAACTATTATATCGACATGTCACTGCTATGCAGCCAAAATAATCTCTTTGGCAGCCCCAATGCTCAAATTGCTCCTACGTGCCTGTAAGATTTGAAAAAAACACTACCTTTTCTTTCAGAAAGCTTCAGACTTGAGTTTAGAATGCCACTGGATACATTCATTTGTGGCACCTGTATGGTATCATTTAATGATATCGAGCAGTTTATTCTCCACAAGAATGAGTTGTGTAGCAAGCCAGAGACCAATAATGAAGCCCATGTTACCATGGAAACAAGTCAGGATACAATGGAGACTGAGACATCATCAGCAGTTACCACTGTGACCAGTATGGTACAAATGGCAGCAACAGATGACTATCCAAACATGGGTATGCATGATTACTTTATACATATTATTCTCACATGTTTTGCATTATACCACACAGACCAGAGCTGTGAATGCTACATATGTACTTTCCCTTGATATGAACATCAGGTGAATTTAGTTCCTTAAAAATATAGTACTGTGCAATCACTTTCATATTAAAAAAGAATCAAGAGCATTAATTTCAACGTTTTTGCAATCAGTCACATATGCAAAATAATGCCCTCTATGTACTGGTAAATGCACATCTGGTTGTAAGAACATAGTGCTGACTTTGACACCCCACCATAATTATTTCTCTTTTTTTAATTAATTGACACCCCCAAAAAAGTCAAAAAGTTATGAATTTCGAACAAAAGATCTCACTGTTCCTGAGTTTGACACCTTAGGCTTGACCATGGTTCACCTCAATCAGAATTATTAGCGTCATGTCTGTGAGATATTTCAAAACACTGCATTTGCATACATAAACAGCTTTACTAATCTTGTTAGTAAAAAAGTTGTTGTAAAAATGACTGTTAATAAAATAATAATTTTTATTTGATATAGAGGTGACAGATGAGCATGGAAATCCTGTGTCTACAAACATCAGTCTTCCTGGCTCCGAGTCTTTGATAGCCAATAACACCAATGCCATTTTTCAGGTATACTGAATATATGACCTAATTAATTACTTGGTTAATACTACTATAATTTAAAAATTGAACAATTAGTTTCCACATTCTATCTGATTGGACAAGACATGGTTCTAACACATTGATATAATTCCTTTTACCAACTTGCTTAAACTTAATTCACCACAATAATCTCTGAGTATTGAACTCTATATTCAACAATACTTAACCCATTACTCCAATCGGATATTGCTGTTATGCCATGGTGAACAGTGTAGATCCAGATCAGCCAGCACATTTATACTGTCTGATCAGGATCTGCACTGTTCACATATTCATAAGGTTATTTCTGACCAATACTTGACAGGTGTAGATCCTGAACAGATAACTGTGTGAGCTGATCTGGATCTACACTGGTCGCACATATGATAAAACCAGTGTATATGAACTATAATACAAAGATAAAATGTCTCAGACTGGTAGGCAGATACCTGGGAATGTCATACAGGACTGGGGATTATATTACTACAGTGTTTATTTGTGAACAATTACAGGGAGGTAATCAACAGACTGTGATCATCTTACAAGGAGATTTACCTCACTTTAACCTGGAGAATGCTCAACAGGTGTTTGCTGAGGTCACACAAGAAGCCCCTAATGTGGAACTGCTCAGGAGTATGTACTTTTGTACCTTGCAGTACTGGTAGTTTAGATTTTATAGATAGATATTTATGAATCCGTAAAAGATTAGGACTTTCACTGAAAACTTGTATTTACTCATAAATCATTTGAAAATGTTCTAATACATATGTGAAATAGCATTTAAATTAGTTAAATGATCTGTTAAGTTAAATAGTAACTAGGATTTCAAATACTTTGTGTTCAGAATCTGGCATTTACACACTGCTGTCTTCAGAAACCTCACTAAGATCAATAATTGTAATTAAAATAGTGGCGCGGTCTTGTTTAAAGGTGGAAAATAGTGAAAAAATAAAAAGAGCATCAGAAAAGTGGTCTTATTATCAAAATCATATTAATTTTAAGGTGGTCTTAAATGAGGAATCTAACTGTACAGGGTAGATATTAACTTGACTCATTTTAGGCATGTACAAAAAGAAAGGTCGTCCCCCTGGGAGACCAAAGAAGAGCAAACAAGATGCTGAGCTCAAGCCCAAACCATCTGTAGAAGAGAAAGAGAAGAATGAACCTGAAATAGGTAAGAGTCTAAAGACTGTATTTTCAATTTATTTTGCAAGGGGTTTAAATTTCGTCTACTTTGTGCTAGGGTAAATGCACAAATTTAAACCCCTGCTAAATGACTTCAAGTTATAATAAATCTTCATTGATAATTATAATTGTGTAAAGTTATACTTGCACGAATATATCATTTGCCTCTTTTGTGTGAAAATTTGTTCCCGCAAAATTTAATGATGATACCACTGTAGATTCAGTGAAATTTCCCAACAAGCCTTTCGTGTGATTAAACAATTATTCTTGTCACTTAACCTTTTACCCTTTAAAATAGTGTAATTGACTTGTTTTTCCTTGACTGAGTACAAATGCGTTATTTGTTATTAGGTTGTGAATGAATAGGTGTTGTAGACCCCTCACACTTATGAATTAGCAGGCTGTTCTGGGTCTACATTGATTGCAAATATGACATAAGTGCTGTGCTAAGCACCTAATTAATTTATCCCTTTCCTCCATTTAAACTTCATACGATGGATGTCCTTATTGAGTAGATGACTCCTATTGATTTGGGGGTCAGTAGGTCAAAGGTCAAGGTCACAGGGGCCCCGAAGAGTAAAAACCTTATTGGGTCAATAACTGGAGTACCGCTTGACCCAGAGCATTAAAACTAAAAAGGGTAATAGCCCTTATTGAGTAGAAGAACCCTATTGATTTTGGGGTCAGTTGGTCAAAGGTCAAGGTCACAGGGGCCCGAAGAGTGAAAACTGTTTCCACTCAACAGGAGTTCTATTTCACCCAGAGCCTTCAAACTTCATACGATGGATGTCCTAATTGAATAGAGGACTCCTATTGATTTTGGGTCAGTAGGTCGAAGGTCAAGGTCACAGGGGCCCGATGAGTGAAAATGGTCTCCTCTAACTGGAGTTCTATTTTACCTAGAGCCTTCAAACTTCTTAGGATGGTTGCTGTTGCCATTTGCTGATAGACTTGAAGAACCCTGTTGATTTTGGGGTATGTAGGCCAGAATTCAACATCACAGAGTCCCGTAGAGTGAATAACTTACTGTGTTATATTAATAGGGCACAGGGGGGAGACATGCGTTTTTCACAAAAAACATCTAGTTCTTTGTTTGTTTCTCAGGTGAAGATGGCAAGCTGCTTTGTAGACGTTGCAAGAAGTCTTTCACGAGAGAGAGGGTGTTTAATGCTCACAAGTGTCTGGCCCTCTCAGAATATGTAGACTTCTCTGTCAAGGAAGGCTTGACAGAAGATCCAGGTATCATACTTAATAAGAAAAAACTCCAGAACTTTTTTATTAGCTCACCTGTCACGTAGTGACAAGGTGAGCTTTTGTGATCGCAATTTGTCCGTCGTCCTTCTGACCGTCCATCGTCCGTCCGTAAACTTTTACTTTAAACAACATCTCCTCTTAAATCCCTGGGCCAAAGTTGATGAAACTTGCCACAGATGATCCTTGCATGAAGCTCTTCCAAATTTGTTCAAAGAAATCAATTCCATGCAGAACTCTGGTTGCCATGGCAACCTAAAGGAAAAACTTTAAAAATCTTCTTCTCTGAAACCACAAGGCCTAGAGCTTAGATATTTGACATTTAGCACCCTCCAGTGGAACTCTACAAAGATTGTTCAAATTATTTCCCTGGGGTCAAAATTGGCCCTGCCCCAGGGGTCACTTCATTTTACATAGACTTATATAGGAAATCTTTAAAAATCTTCTTCTCAAAAACCACAATGCGTACAGCTTAGATATTTGGTAAGTAGCAATGTCTAATGGATGTTTACTTAATTTGTTCAAATTATGTCCCCTGGGCCAAAATCGGCCACGCCCTAGGGTCTTCTTGGTTTACATATAGTTATATAGGAAAAACATGAAAATCTTCTTCTTTAAAACCACAAGGCCTAGAGCCTTAATATTTGATAAACAGCATCATCTAGTGGTCCTCTACCAAAATTGTTCAAACTATCCCCCTGGGGTCAAAAATGGCCCTGCCCAAGGGGTCACTTGTTTTACATAGACTTATATAGGGAAAACTTAAAAAAATCTTCTTCTCTAAAACCACAAGGCCTAGAACCTTGGTATTGTTACATTTTCTCCACAATAGCAGCTTAATTTTTTTTTAATTTTTGACTTGATTTTACCAAACTTGCACACAACTCTTGCAACCATTGAGCAGTTGTTGACAGGTGAGCGACCCAGGGTCCTATGGACCCTCTTGTTAGTTTAAACTTATTTTTTTACATCGATTGTGAAACAGGTTAATCCAACTTGTTTGACGCTCTACCTGTAGACAACTATTCCTCCATGAAAATTGTTTTATTGTAACTGGAAAAATTGTTCAACATGGCTAGTGAATTAAAAATGTAAATTTTTGTCTTGAGTATTGTGACTAATAATATTCGAACACTGATATTAAACCTTTCCCCACTGAACTTTTTTAATTGTCTAGCTTTTCTTTTACTTTGGTTATAGGACAATCCTTTAATGTAAAAGGTGTCTCAGCTAACACTGGTATATGTGATCATCATTACTTGACATCAGTTACCGAGTATTGAGTGGTAACAGTACTTTTTTCTGCAAGATAGATAGCCTGTGTAACAAATCTTAAACCCTTTCAGATGATAACCACATGCCTCAGGACGACCTTGAAGATGAAGGTGCCCTTGACCTTGATACAAAAGACACAGAGTATAAAGTGCCATATATCCCTATGAAGAGGCATGACCCACACAAGTACAAGCGGCGACTAAAGGAAGACACCAGACAGCTCACACAGCTAGGTACTTCCACAGAGACTGTAGACAACGAGGACAGTGGTTTGACTGGCTTCAGTATGAACAGTCTAGCAGAAGACAGTAGTGCTGCCACACAGGGGCTGGAAAGTAACAGTACAGGGGAGATAATGCAGGGTGATATGGCAACAAAGGACACAGTGGGTGCTGTCACCCTGATTGGTAATGCAGTTCCTGTAGCACAGTTGACTGGGGATCTGGTTGAACATGATCCTGGTCGAGTGAGAGTGAACAATGACAATCAGCTACCTGTTTGTGAAGTAAGACTGTGTTTCATAAAATTATACCATAAACTCAGATCTTTTATTTAGTTGTTGGTACATCTTTACATATTTATTAAATTATTAGTCCCCAACTGATGTACTGAGGGGGCATAAGGTTTAACTCTGTCTATCCACCCCCACCCACCAATTACACTCCACTACCCCACTCTCTTGTCAATTAAAAAAATTCAACCAAAGCTATAGAATGAAAGAAAATCTGTATGAAAATAATCTCAATTGGGTTTTCCTCTACCCCCACCTACACATCACTTATGTTCGAACATTTTCCTTATCATGGCAATGATATTTGATCTGGTTCCAAGGTCATAGAATTAAAGGTGAGATGAGTCTCAAATCTCAATCATCTGATTGGTTGAAGTTGTGACCAGTCCCCAGAAGGACCATTCAAATGCTAGAGATTTTAAACTGCCCAGCTTTGTGATCTTGAGGTCAAGACTCAAGATTATATTGAAGACCACTCTGAAATCTCAAGCATCTGATTGAAATCTCCAGACTGGTCTCCTGTGCCCAAGGTTATAAAACTGAGCATGGAAACCAGTCTCAAATCTCAAGCATCTGATTGGCTGAAATGGCGACTTGTCGCCATTTCAGCCAATCAGATGCTTGAGATTTGAGACTGGTTTCCAAACTCAGCTTTATAACCTTCAACCCTGTTTCAGTTTTATGAAGTTGAGCTGAGTTGTTTTTCTTTCTACAATAGGTTGAAGGTGGACCAGACCGTGATGACCAGGAAGATTCTAAGGACACTGATCAGATTGAAAACATTCCTCTTCACTTGACAGAGGAAGAAAAACTAGCATTTGAAGCAGCATTGAACGTTGACCTCAGTGGCATTGATTACATGTTCCGTGTTCACTGTATTGAGCAGGAGCTTAATTCCAATGTCTCCCAGCTGTCAAGGTTCTCATCCAATGTGCTGTCACTGTACTCATGCAATATGTGTGACAAGGTGTTTAAGTCACTGTCACACATGAGATTTCATGTTCTTATTCACACAGATCTGAGGCCCTTCAAGTGCATTAAATGTGACTACATATCAAACTCTAGAGGTAAAAATGTTATTTTTTCTCCTAAGTCAAAGATAGTTTCCATCTTTACAGCCATTATTTAATGATTGAATTGATACTTTACAGAGTTCATCACAGTATGAAAAATATTTGGGTTGGAAGCCAAATGCCTACTTGAAACAAGCCCAAATTATTTCCTGTTAAGCATCTGTAATATTTTCAGGTGGCAGGTAATATTGCTGTCCTTCAGACTGCCTTGTTAATTTTAAAATAAACATATTCTCAAAATAGACTTAAAATTGCTGCTTTTATTGCAGCAAAGTGCTAGATGAATGGTGGCTTTGGAGCATAATATAATAAACTAGTCTGCATTTCAGCCAATCAGATGCTTGAGATATAAGACTGGTCTCAAATCATAGCTTCAATGACCTGGGTCTAGGGCATTGTACACAGATTGCCTGTTTACACTAACTTTTCATGTATTTATGCATATCAGATAAAGTTTCTATATATATATGTATGTTCTTTGTAGTAAACAGCTGATAGCATTGGCTAACACATCACATTCTTCCATCCTATAGTGAATACCACTGATTACAAACTTTTTACACATAAATTAAAGACTAATTTTTTCAGCATGCATTTTGCATACTTACAGGCAACCTTTACACACACATCAGAAAGCATACAGGACAGTTCTACAGGTGTGATTTTCCCCTGTGTAAATTCCAAACCGTCAACAAGAGCCACCTGCTGGAACATTCTATGACACACAAGGGAGAGAAGCACAAGTGTGAACTGTGTAGAAAGTTTTATAACACACAGAAATCACTGATGAGTCACATCAGAAAATACCATAATAATCAAAAAGGTAAGTTCTAACCAATAGTTGGATTTTGATAGAATGATAGTACAGTGAAATGGGCTGTTTCAAAAAAAATGGCTGGAAAAGTGAAAAAAATAGTGAAAAATTAAAGTTCATAAAAATTCCAAACTTGTTATTCTGTATTTTTTGCTTATTGAAACTGAGTACAGAACTGAAAGATTTTTGAAAAAGGTCAACTGGTTGCTGAGATATCATCATTTGAAAAATGGCAAGTGAAGTGAAAAAAATGTAAAGAATTTAAGTTCATAAAAAATCCAAACTGGTTAGTCCATATGTTTGTACAGTCTTTACAGTGATCAAAATCAATTAAGTTATACTCATATGTGGCAGAATAAAAATTTTATGGAGCTTTATTGACCAATATTAAATAAATCAAAGAATTTTAATTTATGTGCTTAAAATACAAGTACATGTATTACTGTTTCTTATTATTTAAATGTGTATTTCTGTTAAAATACATGTTGAAGCATCAAATATAAGTGCTTTAGAACTTGTGGTATCGCATAAAGATAAAAATTCATATTGTTAAGAAAGGGTGTCACACTCCTGACAACCACATAAGTGCAGTGTAGCAGACAAATATATTTTCAATAGAGGTGATAATATTATAATTATTGCATCTAGAAACATAATACTTAATGATACACAAAACATTTCTTATGTACTATTAATCTTTAAAGTCCTATAAATTAATAAAGCAAGATGTATTGATTTTCTTGAGGTATTTTCTAATCTACCACGCTTGACTTAATAGCATAAATTTTGATTACCTTAAGTATAATATGTTTAATTTTATCATTATTTGATTCCTAATAAATGCACATTTTACTAAAACAACACTAAAACTTGTCTTTACTCAAGCTTTTTGTAAAATAATGGTCTGAACAAATGTGATTTTGATTTTTGTCACACTTTTTTGTCACACTCCTGACATTTTTTGACCATTATTTTAGAATATTTTTTTAACGGATGGTGCTATTTTGATGAAACTTCACAAATCTTTAATTGAGACACCGAGCTACAAAGTAGGAAAATGGAAGTAACTGTTTGTTGTACATTTTTATAACAGGAAAACCCAAACCAGCCATTTTTTTAAACAGCCCAAATCTGTCTTTAAAGACCACCTAGGAGAAACCCTTAAAGTGGTCTTTGAATTAAAATGGTCTTTGTTCAGAGGTAAATTTGTTTGTTCAGTCAGTGGGACATAAACAAAACAGTGTGGTCTTTATCCAAAGATATTATCTTAAGCACAGGTTGAACAGTAATTTGTATGAAAAATATTAATGCATGTATACATTGTTGTTTTTAATTTTTGGCCCAACTTCAAAATATCATTTCATGAATGCTAATTGTGTATGCATGAGATATACTTGCACTTGGGTAAAAGCAATATCCCATAGAGAAAAGGGTTAAACATCTCTCCTAATTATGAATATTCTTTCGTTAACAGGTAGAGAATACCTGGCCATGTTCATGCAAGGTCGTGATGCAAGAGGATCCACTGTCATACACCAGTGTCATGTCTGTAACAGGAAGTTCAAGAAGAAGACTGACAGGGATCGTCACCTGTTTGTACACGACATTAAGGATCTGCCCGTGGTGAAACATTGTGATCTGTGTGATTACTCTGCTGCCAGAAATAAATACCTGGAGAAACATTTCCAGAAACATAGATGTATTTACAGGTTTGTAACTAACATTGTTTGCGTTTTACTAACGTTCGTATGAAAATCCATTCGTATCGTACGATCGCTGGCATATGAATGTCGTACGAACGTTGATTAAACGCACCCATTTGTTTGATCGCTCAGAACTCTAACCATTGTTGTACTCTCAGCATATCAATAAACTAACAAAAAATTACAATTTGAAATGTGAAAGTTTTTTTTGCTTCCACATGAATGAGTTTTCAATACTTGCCACTCTAAAGCATAAATTTATCAAAATGGCTTTAAGATTAATGAGTTGTGATACTGTAACAGCATCAATATTCATAGCATTATAGTTTTCACTGATTTCAGCATCAATATTCATAGAATTATAGTTTTCACTGGTTTCAACTGGAAATCAATCCACAAAATGATTCACCCCCACCACCACAAAACAAAAGGAATTTAAAATTCAACATAAATATGACTTTCGACAATTAAGAATTTGATATTAAACCAGGTGCAAATTGTTATAGTTTAGGATACTTTTTTCTTGTTTGTCACATTCATTTCTGATTTTAACACTAGAATTTGGACTAGGGGTACACCTTTAAATTTTCATTTGGCAAGTTCCGTGTGGCATGCAGTAAACATGGTGATCATGTACTTGAATAAAATTTTGTTTCTGTTACAGATGTTGTAAATGTAGAGCCATGTACCTGAGCTCTATCA
This sequence comes from Corbicula japonica, assembly GCA_038501625.1. Taxonomy (NCBI): domain Eukaryota; kingdom Metazoa; phylum Mollusca; class Bivalvia; order Venerida; family Cyrenidae; genus Corbicula; species Corbicula japonica. The sequence continues at coordinate 2,660,172 of JAZAYU010000034.1, read as the reverse complement.
AGCTAGTCGAGCATCTAACCACCAGCCATACAGATACAACTAACACGGAGTCATGGGAGAAACTGTTTGAAGAGAGCATCACCTGTAGTTTGTATCTACCAGAGCCGGATCAGGTCATCTCACAGGATGAGAAAAGTCTGGTTAATCTACCGTCCGAGTTGTCACAGTCAGGCATATACCAGGTTTGTTAGGGAAACTTTATCACTTGAATGTTATTTGATTTTGCTTGTGCCAATTAATGCTAAAATTAAATAAATTTCTTGCAGTTCAGAATACTTTTTGGCAAAAATTGTTAGCTGAATTTTAAGCATAAAATTGTTAGCTGAATTTTAAGAACAGAAATGTTGTGCATAAAACTGTTAGCTGAATTTTAAATACAAAACTGTTAGCTGAATTTTAAATAGAAAACTGTTAGCTGAATTTCAAGCACAAAACTGTTAGATGAATTTAAAGCACAAAACTGTTAGCTGAATTTAAAATACAAAACTGTTAGCTGAATTTCAAGCACAAAACTGTTAGCTGAATTTAAAGCACAAAACTGTTAGCTGAATTTTAAATAAAAAAACTGTTAGCTGAATTTTAAGCTCAAAACTGTTAGTTTCATTTAAAGCCATTTCTTACTTTGAAATTTAAATCAAAATATGTTTAAATTCCTGGTTTATTTATAGATGAAATTACAAAACTCAGGAGATGATGAGTTTTCCAACAAGCTGATGGACCAGGCAGATGCTTTTATTAACAAACTGCCTGCTGTAACAGTTGAGGAGACCAGAGCTTGTAAGTACAGTTTATTGTCAAAACACCGTATTGTCACATCTGTGCAAAACTGTTTCATAACCTGCAAACAGTTTACACTGATACAAATGTTTGGGTTGTAACTGCTTAGTTTTTAGCTCGACTATTCGGAGAATAGGGGAGCTATCCTACTCGCCCCGGTGTCGGTGTCAGCGTCGGCGTCCGTTAAACAAAAAATGCACTTTGGTCCATAACTTGAAAACTATTTATGATATCAACTTGAAACTTGACTTGAAATATATATTCACCATCAAATTCTACAAACTAACCATCAACACCCATAACTCTGCTACAAATATTTTTCAAGTTATGCCCCTTTTTCACTTAAATTTTGCGTTAAGGAAAATATGCATTTGGTCCATAACTTATAAACTACTTGTGATATCAACTTGAAACTTGGAATATATATTCACCATCAAATTCTACATCATTACCAACAACACCCATAACCCTGCTTCCAATATTTTTCAAATATGCCCCTTTTTAACTTAAATTTTGCGTTAAGCAAAATATACAGGCCTGTAACTTTAAAACTACTTGAGCTATCACCTTGAAACCTGGAAAATATATTCACCATCAAAATCTAGGTCATTATTTACAACACCCATAACTCTGCTACCAATATTTTTCAAGTTATGCCCCTTTTTCACTTTTTGAATTGTCCCATAATTTTGAAACAACAGGAGATATTACTTTGAAACTTGGAATATATCTTTGCCATCAGTTTCTAAATCATCATTTACAAGATCCATAACTCTATTGGAAATATTTCTGTAAGTTATGCCCCTTTTGTATTTTGTTTTTACCTTGACTATTCGATATTTCATTGAAACTTTGAATATTTTTTCACCATTCAAATCTACATCATTACCAACAAGACCCATAACTGTAATACAATTACTCTACAAGTTATGCCCCTTTTTCCACTGTTCTTCTTTTCACTTAAGTGCACTTAATCAATAACTTTGCAAATACTTAAGGTATCAACTTCAAACTTCCATTATATTTTCATTTCAGTTCTTTTTCTGTAACATTACTGAAGTGATTGATATTGAACTAAAAGTAAATGTCTCTAATAAAAAATTACTAACAAGTTTTCTAACAAATCCAGAAATATTTTATAGTTATTCCTCTATTCAGTTTAATATTTATTGTACATTAAGGAACTATTTCTGTTATTTGAAATGAATTTTTCCCTTTCCATTCACTTGTTAATATTTTTCTTGATTGCACATGAATGTATGGCCATAGTTGTTATTGTTTTAATCTTCAAATTGCATTTGTTTCAAATGATTCGAATAGTTGAGCGCACTGTCTTCTCTGACAGCTCTTGTTAATGTTGTTTTCAGAATGTTTCACAGGTATACCTGTCATATATGTTATTAAGGCCAAGAGTTGTTGCTATCTTTTACATTTTTTTAACAGAAAACAAAACACATAATGACAGAAGAGGCAGGAAAAAAAAACAAAATAGAACATTAACCCTTTACTCCATGGGATATGGCTGTTATCTCACGGCAAACAGTGTAGATCCAGAAAATAACTGTGTTGTCTGATCACAATCTACACTGGTCACACATGCTCTAAAACCGCTATATATGGAGTTATGTGTTAATTTTTATTCCTTCTGATTTATTCCTGTATGTAAGGTATATTATCACTGAAAAGGGCAAATAGCCAAGAAAGTTGAGAATGAACTGGATGAATAATAACACACATAAATTACTAGATCAGTTCATGTTATTATTTATTTGGATTTGATCTAACAGCTGAAAGATCACTGTTACAAGAAGAGTCCATGGATTCCAATGTTGAAGTGGACAGTGAATACACAGAAATAAACAGTGAAGACATACTGTCTGTGGATCCGAATGCTAATGGCTCAGCAGACGGTAATGTGGATCACAGCAATAGCACGGACAGCAAAGCTGACTTGATTGATAAGGTAAAGGTTGAAGGAATGAAAACTGAGACAACAGTTAAAGACATTGATAATGAACAAGGTGAAGACGAAAAGCTCAAGGAAGCAGCTACAGAAGCTGAAACTGCTGTTGTTGAAGAGACGAATCTCACGGATGAAGATGTGTTAGGCGTAAAGTCTAGCTCCCTTGACTGCTTAGCACTGATTGACAAACTTGGATTTTTGCCAATGACGCTGCAGATATTCCAGAAGATGCGTGATACATTTGGTTCGGAGGAGTGCGAGTACTGTGGACGGCTGTTCTTCAGCAGGATGGACTACGAGCCACATGTGAGGACACACACAGGTATGTAGGTAGTTCAACTGACCATAACTACACATACAACAAGGGATATTATAGGAAAATCATTACAGTAAAAACTCTCATTAAAACCATGCATTTTTTTAGACTACCTTTATAATAAGACCGTTTTTTTCGAGATCCTTTTTGTTACAGTTTTGTGAACATTTCATGACTTTGCAGCCATGTAGGCCTAATAGTTTGGGTATTGAGAATAATAAAAAATCAAGTTATAAGTGAGATTTTCTCTGCAAAATAATCTTCATTTACATCATTTATGCCAGTTACAAGCAAGCCAGGTTAATCAAGGTGAATATGTTAGATGCAATCCAGATACTTTATAAAGTTTTTAGGTAAAGAAATCTTGTTGACTGTGTTATACAGCAGGAGATTCTTGCAGCAGCGTTGTTGTGTTGTTTTTTTTGTGTTTAAATTAATGATAGACAGATGTATTTCATCTTTAATACAAATTGTTTTTACAATAATAAAAATAGTGATAATATCATACTTGACACATTGTGACAGGTGATAAGCCACATATCTGCCAGACGTGTGGATTCCGTGCCATCACACGGGACAATCTGAAGCGTCACATTGACAAGGAGCATGAGCACATTACCTACCCGTGCAGGGAGTGTAACTTTGTTGCTACCTCAAAAACACAGCTCTGGAACCATTCCATGAAACATAAAGGGCTCAAGGGGCTTGAGTGTCCATCTTGTCAGGAACAGTTTGACTCGTAAGTACTGACAGTACTAATTGATTTAACAATTACCCATCAGTAGTTGCATGTAAGACAGTTGTAACTTTACTTTACAGCAACTCTTGACATGTAATCCAAGAATGGTTTAGTTGAAAAAGTGCTGTAGCAATCTAGCAATTTAACTAGCTTTTGTTATGAATTAGATGGTATTAGATAAGCATGCGAGGGGTTCATAGTAAAATGATTGGTTCAGGTATTAATTTTTCAAATACCAGTTACCAATGGTTCCTAGTGTTGGACCTATGACTATGAGGGATGTAAAAATGTTGAGATCTTTATAAAGACTAGTGTATCAATGTACTCACTGGAAATTAGAGGTTAGTTTCAGTCAAAAGTTTTTATGCATTTATCCTGGTTATGCTTGAGCTAAGACTTAGGGGCACCAAAGTTATTTTTCTTAAAAAAAATGACTGCTGCTGATGGTGTGATGTAATCTGACAAGCACACAATTTATTGATAAGGGCCAATATATATCATAGGAAGTTCTAATAACTAGTATTCTTAATTGTTTCCTATTACTTTTGTATTGCCTGTAACATGAAGCAAACACCACAATTTCTGTATTTGTTACTTGTTTTGCAGACTGAAGGAGCTGAAAAGTCATGCTCAGGTAGCACACCCCAATTCATCTACCGAGGAACTCGACAAGATCCTCTCCTACAAACATAAAGCTCAGGGAAAACTAGGTAATCCTAAAATACTCTCATTATAACCACCCCCAATTAAGCTCACCTTAATAATAAGCTCATTCTCTCAATATCCCATATACAGTTTTGCAATATGTTTCACCTCTAAAAAAAGACCACATTACTAAATTAAGAACACGTTTTTCTTGCATACCGGATAAGTATTTCCGCATGATTTACCGGGGAAAGAAAATCTTATCTTTTCCCTAGGGAAAAGATAGTGTTCGCGTGCTTTAAGTGACGTCACGTCTTCAAGTATCTGACGTAATATATTCAAGTTATTGACGTCATTTACAAAATAAGGTTTGCATAAATGTCAATATTTCAACAAGTGTATACATAAACACAAATGTTATGAACAGTAAAAGATATGCAAGAAAAAGTATCTTGCACGAGACATTCGGTAAAGATTGAAAAATCTGTCACCTCGGGTGAACTGTTTTGGCAGGAACTCAGCAGAGCCTCGTTCCCGCAAAACAGTTCCCCCTCGGTGACAGATTTTTCTATCTTCACCTCACACTCATGCAAGATACTTATAATCCAGTCCCATAAGTGCTTTTAATAGTGTGTTTTCACTGTATACAGAAATAGACACAGGGAAAAGAATTTGACTCACTTATTTAGCAAATCCTTTTTGATAAATTAAAAATTTACAGTGACAATAAAATATGAACTGGTTATAAAGTTTGCAAATGCAGAACAGGATTGATTGTTTGCTCTGTACTGTTTCAGGAAGGAGATCGTACAAATGTCCGTACTGTGACAAGGTATTCTTACGAGCGAGCTCGGAGCTTCAGAAACACATGTGGATACATGAGAATGTGAAGCCTTTCAAATGTCCCGTCTGTCCGTACGCTTGTAGGAGTAAAAACAACCTGCAGGTATTTATACATTTCTCAGATGAATAGTTCATGGTACACACATTCTTTCTGGATATCATCTCTTCAATGTATTTTAAATGTGTCGACAAAATCACTTCTAAGAAATAAGGCTGAATTGCATTATTATATTTAACCTGAGGTTGTTCCTGCTGTAGGTTTCTATACTATTTATTACATTAGAATACTAATTAAATTACTTTTCACCTAACATGTACCTGAATTTCGGCAAAAGGGATTTTTTTCCTACACTTAAGCCCTGTGTCTAGGTCTTAGTGAACTGTTCTAATAATAGTATATTCAGACAAAATGTGTTATATGACAGATGAAAATATAAATTTTCATGTATATCATATATATTTCAATTTTAGCTTTACATTTTTTGATAAAAATATCAATATTTAGTTTTGTCAAAACTCTGGTACCTGGTAGATGAAGAAGTTTTTAAAAAACTTGTTCACTGTATTTTAAATCCTACAGTAAAACCTTAATTAACATATTATTAAAGTATTCATTGTGGAAATCTCAATTATTTTTTCAAAGGTCAACTTGCGAAACACCTTTCCATAGAGTTAAGGAAATAAATGAGCATACCCATTCAACAAATATTGTTTATTTCAGGCCCACATGCTGCGTCATTCAAAGGACAAGCCATTTTCCTGTGGTGATTGTGGGAAGGCATACAAGTCTAAGACAGCTCTAAGATGGCATGTTAGGTCACATGATGGCAAAATCTTCAAATGTGACAAGTCAGTAAATCTTTTTAACAAACTTTTGGTTTAGTTTTTGCACATTCGGAAGTCGGATACTGTGAAATTGTTTTAATTGTATTATATCATTTATATTTGTGGGGTTCACATTATTGTGGATTTTGATGATAAAACAATTTTGGGGTGTACCCTCTTTATCCAACATCTGACATACATTACAGATGTCCCTATGAGGCTACACAGAGCAGTCACTTGAAGCGTCACATGGAAACCCACAATGTGATCAAGAAGTATGTGTGTGGAGAGTGTAAGTTCTCTGCCAACACACTTGGCTTCCTCAAGGTCCATTATGCAAGGTAATTTATAAACTCTATTTTGTAGAAGCCCATCACAGTAATGAGACAGTAAAAAAACATTGCTTTTGAAAAGACTTGAAGTTTTTTTCACATTTTTGTTACCTACTGCAAAGAATTTCTGGTTTCCATATGTGGTAAAATCTCAGCAATAGTTTTCACAGCTTGTGTTTTTTCTGGCTCAAATGTTGGAACATGACCCATGCCCGTGTAAGGGATTGGGAACTTTCCCAGCCTTATCTAAAATCAGATTAGAAAAATGTTATCAAATATAGGTATTTTGTTTGTTTATAATATTCAATTACCTGGTAGTACATAAAAGCAATATTTATCATTTAAAAAATTATTTTGTGAAATGCAGATATAATTACATGAAATACAAATTTCTGTTAAATTCTCATTTTAGGAAAACACAGCTTGCCCAAACAAACTGTAAATGTACTTTTACATTTTGTTAGATTCAGAAAATTAGAGAGTTGACAAGTATTTTATTTTCTCTGGCAGCCATTATCTTTATATGTGCTTTTGATATTTGCAGGTTTCATAAAGAAGTGAATGCAAACAACTTGCCAAGCATGGGTTCAACTCCCATAGAGATCTCACAGGATGTGAATACATTTAAGTGTATCAGTTGTGACTACCTGTTTGGTAACCTTAGTGATCTGAAGCGCCACCTACGTACCCGTCACCATGTCAACGTTCAGGAGATTCAGAAAGTTCAGGATATTCAGGGAAATTTGTCTGAAGTTCAGGTGAGCATTTTGAGTAATTGTATATCTCTTTTAAAGTTAAGGAATCAGCAGATTTCAGTACTTTAAAAGAACTTATCATATTGACCCAATATTTAGAATAATTTGTCTGCATCAATGAAGCTGTTTTGTACAGTTTGACCAACAAATTTTTGAGTTAAAGTTAAACAATTTTTACATAAAACTTAAATTTGTGTAACCCTAAAAGCATTTTAACTGTTGTTTCATTTCCAACAGATCTGTTTGTAAGAAATCAACTGATCACTCATACAAGATTTTGATTCATGCCTCTTTTAATAGATTTTTAGCAAAGAATCTTCTGTGGCTTATAACAAATAATCTATTTTTGCAATGAAACATGATGCAGAATATCAGCATAAATAACATTACTTCAAGCTTTAGTTAAATAACATAATAAAATTTACCTCTTGACTCTATATACATGTACACAGGTTTTATTGCATGTGCCATTAGCATAGTTCCATAGATCCAGATAGCCGCCACATCCTTGCCATATGATCAGGATCAACACTGTTGGCTTCTTGGTCAGAAATAACCAAATGAATCAGAAAGCAACAGTGAACAGTGTAGATCCTTATTAGACAGCACAGTTGTCCCAGCTGATCTGGATCTACACCATACAACCTAGGATAACAGCCATATTCGATAGAGTGAAGGGTTAACCCATTCCTGGATAGATACGCATTTTTATGCATGTGCGACCAGTGTAGATCCAGATCAGCCGGCACATCCGTGCCGTCTGATCAGGATCTGCACTGGTCGCATTTTGGTCAGAAATAACCTAACGAATCAAAAAGCGAACAGTTTAGATCCTGATCAGACGGCACGGATGTGCCGGCTGATCTGGATCTAAACTGTTCGCCCTAGCAATAAAGGTGTATCTGTACGGGAAAGGGTTAATCCAATGAAACTAGTGTCAAGATTTCAACCCAAACACATTTTCCATAATGAGGATTTATTTATGATTTTTTTTCAGGTTGTACAGTTAGATGAATCAGGCCAGCAGCAGGTTAACATGGAGATAGCTGGAGCCACCGAATCCCACATTGTCACTGGTAATGAAACTAAATATTATGGCTAAACAAAGAAATACTGCAGAATAGATTTCTAAATGTTGTAGAAATGTCATCAATATCTATCCAGCAACAGATTTCATTTTGTTGTGGACTGCCACCCCAACATTTTTTTCTGCAGAAGCTCTTAATGTTAAAATAAAAAAAAATTGAATAATTTACAATCAAATGTGAAATGTAAACACAAGTTATTTATGTGTAAGTTAGTAAATGAGTGCTTTAGTCCTTGTTAACAAATAAAGTAAGGTTTTTATAGATGCTGACATTTGACAATGATTGTAAAAACTATGCAACAAATTGAACAATGGCATTTTATTTAACTTTATTTTATTTTAAATGTAGTCTGACTTACTAATCATCTTGGTTCCATGTCAACATTGAAATGTTTAAATGGGATTGTATGATTTTTAATATAGATAAATACATTTGTATACCATTGTTGTCAAGCGTTACATTCTTTTTGATGAAGAAAAGTAATTTTTAAAACTTCTACAATAATTGTTTGTATTTATGTTAATTCCACATTGTAGACAATACACTATAGATCTAATGGTGATGTAATATCCTTACATTTTACAAAGAATAGTGTAAAAAGTATTTCGTCTGTGTTAGATGGCAACCTGGATGAGAAGACTGCCTCTGCTGTGAATATTCTGCAGCAGATCATTGGCCTGTCTCAAAATGGTGGTTTAGCTGGTTCCCAGAATGAAGATGGTTCCACATCAATGCTGCATATGAATCCAGAAACCATCATAGTGCAGCAGCAGGACGGGAGCCAGGTTTATTTATCAGCAGAGAATGCCACAGATTTGGATGGGAACCAGTATGTAATACAGTACATACCACACACTGAAGAGGTTGGTTTGATTTACATATTCTGGTAGTATTTCATGTGACAGACATTTGTGCAGAAGCTGAACAATTAACAGTTTTTTCCCCAATCCAGGAGGGCTGGGTACAAACAGTGAATGTCATATCCAATCCCAGTTTTAGGCTGAAAGATAAGAAATCGTGTTTTAGAGACAATTCTCAGCAATCTGGTACCAAGATCATAAAGTAAGAATTGGAGACCAGTCTATTTTGGGAACTGATTTAAAATTAACTAGATCAGATGCTTGAGATTTGAGACTAGCCCCCAGCCCCAATTTAATAATTTTGGGCCATAAATTGTTTAATTTTCATAAGTCAGTTACGTGACTATGTTTAATTTTAACCAATCAAATTACTAACTTTTTAGACAGGTCTTCTTTCTCCTAGTAAACTTAAGACCAGGTAGCTTTCAGCTGTCATACTTGAGTAAGTAGAAAGAATATGTTTCACAATGGATTGAAATTTAATTGAAATTACAACTGTGCAATGTATTTGTTTGGCAGGTAACTGAAGGAACCATAGACATGGTTGAGGTCCACAGTGAATACCAACCTGAAACTGTATCGGTGGAGGGCCAGATACTTGGAGAGGTACAGACAGAAGTCGTCACGTCCTGATCCTCAAAGCATTAAACTCTTTACTCCATTTCTATGCATTATAACGCTTGTACAACCAGTGTAGGTCTAGATAAGCTGGCACATCCATGGTTATAAATAACCAAATGAATCTGTAAGTGAACACTGTAGATCCTGAACAAACATCTCAGATGTTCTTGCTGATCTGGAGCTACACTGCTTTATCTTCAAAGCATTAACCATTTACTCCATTTCTACGCATTTTAACACATGTGGAACCAGTGTAGATCCAGATCAGCCATGACATTCTGGCCGTCTGATCTGGATTTGCATTGGTTGCATATTAGTAGAGAAATAACCTAATGAATCTATAAATGGAGAACAGTGTAGATCCTGATCAGATGGCACAAATGTGCTGGCTAATCTGGATCAACACTATTTATCCTCACAATGAAGGTGTATCTAGGCAGTAAAGGTAGTTGACCAAGTTCAAGTATACATCTCCACAAGTAACTATTAAAGTGAATTGGTCATTGAATATTTCAGTGTTTATATCTCAAGCAGGAAATTAATGATTTTGAGTATTATGTGCTAATTTCCTACCATCTTCTCAGAAACTAATTCACATTTGCAAACCTGTTTAGTGAAGATGTTTCCTTTCTTTACTGCAAACTATTTATTGTTGACATTTTGATGATTGTTACAAGTTTATATTTGTTGATAAAAATTATATAAAAATGATATTGTTAACTTTTGTTGTTTTTTATATTTTAAACATAGTGAGTTACAGACTTAAAAAGTCTTTCATAATTGCAGGTTAGCACATTTATTAAGAATCTTGTACATTCATAAGAGCAAATAATTGTAAACTGATTGGATCTTGGTAAACATTTTCTGAATTCAGTAAATATTGTTCATTATTTTTCAACAGTTTATAAGATTGGGAAAATAAAAGATGCTTTACAAGTGTATAGGTTGGATTAGCCCTGTATGTTTTTTCACAAACATCAAAAAGAATCAGTTACCAGGGCCCAAGATCATAAAACTTGGTCTTGGGACCAGTTGCAAGTGTCAGGCATCTGATTGGTTGAAATTGTGACCAATCTCCAGATGGAGCAATCAGAAGCTAGAGTTTTGAAACTGATGTCCAGTTACTTACGGTTTTGGTCCCATGATTTAGTGCACAACATAAAGACATAAAGCTTTTCTTTTATTAGACTTTCAGCCATTTTGTATGGCAATATAATGAAGGTATAAAGGGGGAATTGTCATTTTTCTATAACTGAATGCAATATGAGACAAAATTTGTGAATGTTATTAAGTATCATATGTAATGGTGATGCTTATCAAAGTAGCAAGTCCTTCCTGTGCACTGCCGCAGTGGTATTCTTGTTCCTGATTTTTATCTTTTATTTAAATCAGACCATCTGTATTGATCTTGTACATGACCTAAATAAACCTCATTTCAAGGGTCATTACAGATTGACCCTTAAATGGCCAATCAAAGGATCATATAATAGTGAGCACCAGTCTTTTCAAGGGGAAGCACTCCTTTTTAACTACCCCACCTTTGATTGTGAACAATTGTTTCTTTTTTTTTTCCTATTGACATATACTTCTCCATGTTTGGAGTCACTGACATAACCTTTAACAGTTTACTCCATTGACACGGCTTTTATCCCATGTGTAACCTGGGTTGAAGGTTATAAAGCTGAGATTGGAAACCAGTCTCAAATCTCAAGCATCTGATTGGCTGAAATGGCGACCAGTCGCCATTTCAGCCAATCAGATGCTTGAGATTTGAGACTGGTTTCCATGCTCAGTTTTATAACCTAGGGCACTGTGCAGATTCAGATTAGCCTGCTATTCGTTATTTGTGAGCAAGAAGCAAACAGTGTAGATGCAGATAACACTGCAAAGGATGAAAGCCATACATCAAGGAGAATACAGTCGAATCTTCATTTCAGTCTGGTCTATATTTCATAGAGTAGCCGAGAACTAAAGGTCTGGACCGAAGATCATAAAATTAAAACTGGAGACCAGTCTCAGTTTAATAATCTTGGACCCTGATGTTGATGAGTTTGAAGTTGGTTTAATACTAACTCCTTTGTTCTTCAAGTTGGAACGCTGCAAACTAAAATTCATGAAATCACCATGCCGAATATAAGTAACGAAAACAATGAACTATATAAATATTTATTCATTACTTTAACTGTAGTATACAAAGCAATGATCCAAAATACAATTTTCTGATGCAATATAAACAATCTTATTACAAATGCAAAGACCAAAAAATTCCCAAGACCTTTGGAAAAGATTACTAGAATAAAATAATAATTGCTGTCTAGTAGATTTATAATATATAACATAAACTAACTATAAATTCAAAAAAAAGAAAAACACAAAATCTCAGCAAAAAATAAAAATAAAACTACATTGTATAATGTAGCATCACTCTGTGCAATAAAGCAAATGCAAAGTATGCTCTTTAACCCTTTCCTGTACAGAAACACCTTTATTGCTAGGGCGAACAGTTTAGATCCAGATCAGCTGGCACATCCGTGCCATCTGATCAAGATCTAAACTGTTCGCTTTATGATTAATTAGGTTATTTCTGACCAAAATGCGAACAGTGCAGATCCTGATTAGATGGCACGGATGTGCCGGCTGATCTGGATCTGCACTGGTCGCACATGCGTAAATATGCATATATATCCAGGAAAGGGTTAAATTAAAGAGACAGATCTATGACAGCTCTTTTATCCCTTTACTCCATATGGATATGCCTTAAATTCCATGTGTGACCAGTGTAGATCCAGATCAGCCCACATCTGAGTATCCTGATCAGGATCTACACCCATTACCTTTAAGATTGATTAGAATATTTCTGACAAAAATGGGACAGCCAGATTTAGATCAGTTTGCAAAGATGTACAGGTTAATATTTCTGACAAAGATGGGACCGCTAGATCCAGATCAGTTTGCAAAGATGTACAGGTTAATCTGGATCTATACTGGTCACACATAGGATATCGATCACGTCCATGGAGTGATGGGTATTTCAATATTTTATGAACAACTACATTCTTTATCTTTTGGTTGAAACTAAAATATCTATAATTAATTTAAGCTTAAAACAATACAACTGATTTGTGAAATCCTGCAGAATTATTCATGCAAAGTATTCGGCATTTCATTTGCCATCTGTGAATATAGCAAAACTTAAAACCGAGAAAAGTTATTGGTTTACAGTGTCTTACTGCTCTTGTTATATTGGTTCTAGACAACTATATCAGCCTAGAAAACACAATTCTCATGGTGTGCAACATTAAAGCAATAATGACATTCTGAATAATTGTTTGCCAGAATTTCCAGCCAATCTTCAGGTTTAAACTACAGAAACATAAGGACAAATGTTACAGTATATAATCAAGTCTATATATTGCGAATAAAAAGCCAATAAATGTTTCTAAGCAGCTCAATGTATGAGAAAATAACATACTTAACTCTTTACTTATGGGATTTATCACATGTGCAATCAGTGTTGATCCAGATCAGCTGGCACATCCATGCCATGTGATCTGGATCCACATCAGTTGCTTCTTGGTCAGATATAACCTAATGAATCTAAAGTGAACACTGTTGATGGTGATCAGATGGCAAAGATTTGCCAATATCGCTGGATCTACACTGTTCACCGATGTGATAACAACCATATCCCACAAGTAAACGGTTGAACACATACAAAACAAGATCAACATTAATACAACCTTTTTTTATACATACATTACATAATAGCAGATAATTAAAATAGCCATGCATAAAAAGAATACCTTATACTTCAATATTATTCTTCAAATATTTTATACGACCAATTTTAATTGACTGAATAAATACATACATGTATCAATTGTTCGACCATGTATACTGTCACTTTTATGAGTGTAGAGCTTTATTTCACAAATTACATGATATCCCAGTAAATAATTCTTTTAAGTTCATGTTCTGTCATAATAAATATTTCATCTAGCATTAACCCTTTCCTCCATATACACACCTTTATGGCAGTGGCTGTCTGATCAGAATCTGCACTGTTTGCTATTTGATTTATTGGGTTATTTCTGACCAAAAAGCAAACAAATGCAGATCCTGATCAGACGGCACCAATATGCCGGCTGATCTGGATCTACACTGGTCGCACACATGTAAAAATGCATATTTATGGAGGAAAGGGTGAACATACTTATTGCATTATCTAGTTTCCATTTACATTTATTTGCTACTTCAATTACTTTCCACAAGCAAACTTGATCATCTAAAGTCAAAATTAATTAGAGCAAGCTACAATTTTTGCAAGCTAAAATTTGATGCTAGCTAAAATTATATTCTGCAAGGTAAAATATCTTCTATTTGCTATAACAACCTTCTGCTGGCTACAATTTCTTCTGAAAACTTCAAGCTATAATATTATATTGCAGGAAAACATTTTTACAAAAGGCCAACTATTTCTCCAGAAGGCCAACAATAGTATTGTTACAAGAATAGTTATTTGCCAGTAACTGCCTGAACCAGAAAAGAAGGCAAAATTAGGTTTATTCTACTAAAACAACAAGAAAGATATCATAACTCATTTGGTATACACTCTGAATTTGTTAACACTTTATTTACAAACAAGATTTATTGCATGTGCGACCAGTGTAGATACAGATCAGCTAGAACGTCTGTGCTGTCTGATCAGGATATATAGTTTGCTTCTTGGCAAGATATCACCTTAAAAATCAAATGTAAACAGTGCAGATCCTGATAACACAGGATGTTGGCACATGCCACAAAACTTGTATATATGGAGTAAAGTGTTAAGTGATCTGTGTCCAAGGTTATAAAACTGAGCATGGAAACCAGTCTCAAATCTCAAGCATCTGATTGGCTGAAATGGCGACTGGTCGCCATTTCAGCCAATCAGATGCTTGAGATTTGAGACTGGTTTCCAATCTCAGTTTTATAACCTTCAGCCCTGAATAGGCAGAAAGACGTAAGCAAGAACTGGCAGTCTAAACGTCTAAACATTCACTGTTCATAACTTACACGCATATCAAGGTTTTTGTGAATATTGTTAGTTTGTTTAATATTTTTAACAACTGTAGAGTTAGTGATTAGCTTGATTTCCGTCATGTAAATAAACAGAAAATTAGATAAAACCATGATTTACAATAAATTTATTTATCCTTCCTGATATTAATACAAATTTAATTCATTTTTTAAATTCATTTAAACCTTAAACAAACGATACAACCTAATGCAGTGATATGGTCGGCCATCTTGACAATACGTCCTATTTCCGTTAACTGGTTCAGAACACACAACAACTTTTACAGTACAGGAATGTAAGTCAAATGGCATCATATGACTTTATGCAGCAGACATTCACAGTTGTGCTCCTTTCAAGTTTATGTTCAGACTGTTAGTTTTCTATTGAAAATGTTACTTTTTGATGAATCACCAACAAAGTGTTATAAAAATTTATGGGAAAACATAACTTCACATAAAAATAACATTTCTAACCTGATTTGCACTTGTTTTGGGCTGTATATCAGATGTTACAGCTTACCACAGAAAATTATGAGGATACAGAGAGTTTCTGGTATGTACATAGCAGTAAACAAACTGTTAACGAAATTAGGATGCTACTGAAAACTGGACGGTACATATAATACATTCAGTGATTCACTCTTTTGCAAAATACATGAAATTAAAACCTGCACAAATTATAATGATACCACAGTAGTTGCCACCATTTTTAACCAGGTTTTTTACTTTCATTTGATCAAAAAAATTTATAATTAATAATTATACTAGAAGTTAATTTTACAAATGAAGTAAGATTTGTCGAAAGGAAAGGAAAATAAGCCCACAGTTTGATCGGAAAGGCTTTTGTATATAAACACAAATTCTGCACATTAGTAACAGATCTACTGTTGCACATCTAAAATAATTGTTACATGTAACTGCAGAAATCAGTGACAATGTGAAGCTTTCTACAGATTATGGCACAAAAATATAAACCTACAACTTAAAGGAAATGCAAATATGCTATCCATTACAGCGATATTCATCAATTAGCTAGTAAAAATCTGATATTCTTTTCAGACTTATTAAATGGAATGAAATTTACAAGTTCCAAGGAATAATGATTCTAAACTAAAATGTAATAAATGTAAAATAACCAACTGGATACTTTACAGATCAGTGGTCGCCATTTCAGCCAATCAGATGCTTGAGATTTGAAAAGACTGGTTTCCATTCTCAGTTTTATAATTTTCAGCACACAAAACACAAATAAAATGTTTGCAAAGTGTCATAAATGCGTAGTAATATTGATTGCAACATTATTCTGTAATTGTATAATCATTCAGTTTAATTAAAACTGTTTCATTTGCTCAAAAATATTTCATCTTTAAAGGACAAATGTGCAAATTGTGTAATTGTATATTCACTTTATTTCATGGCATTTTAATTCTCAGTTTTTTCTCCATAAAGGACAAATGTACAAATTCAAAACCTTGGAGAATGACAGGGCAAATGCATGCAATAGTTGTCTAGTTATTTAATTTTATAATTTCAGAAATTTAATGACAGAGTTTAAACAACAATTATGTGTACATGGATTTCAGAAAAAAAGGCTTTTTATTGCCAAATACTTTAGCAGACTATTTAAATTAGACATTTATATATCAAGAACTTTGTTTCTTTTTTTAAATTTAAATAACAATCCACACAAAATTCAGGCAATGTCAACCCTTACTTCATGGATATAAAACCTTTTAGACAAACAGTATAGATTCAGATCAACCAGCACATCTCTTTGCTTCTTGCTCAGAATTAACTTAACCCTTTCCTGTACAGATACACCTTTACTGCTAGGGTGAACAGTTAAGATCCAGATCAGCTGGCACATCCGTGCCGTCTGATCAGGATCTAAACTGTTCGCTTATTGATTCATTAGGTTATTTCTGACCAAAATGCGACCAGTGCAGATCCTGATCAGATGGCACGGATGTGCCGGCTGATCTGGATCTACACTGGTCGCACACGCGTAAAATTGCGTATATATCCAAGAAAAGGGTTAATGAATCTAAAAGCAAACAGTGTAGCTCCTGATAAGATTGCACAGATATGCTGCCTGATCTGGATTTACACTTGTCGCCTAAGTGATAATAGTCCATGGAGTAAAGGGTTAATAACATTTACATTTACGCTGTAAATCACATTATCTTATCAGTGAAGCACATTCATTGCTTAACCCTTAACTCCATATATATATATATTTTAATGCATTTGTGACCAGAGTCGATCTTGACCAAGCAGCACATCCATGCCATCTAATCTGGTTCTGTACTGGTTTCATCTTGGTCAGAAATAACAAAAAAGCAAACAGTGCATATCCTGATCAGATGGCACATATGTGCCGGCTGATCTGGATCTACACTGTTCGGCCATGCAATAAAGGTATATTTATGGAGAAAGGGTTGAAATGTACTGTATCAAAGGCACTGTAGAGTTTGATGTCATTAACAGACATATTTTAGCCACAAAAATTTAAAGATGTAATTTTTTACAAAAATATATAAAGTGTCATGTATAAGGGTTCTATGTACATGTTGTGTCAGCAAAATACATAAAACATGCTAAATCATGCCCTTTAATATCAAACTACATGTATTTAATTAATTAATGAGTAATTCTCAACAACAATAACATAACTCAATTTCAGAAAGATAACCCTTTCCTATAAATATATACGCCTGTACAGCCTGGACGAGCAGTGTAGACCCAGTTCAGCTGGCTGGCACATTTGTGCTGTCTAATCATGATCTACACTGTTTGCTTTTTGATTTGTTTGGTTATTTCTGACCAAAAAGCTAACAGTGCAGTTCCTGATCAGATGGCACGGATGTGCCAGCTGATCTGGTCTGAAGGTTATAAAGCTGAGATTGGAAACCAGTCTCAAATCTCAAGCATCTGATTGGCTGAAATGGCGACCAGTCGCCATTTCAGCCAATCAGATGCTTGAGATTTGAGACTGGTTTCCATGCTCAGTTTTATAACCTTGGGCACAGGATCTACACCATTTACACATGCGATTTATTGAGTAAAGGTATAACTAACATTCAAGCTCTAATTATGACTACATTGTTTATGCCTCGGACACTTCACATTTCTTCAGATTGACAATACATGTAGAGGGCTGTTGTTTACTAACTTCCAAGTTATTTCTGATCCAACACTGCACAAAACTAAAATTCAAAGTTATTATATGAAATCAAAAGCTTTGGCACACTTCTCAAAAACAAGAGAAACTTCAAACTCAAAATATCTGAGTATTTACATGTCAATGGTGAGCACTCTTCATTATTTTGTTCTTAACTGCTCGATCACAAAACAACACAATTTAACGTTAATAAACAAATCTTTGACTTGTAACAATTAAAACTAATCCAAAGACTATTTAAACAATCATCACTGCAATATAGAAATACAATATAGGAATAGCAAAACCTGTAAATAAAGACCAACCTAAGGAGAATATCAAATGGCGGATATTGTAAACAGGTCATCTTTGTTTAACCCTTTCCTCAATAGATACACCTATATTGCCGTCTGATCAGGATCTAAACTATTCACTTTTTGATTGGTAAGGTTATTTCTGACCAAAATGCGACCAGTGCAGATCCTGATCAGACGGCATGGATGTGCCGGCTGATCTGGATCTACACTGGTCACACATGCGTAAAATGCTTACAGATGGAGGAAAGGGTTAAAGTAATAAAATGAAATATTAAATTGTAGTTTTGATACTTAATTCATGTACAGTAAAACCCTTCTATAAAGACGACTTCTGGGACCCGACAAAAGTGGTCCAAATAGTGCAGTGGTCTTTATAACAGGATAGACAATAGTTCAAAACTGTCAAAAGGGACATGTAAATTGTGGTCTTATTATTGAAGTTGACTTAATTTTGAGCTGTTCATAATGAGGGGTTTTACTGTATATCTAAGTTATCTCTTTAGAGATTATTTTTCACATTTAGAGTTTTGTCTCCTGTCTTTAGAAAACAGAGTTTGCTCTCCGAGAGGTAAATTTAGAAGATGATGCAGAAAGAGGTCTCAGATCTTCTGTTGGCCCCGCCTTCTCCCGTGGTTCTTTTTCTTGCTTGCTCCTCCCTCTCAGTTTTCAGTCTCCTGTAAGCCATTATGGTATCTAACAGATATATTCCAAAGGCAACTGCGCAGATTACCTGAAATTAGATTCATATTTCTGGTTATATTTTACAATAACTATCCCTTAACCCTTTCCTCCATTTATACACATTTTATTGCAAACAGTGTAGATCCAGATGAGTCCACACATTTGTGCAATCTGATCAGGATCTGCACTGTTTTGATTTATCAGGTTATTTCTGACCAAAAATCCAACTGTGCAGAACCTGATCAGATGGCAGGGATGTCCCACATGCGCAAAAAATCGTAGATATAGAGTAAAGGGTAATCCAACTGCCATTCAAATTACACTGACACAATTTTATTTATAATAAATATTATTATTTATTTATAAAATAACTACTTTCAAAATGCTCAAAGTATTTACATCACTGAATCAATCTGACAACCAAAATGTCCTTAAAGTCTGTCAAAAACCTTTATTTGTTGACAATTTTTAATCCCTTACTAAATGGATATGTTCTCCATGGGATGGGTTATGCAGTCCAGCAATTACAGATGATAACTTTTAGATCATTAATAGAATGTTAAGAAATATGTTTTCTGAGACTTACACATGCTGCTACAATACTAGGGGAGAGCGCAGCTCCAACAGCAGCTATTATGGCACTGATGAAGTATTTCAATGTATAGATCAACAGATATACGAGCTCCTGAAAAAGACAATGTAATCATAAACTGGTTGCCATTTCAGCCAATCAGATGCTCCAATCTCAGTTTTATTATCTTAGGGCGGTGTTGCATTGAATAAAAATCTGTACATGTATTTTATTATTTACATATAACAAAAACATTCAAACATTTCGCAGCATCAATAAAGTTGTATCTGGCTAAAACCTTTGGCTACTTTCACTCCTCAATGAAGGGCTTAGATACTACAAATTTTGATTTCAGTTAGATTTTGGAATGCAACCAAAACATCAAATGCGTGGGGCGGTGACTGATAGTTCTTTTGAGAAGTAGCTGGATAGTTTAATTGACAGAACACTGTTCTTAGTTAATCACGCCTTCGTGTTGCTTTACTTTAATTCACACCTTTTGTTAAAGCTTCATTGCTGTATGTACCATTTAGATCTTTAGAAAACAAAATTTCAGTTCAAAAAATAAAAATATAATAATACATTTACTTACATATGTAGCCCAAAGGCCTGGAATTCGATGGTAAACTCTAAAGGCAACAAGGAGGAATATGACTGTTGTGGTTATAAACCCACTGATTGTTGTCCATGAAACAAACCCTGAGCCTATGAATCCGGCTGCAAGACATGCTATGAACCCTATCAATCCCAGTACCTGTAAAATAGACAATCAACTTCATCAGTCCCAACACTGGTAAAACAGACAATAAACCTTTTCAATGCCTGCATCTGTAAAACAGACAACCTTTTCAATGCCTGCATCTGTAAAACAGACAATCAACTTCATCAGTCCCAACACTGGTAAAACAGACAATAAACCTTTTCAATGCCTGCATCTGTAAAACAGACAATGAACTTTATCAGTCCCAACTCAGATAAAACAGACAATAAACTGTATGTGATCAATGATCTCAATTCCTGCACATGTAAATAAAACAGACGATAAACTTCAACTTCCCTAACTTGAGGAAAGAGACAATTAACCCTTTCCTCCATAGATACACCTTTATTGCATGGGCGAACAGTGTAGATCCAGATCAGCCAGCACATCTGTGCCATCTGATCAGGATCTGCATGGTTTGCTTTATGATTTGTTAGGTTATTTCTGACCCAAATTTGACACAGGCTGATCATGCTGGCTGATCTGGATCTACACTGGTCACACATGCATAAAAATGCATATTATTATATGGATTAAAGAGTTAAACTGCACCTATGACATAATCAGGTAACCAACACTGGGAAAACAAACACTTAACTGTATAAATCCGTGCATCTGCAAAGTAGAGAATAACTCTGTCAGCAACATTGTTTATTTAATATTTAATCTTTACCAAAACATAGAATTTTTGCAAAATCAAGTCTGTGCAAAATAGCTTTCTTTTACTGCATTTAAATTTTTTTTTCCACTGAAAGGATGAAGCAATAAGTTTGGTTAGGATAAGATTTGTCATTTGTTTCTTACTGTAAAATTTATGTTTAAGTTTTTATATCTTGCAAGAAGATTAAACTTTTAGTAATCTAAAGGTCTGAAATTTCTTTCAATATTGAAGCCAGACCATTAATTGTTATGTGTTCTTAATAAATTTATAAAATGAATTATTAGTTAACACTGTAGACACTGACTGAACTCTACATTTTTTTAATGAATCGAAAACACTAAATACCCTGATCAAACTTTGCAAAAGTGACATAAAACATGCTTATTTCTTAAAGAGTGAACAATAACAGCTGTATAATTTAAAACTTGATATACAAAATTCAACACTCTACATGTATTTCAGGTTTGCAAGGTAACCAAGACAACTGTTGACCTGAAAATTTCATGCTACATGTACATGTACCGGTATATACATATGAAGAGATTTGCATTGTATGGCAACCTTCTCTGATGCCCACACCGGGTATTTATTTTGAAAAAGAGAGGATTTTGAAAATCAAGAAAGACAAAAGAAGGAACACAAGAAAAGTGATGCAATTTTATTGTTTGATGTCAGACTGCCCAAATTCTGAGAAAAATTGGAGACTCTCATCTAAAGCAAGTGACTTCACTGAACTGAGTAAATTTTCATGTCATACTTACTATTTCAATTAATTTAAGTGCTCCTTGCACTGAAAAAAGATATTGCTTGTTGAAGCCTGTCCTGGGCTCTGCATCGGGATCTTCCACAGTTGTGGAGGAGTAGGGTGGTGGATTATCATCCCAGGCATCATCATCGAGAGCCACTGTCCTTAGGTTCTCAGACATCCTTTCTTAACCTGGGTTGAAGGTTATAAAACTAAGATTAGAAACCAGTCTCAAATCTCAAGCTGGTCGCCATTTCAGCCAATCAGATGCTTGAGATTTGAGACTGGTTTCCATGCTCAGTTTTATAACCTTGGGCACTGTAGTGAAAACAGTTAGAAAATATGGTTCATCACAAATAATCTGTGAATGTTGTCTGGTCCGCTAATTTACTTCTAAAACATGGTTTTATAGTTAGATAATCTGACTTGAAAAAACTAGACTGTGTCCTAGGGACACTGATACCCCCACTGCTACAACATTTGTAACAATGGGCCATAACTCTGGTAAAAATAGTCAAAGGGAAAAATCTTTTCTTTACCATCATCTACACATCTTGCTTGATCATCTATGCTAGTTTGAAATAAATCTGCCAGGTAGTTAATGAGGAGTTGATGCCACAAGTTTCTGGAGAAGTACATACGTACACACAAGTGCAACTCTATATGCCGCCCACTTTGTGGGGGCTTAACAAACCACCCAAGGAAACACTGCTTCAATTGTCTATTATAAAAATGTGCAAATTTGAGACCTCTGGAACATGCTTTTTTTCGGTGATTGTGTGAAACTTATATTCCATCAAATAAAACGTGTTCACAAGATGAGGAAAACCTTTGTTAACTCTGTATTGCACAAAAAGTGGCAACACTCATTTTAAAATGACAATATAGAAATTCAAGTTCTTTTGTTATGATTAATATGTCACCTTCAGCCAGATGGTTACTACTGTACTGAATGGAAAAATAGAACAGAAAGTGTTATTTGGAAATTAATTTTATCTCTCATCACAAAACTAAAAAAAATAATGCAAATTAAGGTTTTCTATCTACAGACAGTCCAAAGATCGTGAATCCAAAATTGTAAAGCAAGATAATTTGGTCGACGGACGTTTCGCCCCCAAGACAGTTCCTCCCTAGTCAGTTCGTCCTTAATCATTTCGCACCCAATTTGGGAGCGAACTGTCCACAGAATTTTTATAAGCAAAGCATATATATTCCACCAAAATTGTGCCGCATTTATTCTTATTTTACAAAAAATTTGCTTTTGTTTAAGCTGTTAAGTCTCAACGAAAATTCAGCTTTTAAACTTAGACTAATTCAAATGTTTGAACCAATAAAAATGCTCTAGATTTTCAAAATTGCAGAAGTAGAGCTGACACCCTTATATTCATAATGATGCAATAATCATTTAATTTTAATTAGAAACATAAGAACTATTTGCAATAGATATTTTTCGTGCATGGCTGCAATTGAAATTAATAATTGTATACAAAAGAACAGAGCGGAATAAAATACATTTAAGTCGAAGTATCAATTTGTAAAAAGTTAATGGAAAGAATCAAAGTGCTAAGCGATAAATTAAGTGACATGGGATTGGGAAATGGTTTATGAAGATTCTTTGAATATTTCAGTAGTAGAGCAGGTGTTCTTATAATAATAATAATGCTGCAGAAATAATTTACTTAGAAACATTAGAACTATTTGCAAAACGTTACTTCACTTTGAAATTAATTGTATAAAAAAAAACAGAACGAAATAAAATACATATTCGTCGAAGTATAGATTTGCAAATAAAAGTTACTAGAAAAAAGCATAACATAAGCGATATTTTTGTGTTACTATACAAAAAAATGTAATATGAAAATATAATGCTGAACATTTCTTCTTAAGATGTACTCTATTTCAAACACAAAGAATAAAAATGTTTCATGCTGTAAGACAATTTCATCTGCTGAACATGCTAACCTTATTACAAGTTCGAACAAACTTATCTTTTAAGCAAAATACATTAATATTTAAAGCAGTTTTAAAATATATCAAAAACTCTAAGCGATTTAACCTAAATTAAATGCGTATATTCAAATTTACAGATGTTACCTATTCGCGGACGAGCGGATACTTGATTATTTTATTTGAAATGTCTAACTGACATGGACATGGATATACAGAACAACAAAACTTGTCTTGTTACATAACACTTTAATTTAACTCTATGTAAAATTTCATTAGCCACTATATGATATTATTTTATTTATTGGTGAGGACTGTTAATAACGTGGTAATCACTTGTTGCCCGAACCTTTTTTAATATTATGGCAAATAAAATATAGTTAAACAAAAAATATAACTTATTATTTAAAGTAACAGAGATGGCACCAAAACACGTACACCCAGATGAATGAATGGAATTTTAGTTGCAACAAAATAAAAATCTTGAGTTTTGACAGTTAATTTCAAATTACCAGCATGAGCTTATTAATCAACGGGAAGTTTGTATGTTGGTGGCATCTGACTCGGACTTCCGAGTTTTTGACCACATACTGATTTCCAGATGTAGTCTGCACCGAACTGAGGGGTATATAAGAAAAGACACACCGGCACTGTTTTATTATATCTAATTCGATTAAATTTTTCACAAATTGTTTTAATTTATAAAGAAAACTTTTTAACTCTTGCCATGGTGTTTTATCCGTGTATAAAATGCAATAAGCATGTAAGACCACGCCAGCATGCGGTATTGTGTGACAACTGCTGAAAATGGCAGCATCGCACATGTCAGACAGGTTAGTAATTATTTTTGTTTCATATTGAAATATCGGTTTAGAATGGTTTTTTACTTTAAAATTCTGTTGTTTATTAACTGTTGTTTTCAATAATAAATAAAGAATGACTGTGTTTCAGGAATCTCTTTAAAGACTTATACAGAGGCAGTCTGCCGTAATCAGGATTTGGAATTTATCTGCCGGTCTTGTGCAGAGAAACTTCCGAATATCGATCAAGATGCTGGAAACATTGTAGTAAGAAATCTTAATTTTACTTTCGATAATAAGTTAAAATCTAACTGTGATTTTTTTTTAAATCATAATTCTCTTTTTTGAAAGATACATGTAGCACTAGTCAGCAGGAGTATTTTAGTGCATATGTAAGATGATTAGTTACGTCATTATTAACATTATATGTAAGATGTATGTAAGATGTATGTAAGATGATTAGTTACGTCATTATTAACATTAAAAACACATTAAAATAAACCAACATATTTAGCTTTTTATATTGATAATACACTATTATGCACTTGATAGAAATGCGTGTTCGGTGATTTTCGAAATTATCTTTCATCTTTTTTTTCATAGGATGCAGATGCTACACAAAATTCATCACTGTCATCTTCATCCATCAGAAATGAATGTGTATTCGAGGACTTCACCGTGCGTTAATTTGTTTAAATAAAAATGAAAATATATCTTAAAAAATTGTTATTTTCATATTTGTCGTGTTCAGTGGCTTTCAAAGTTCCCTTTTCATCTATTATAAGTAAATAGGGGGCGAAATGACCAGGAGCAAAGTGACCAGGGGCGAACTGTCTAGGGAGGAAGTGACTTGGGGGCGAATTGACTAGGGTGAGGAAGTGACTTGGGCGCGAAACGTCCTGGAATCGATAATTTAATAATCTAGTAAGCTTGCACATTAACCCTTTCCTCCATAGATACACCTTTATTGCATGGCGAACAGTGTAAATCCTGATCAGCCGGCACATCTGGATCTTCACTGGTAGCACATGCGTTAAAATGCATATATATGGTGGAAAGTGTTAAATAAAATCATTAAAATTATGAAGTTCATTTGATAACTTGTTTGGTTGTTATGTCTGTTTATATTATTGATTGAAAACTACTAAAATACTGCAGATATTTTATTAGTTTATTTTGTAACATAAAATTAATCGACAACAGATATTTATCTACGCGGCATAATATTAATCTCAACTTGAAAATCAGATAAGGAAAATACTTACTTAATCCGAAAAGATTCTATCCGGAAGCTTGTTATTTCCAGTTCAGTAGCTTTAGATAAAGTTAGCCTCCCGTTGACAGCTAAACGAATTAATAGCTTTATGTTTTATAAAGCAATAACAATAACATATTCTCTTTTTTCACGTTCAGGTCTGACTCATTATTTTTGGTTTTTCCCTAATCAAGTTTTTATTGTTGTTGTTGTTTCAACTGTTACGTTCGTACCAATAATGTTCGTAATCAAATCCCATTCTAGTTAGACTGCTTCCACCGGTAAGCCGACCTCACAAAGACGCGCATTAACAATTAAGCTTGAAAACAACAGGGCATATTGCTCATAAAACTGTCGAAACCAGATTGTCATACAGTAAAATCCCTCATAAAATCCACCCCGACATTAAGACCACCCTGACAATAAGACCATTGTTTCAATATCCATTTTAGCAGTTTTTCACTATTTTCTACCCCGGAATTAAGACCGCCCACTTTTTCCAGTCCCAGAGGTGGGTCCTTACAGAAGGGCTTCAATGTATTGACAAAATACTTCAAAGTAAGTTTTCTTAATTAATGATATTTACATCATCTACATACTCGGAATTCTGATTGCCTATTTTCAGTGTTCTTTGGATTGTATTTACATCTATATGAGAAAACACTTTCTGTTAAATTGTCACTTTTTGTTCACAGCAACTTTTCGTGCAATTTTCATTTTGAAGATAGGAAGTGAATGCTTGATCAAATTTATTATCAAGTCTTCCTCGTTACAACAACTCAAAAAAATGAAAAGGGCGCAGTACTTTACGCTAACTAATTTGTATTTAGCATTCTCTATGAGAGAATATACATGTTCATAGTTCATTTCTAGTCATGTGACTTTTCTTGAACATTTCTTGTCATTACCATTGTTCCTGAGTCCGTAGTCTTACAATAACAAAAGTTTATCACTCTTACAATCATTAAGTGAGTTTTCGCTTGTGCACATTGGTATTATATCCATCTAACATCTTTACCAAAATGAAGGTAAACCCAAGGATTTTCTTCGGTTATTATAATTCAAATAACACAAAAACTGGTAGCCAAACACGTCCGCCAGGCCTGGCAAAACTATTTCATAATGATGGTGATGATGTTGGTGACGATGGTAATGATGATGATGATGATGATGATGATGATGATTATGATGACAACTTCTATGTGGCTAATTACCTTTAAATATATAACCGGATGTTCTTACTCGGGCTCAGACAACAGCTGACACTAAATAGTCCAAGTTTTGGCCTTTTGGGGGCATTAGATGGCTAGTATAACATGAAAGGGACGTAAAAAGTTAGTAGATGACATGCTTTTACCGACACAATTTAAGCCAATTTATGTCTGAATATCATGGGGTGAAAGCGAAAAGGTTTTAAGTGATATTAAGTAAAGAAGCAGTTAGAACATTTGCTCTCACCGTTTATGAAAAAAGGCAATTTAATGTAAAATAGTATTAGAGCTTCACAGAAGTGAAACAAACGGAGCATCTGATTCAAGATCCTTTCTGCTTTCCACGTCTTGCGCCGTTAATTTAACTCGACCTCCTTTCTACACCAATTATATCACATCAAATTACTATTTGTGTATTTTGCTTGCTCTTAGGCAGTAATGGATATGCATATTACTGCCCACGTCGCCTAGCCCTGGGTTGAGTGCAACTCAATATTTAGACCAATAAACAGTACAATTTCTTTCCAATTCGATCCGTTTTGAATGCAAAATTGTGTAGTTATAATTGGGTTGAAGTTTATTCAGCAAGGCGACCAGTAAGTGCTCCTTCATATGAGAACTAATAACAGGGCAAAAGCAACTTTGAGCAAAAGCTGATCAATATATCCAACCATATTGTGTAGTTGAAATGATACTGAAATGATAAGACAACTTAAAGAAATTCGAGAAAGACTTCGGAATATTCGGAATCGAATACCACAAAAGCGGGGACGGGTATTACCGAACACTTAAGCCACAAATTTTACTGTTCGGTAATATACGCCAATACTGTATATTTTCCGTTGTTTGGATAATTTATGTCTTAAATCAAGTTTTAAAGAAAAGCCCGTATCTGTAACTATATTATTACGTGACATACCTTACTTTTACATATCCCACTGTTCTTCGGGTATTGTCGACCATTATGTCTAAATCCGAACACATGTGCCTGCATTTCCGAACATAAAATAGCTTTTTTTAAAAGAAATTTTAAACAAAATAACACCTAAACTGTTTATTCAATGGTATTTTACACATAAAACAATAGATCTGTGCCACAAATTCATTAGAAAAGCAACAGAACAATAAGAAATTTTATTGATTAATCTGACTTTTTAATTAACTAATTTTTTCTTAATTTAATAAACAATACTCTCATTCCAACTAAAGTCCTTTAAAATTCATATAGTCATTAGACAAGCAATCAATATGAAATCTTAGAAAACATGCGGTACTTTCTAAAAAAATCTGTGGTAATTATTATGCACTGCCTTACTTCTTAAATGCCTGGTTACTGCTAATAGGATAAGCCCGCACTACGCCAGCAGCATTTTCAAGTGCACTGCTCCAAGGTCGTATTTCTGCCTTTTTGTGCGCCTACTTCACAACTCATGCCAGATGATAAAATGAATTGAATTAAAGTTGGAACATAATCACGTAGATCTTGTTCTTTATATATAATAAATCTTATTAAATAGAGTATTTTTAACATACTTTTATAAATTTGCTTTATTACTTTTTTAAAAAGAGGACTTGTATATTATGAACTAATATTGGTCGGAATATGAAAGATAAAGTGCAGCTTTTTCCGAACACCCCGTTATCTTTTTATTACTTGTTATTGTGGCGCAAAAAGTTGTCTCCTCTGAAAAATACATGTTAATTTTTTTAAATCATAATCTCTTATATAGACTTAAACATTTTAACTTTCTGTAAACTTAAGATTGTGGAATGTTGGGATTAACTTATTGATAAACTTAACTTACCTCAAACAGCGATTTTCTTTAAAACTCAATAAATTTGAAATTATTGTGCAAGCAAACTTGTCAACAAGTCAAATATTCTACGAAAGTATATTGGCATCATATTTCATCTCACATACAAGTTTGTCTTATGAAAAACAAACATCAATTTTATTTGAAAATTATGTTCGGAATACATTTACAACATTTAAAAAGAAAAACGCTAACAAATTAAAATCCGTAAAAAGTAGAAAACCTAGAGAGTTTTGGAAATTATTAAGAGGATATAAAAATAATAAAACGGATGCTTCCTTAAATGATTTGTTTCATCACTTCAAGACGATAAACGATAACACTGACGAACCGGAAATTTTAGAAACACCTTTAGATGAACCCGCGAATCAAGAATTAAATGCCACGATAACATCAGAAGAAATACAAAAATCAATAAAGGAATAAAAAAATAACAAATCATGTCGTGTGGACCAAATTTTGAACGAACATCTTGAAGCGTCTTTTCCGAAAATCTCTATGATATTAGCTAATATTAATATATTTAAAAAATAAAAAATCAATAACACCTAAGTACAATACAAATATATAGAATATACATGTAGCTACATACCACATTCTGGTGCCTTTTATACTATACGCATTTATATTTTAATGCTTACAACATATAGGCACACTGCATTGATGTTTTTGTGCCCTTTATTCTATAAGCGTTTAAAATTTTATGCTAACAACAAATAAGCACACTGAGCATTTATGCTTCTGTTATGATTTGATTTATCTCTTTTCTCAACTGTAACTACTTTTTACCAGCTTTATATAATTAACTAAAACTGTATCTCATATATATGTTATTCAGCATTTAACTTACGTTTTCAATTGTGAAAATAAGATGATTGGCCAATCATTTTGTTAACCTGTCAATCGAATTTCTCGAATCTGGTTGTCTGACCTTTTTTATTTTATTGCGTATCAAAAGTGTGCATATTATTTCTTATGTAAATGTTTGAAATTTTTGTTAACATTTTTTATCAATCCTTCACACCCTCCTTCTATGACAAACGTATTTTTCGAAAAATTAAACCCCATATTACTCGTGACTTTTTCCTGTCCTGCCAGTTGCTATAATGCCTTCATACGCCTACTTTTTTATAACTTTTATGTTGATAATGTATGCTAGTTAATATATGTACTTTCAATGTGAAAGGGCTTGCGTCCAAGGAAAAAAGATTAAAAGTTTTCGAGTTTTTGAAACAGCAAAACTTTACAATATGTTTTCTTCAGGAACTACACTGTACTGAACAAGATAAAGAAACCTGGCAAAAGCAATGGAATGGTAATATCTATTTAAGTGGCTCTCAGTCAAATAGCAAAGGTATAGGGATTTGTATAAATGAAAAATTAAACTTTAAAGTTAATGAATACAAAGAAATATTAGTAGGCAGAATTCAAATGCTAATTATTGATATATCTGGTAATGAATATATACTCATAAATATATATGGACCCAATTCGGAAGATACAGATTTTTTTAATAAAATTAATCAAACGCTATCCGCAAAAGATAATAAAGCTATCATTTTAGGGGGAGACTTTAATGTTGTATTAGATTATAATATTGACAAACTTAACGGCAAAAGTAACACAAATATAACAAACTCTAAAAAAGTCAACGATATTATGGCAAATAACGACTTACATGATATTTGGCGAATACAACATCGACACGACAGATGTTATACATGGCATTCAAATCACAAACCACCTATATTCTGCAGATTGGATTATTTTTTAGTAACACAAAATTTAGTAAATAGCATAACAAATTCTAAAATATCAACAGGTTATCGTTCTGATCATTCAATAGTTCACTTTAACCTTAGAACAGATACAATTCAAAGAGGACCAGGATACTTTAAATTGAATAATAGTATTTTACTTCACGAAGAATATCAAGAAAAAGTCAGAAAAGCCATCTTAGATACTGTTTACTTTAATCAAGATACTAATCCAAGAATTTTATGGGAACTTATTAAAGGAAGCATAAGAGATACGTCAATAAAATATTCAGTAAAGCATAAACGAATTGAAAATACAGAGGAAACAAATATAAAACATATCATTGAACAACTAGAAACAAAATTACAACAAGATCCATATAATGAAAAAGTTAATAATGATTTACAATGTGAACGTGAAAAATTAAACTCAATTTACGACGAAAAATTTAAAGGAATATTACTAAGAGCAAAAGCAGATTGGATTGAAGGCGCGGAAAGAAATTCAAAATATTTTGCAAGTTTAGAAAAGAAAAGAGCCGAAGAAAAAATAATAAAAACTATTTTTTGCAATAATGAAAAATTAACAAACCAAGCGGAGATTTTGGAATATGTTGCTGATTTTTTTTACTAATCTCTATGATCGTCAACCACAAAATAATAATTTAGAAGATTTTCTTACTGTCGAAAGCGCTGAAAAACTTACTCACGAACAACAAAACTCTTGTGAAGGCCTCTTGAATGAAAATGAATGTCGTCTCTCTCTAAAAGATATGCAAAATATGAAAAGCCCCGGATCTGATGGACTTACAGTTGAATTTTACAAAATTTTTTGGAATGACATAAAAACATATCTAATTAATGCACTTAATTATTCATACGAAACCGGTGAACTCTCTGAATTACAAAAACAAAGCGTCATATCTCTTATACCTAAAAAAGATAAAAACTTAGAAGAAATTAACAACTGGAGACCAATATCATTACTTAATGTCGATTACAAAATCGCAACAAAATCCATTGCAAACAGAGTTAAAAAGGTCATTTCAAATATAATAAATACGGATCAAACAGGTTTCATTAAAGGAAGATATATCGGCGAAAACGTAATAACAATAAACGATATTATAGAAAAGGTTAATAAAGCAAATGAAAAAGGAATTATTTTCTTTTCCGACTTCCAAAAAGCATTTGATAGTTTGGATCATGATTTTATCTTTAAATGTCTCGACTACTTCAATTTTGGGTCATCTTTTAAAAATGGGTTAAACTCTTCTATTCTGATGTAAAAAGTTGTATATGTAATAATGGATATACATCAGAGTTTTTTCTGATAAAAAGAGGAGTTAGACAAGGATGTCCCTTGTCTTCTTACCTTTTTATAATCTGCTTAGAAATACTATCCATTGCAATTAACCAAAACAAAGACATAAACGGAATAAAAATATCAAATTTTGAAGTAAAACAAACACTCTTTGCTGACGACGCAAGCTTCTTCACTGATGGTTCAAAGAAATCATTTGAAGCATTAATAAATACACTCGATACATTTGGCTTGCTATCGGGTCTTAAACTCAATACTACAAAATGTATCGTTATGAAAATTGGCTCGCTGCGAAACAGTGACATAACATTTTGCAAGGAAAAAAATTTCAATGGACTTCATTTGAAGCAAAAACCCTAGGAATAATATTTAGTAACGATAAAGAACATATGATTAACGTTAACATGGAACCTAAAATAATTTCATTTAAACATACTCTTTTGACATGGAAAAAATGGCACCTTTCACTAATAGGAAAAATAGCCGTACTTAAAATGTTTGCACTCCCAAAACTTGCATATCCTCTTACTGTCTTAAAAACGCCACCTAAACATATTATTAAAGAGCTTAACCAGTTGATGTTCGAATTCTTATGGGATTCAAAACCTGATAAAATACAACGAAATATAATTATTCAAAATACAAAAAATGGTGGATTAGGTATGATTGATATTGAATCATATATAACTTCATTGAAAGCTAGCTGGGTTAAACGATTATTGTTACAATCCAATGCAAAATGGCACTCGAACTACACGAACTAAATAAAAAAGGCGGACTCACCTTTTTTTAATTCAACTGTAACCCAAGAACCGCAAATAATATACATTTTGAATATGGTTTTTTAACAGACATCATAACCTCATGGTGTGCTATACATTTTGAACCTAAATTTAATAACATCAAAGAACAAATAATATGGAATAACTCTTTACTAACAGATCATAACAGAAACCCACTATTTAATAAACACTGGTTGGATAACGGCATTTTATATGTAAAAGATATATACAACTTCGATCAAAATCAATTCTGTTCATTCCAAGAAATACACATTAAATTTAGAATATCAGCTACAGAATTTATCAATTACATGTCGATCACAAAAATAATCAAACAAAGATGGAAATCTGGCCTATTTAAGATATATCCAAATACTACCACCAATGTTACATATCTCGTAAATAAAATAAAACCCAATACAAAAATAAATAAAATGCTTTATGAAATAGAAATACAAAAGAAAAAGCCAAACGAAAATAAAACTTTTAATAAATGGGAAAACGAATTAGGAAATTCTCCATTTAATTGGGAAAAAATCCTTTCTATTCCATATGTTTGCACCATCGATACAAAACTCAGAGCATTCCAATACAAGTTCCTAATGAAGATATTACCAAATAATGTGTACCTCTATAAATGCAAATTAAACACCTCACAGTTATGTGATTTCTGTGCAATGGCACCAGAAACTACTAAAATCATATTTTGGGAGTGCCAAAATACACAAACGTTCTGGAGAGATTTACAAAATTATATTAACCACAAGGGAATTACCATAAATTCATTGTGTTATTCAACAGTATCAATCGGTGTCACAGATTGCACAGATAAAAACTTGTATACAATTTTAAACTTTGTAATTATTTTAGCGAAATACTTCATATTTAAGAATAAATATACAAATACCATACCGTCACTAGAAACCTTCATCCCTTTTTAAATCACAGAATAAGTATAGAAGGCATTATAGCAAATCTAAAAAATAAACAAGAGCAACATAACGCAAAATGGAGACTCTTCCTAGCGTAATAACAAATGGCGGACAATCTCTCTTCTTTCCCTTTTTATCCTCTCCTCCCTCTCTCTCTATTCCAATGTCAAATCTGCCTTCTTTCTTTCTATTTATATTCCTTTTAAACATCTTTGATTAAACAGTGCATCTAGCTATATTTTATATACAAATATCGAAAAACAGAAAAGATAACCCATTTAATGTACTGACAATTTATATCTAATTTTGTTCTGAATGTATGTATGTATGTTATATTATGTATTTCAAAGATGGAATTAATATTGGAATTAGAAAATGATATTAGTTAAACTATTCAACGTGATTTTTGACACTGGTCTAATTCCGGAAACATGGGCTATTGGGAAAATTATTCCAATATATAAAAATAAAGGTGACACACACGATTCCTCTAATTACCGACCCATTACTTTCAAATTGTTAAGTTGTCTAGTCAAATTATATACATCAATTTTAAATCGATGACTTCAAAACAACTGCGATAAAACTGACTTAATAAACACATATCAAGCAGGATTTAGAAAAAGGTTACTCAACGGTTGATAATATGTTTATTTTAAATTCTCTTATTGATTTGTTGCGCAATAGTAGAAAAAACTTGCGCATTTATTGATCTTAAAAGTGCGTTCGATACCGTGTGGAGGCAAGGCCTCTGGGCAAAGCTAATTATTAACAAAATAAGTGGTAAATTCCTTAAAACTATACACAATATATATAATAAAGCCAAGTCATTTATATTTGCAAACGGTTCTTGTTCAGAAGTTTTTACCTGTGCAATCGGTGTAAGACAAGGAGAAAATTTATCTCCCTTGCTTTTTTCGCTTTACTTAAGCGATCTACATAACTTCTTCGCAAACAGTGGCTCCGTGTTAGGAATTGATTGTAGTCGTATTGGTATTCAGAGTGATATCTTTAATTTTGTTAAATTGTTTGTATTGCTGTATGCTGACGACACTGTAATTGTAACAGAGTCCGCATCAGATCTACAGTCGGCTCTAAACGTCTATGCATCCTATTGTGATGAATGGAAACTTCAATTGAACGTGTCTAAGACAAAATTTCTAGTTTTTTCATGGGGTAGACAAAGGCATAACGAATTCTTTTACAAAACTGACAAACTTGAAGTTGTTTCCGATTATAAATATCTCGGCATATATTTCAGTAGAAGTGGGTCATTTCAAAAAGCAAAACAGGAAATAACAAAGCAAGCAACAAAAGCTATGTACAGCTTAATTAAAAAGTCAAAAAATCTATACTTACCTATCGACTTACAAATCGATTTATTTTCAAAGTTAGTAAAACCTATTTTGTTATATGGCTGAGAAATTTGGGGCTTCGGAAACCTTGATGCAATCGATAGAGTTCAATTGAAGTTCTTCAAACATATTTTAAAAATGAAGAATTCGACACCAAATGTAATGGTATACGGAGAAACAGGTGTTATGCCAATTTCAATTGATATAAAAACTAGGATTATTTCATTTTGGTCAAAGTTGATACATCAATTGATAGAAAAATATCAAAAGATATATATACCTTACTATTACATAACTTTAATAATACAAACGTTCGCGCTACAACATTTAAATGGCTTAAAAACATTAAGAACATACTTTATACATGTGGAATGCAAAATGTATGGTCAACACACTTTTTCCCTAACTGTAAATGGATTACTTGCTCTGTTCATCAAAAACTCATAGATTTATTTTTAAACGATTGGTTTACAACTATTGAAAATTCCAGCAGTTGCAAGATATATAGGTTGTTCAAACATGAGTTTAAAATTGAAAAATACTTGACTGAAACAGACGATCACTTTTTACATTATATTATCAAATTTAGAACCAGAAATCACAAACTTCCAGTTGAAACAGGATCTTGAAATAATATTTTATTAGAAAATCGAATTTGTACACTATGTAATACTGGTATAGGCGACGAATTTCATTATATATTTGAATGCTCTATTTTAAGATCAATGAGACTAAAATATATCAAACCAGAGTATACTAATAGACCTAATATCTTTAAATTTGATAAGTTGTTAAATTTGAAAAGTAATAGCAACCATGATTACAAAAATCTTTGTATTTTTATAAAACATATTATATGCAAAATCAAGTAAATGATTGTCTTGCGTCTGTAACATTATTTGTATGACTGTTAATGTAATACCTTAATTCTTACAGGAGAATTTCTCCCTTATTGTGTATATGTTCGCTCTTTGTATGTTTATGTTTGTTTTCACCCTTGTTTAGCTATATATATATTATTTTAACCTCATGTTGTCAAATGACCTGAGAGTATACAATAAAAGTTTAAAAGTTGAAGTTGAATAAGACACCTATTCGAAAATACCCGCCCCCGCTCACTACTTTTTTGTTGTAAAATTTGCTAAAATAATTAAGACTACAAGGTTTGTCTTTAGGTTTACTTGCGTAAATATCATTGAAAGTTTATTTAAATCATCATGGAAGACTAATATGAGGAGTTTTTCAACGATTTTTATGTATGTAGAAGTAGAAGTTGTTTTAACCGCGTGGATTGTGTTTCATTAAAAATACAGACACTGTCATATGTATGTATATATAAATACAATTCCTTGTTAAACTTACTTGTCTTGGGTTCTATCCTATCATAAGATATTTCTGGCATATCGTTGTTTTTCCTTTCTTTGTTAGGAGAGCATTTGTTTCTATGCGTGTCTCCGCTGTTTTAATTGTTAGTAATTTATTTTTTAATTAAGAAATGTCTAATAGACCTATATACATGTTGAAGGAAAACCATAGTTTAGTATGTTTTGATGTCCTTCAGAACATATTGCTCATACTCAGTGTTTATCTAAAAGAAACAGTAGCAAAATTTTCCTGCAATTGTCGCGGTACGAATCTAGTCACTATCTGGGGGTGGGGGGTGGGGGGGGGGAAGATGTATATGTTGACGGATAGCTCATTCGGGAGAGCACTCGCCCTGTAAGCGAGGGGTCCCGGTCTGGCTGCACATTCTTTCTCACCAGACAGTGACGCAAAATCCGACGATAAAAGCGATATCGAAAATAGATGTGTCAAGCGGAACAGAACCAATTCTAATATGTATTTATTTCTATGAAAAAAAAAGAAGAAATAGCTGATAGCCTTTCTTAAGGTCGTGTTAGTGATCTATATCTTAATCAAGAAACTTACGAAGATCCGTTGTTATCCGTTTATAAATCTTGCATTGTGGACCTAATTAACATTAACGAGCGCGTTTACCGGAAAATATCATGTATTTTGACACGAGTAGTAAGAAAATTGGATTCTGGACTTACAATTTTTTTTTATAACCTTTAACATTTTCACTTCCACAGACTGACCTAATTACAACCATGTTTTAATAACACAGCCTTTACGGTTGATTTAGTAGCAACATATTGGTATGTCATTTCTTTCTCATGCTATCAAAATACTCTTAGAACAGTAAATGAAACTTTGAAGTGAATATAACAGATATAAGAACATCCTTTAACACTGCTGTCAAAAAACCCCAACAGTGTCTTTTTTAATGTGCATACCATATTTAATAAAAAGATATAGTTTTACAGACCTTTGTTACGATAATTATTATAATTACTATTATGTTATATGTTTATGTCTTCGAAATGTAGCTAGAAAAATAAAGAAAAAAAATCTAGAAATTAAGAAGGGAAACTGACTGTGTGTTTTTGTATCTTTAAGCGATAGTTTTCAAGTGATATCTTTTTACACCTGATATCTCCGAGCCTAGTTCTGATTATTAAATTCAAAAATGCAAAGAATTTTAAACAAACATTATGAATTAAAAATTTATATTTAACAGGTACTTCAGGTGCTTCAGATTATTTTATATCTGTTTTAAACCGGCATATGACTTGAAGCATGAATTTCTTTACTTACTTAGCATTAAAATCTCAACGACGTCGCAAGTAATGTTTAACTGAAGTACCATAATGTAGCGTGCGAGAAATATTTACCTTTATTATGGTAAACAACAACAGTAAAAAGTGAAAAATTAGCCACATTAAGTAGCCACATACGGAAGAGCAAATTAAATCAAAAGTTACAAACATTAACGCCCGCCCGGCTAGCTCAGTGGATAGAGCATCGGACTGTCAATCCAGGGGTCGTGAGTTCGATCCCCAGCCGAGGCGGGAAAAATTTCTCCGTGACAATTGAACTCGGACATTGCGTCTGAGAGTCATTTGTCCCTCACCTCTGATTCAAGTGAGGAAGCAGTCAATCAACGTACTTTCATCGAAGAACCAACACGCGCTATCGTTGCGGAACACTTCGTTCCTCGCTTCAGCCCCCAGTGGATGACGATAAAGCGAATAACAGAACGCTTTTTCGTAGCAACTCGTGGCAAAACGTGAGTGCTCGTCGACATAGTTTACAGCCCAATAAATTATGAGCAACTTTTATTGTAGCCACGCCTTTTTAAAGTTATTCGTCACAATGCGCATGGTCACTTAAACTTAGAGGATGCAATTGAAGTGTAAATAGTATGAAGTAAATGCGATGACTGGTTGTGTGTCATGCTTAATGATTACTTGATATTATTATTATACAGGTAAGATTTTACATATGTTTACACATTCTTAAAAGTCTTGTAGATCTTTAACGTTTCCTTCTTGTTTGTTTTGTATTTTATAAAACACTATTAATAATTTTGTTGCAAATTTCAAAAAAGCCTTTAAAAGGAAACACCACACATCTAACAAGAGAACAAACGTAAAAAATGATTATTGTTTATATATGCTAAAACGTGGCGATTGTTATAAATTTCAGAACACAATTGTTAAAGATGTTGGCTGTTGAAAACAAATGGGAAAGGACAATAAAATGGGCCACACAAAGATCATTTTGTGCGGAGAAGAGAAGGCTAAATCATTTTCTGTATTAGACATTATCGTACATGTAGCTTCCAAAACTGGATCTTTGACAATAGAATGTGTATATAAAAACCTTCAACAATGGGCCTTTGCCAAAGTTTGTGCAAGAAAGCGGATGACGGCCAGTTCACAGGTTTTTATCTTTTTTTTGCCACAGTTAAACGGCTATTTTCAATAGATGGGAACGTGTTTAAGCCAGTTCACAGGTTTTTATCTTTTCTATTTAATCTTGAGATCAAGTAGATAACTTGAAAGCTAATTTTAAATATTGATTCTAAAGGACAGATTCACATATAAATGAACACAATAATTATGAACATAATAGTAGTATATGCCTCTCTATAGCCCCAGTAATCAATCAAATTTGACAGGTATGATGTCATACATGTTGACAGTGTTATATCATTCTCTTAGGCATCAATAATCAATCAAATTTGACAGGTATGATGCCATACATGTTTACAGCGTTATATCAGTCTCTTAGGTTACCAATTAGATATGAAATGATACTTCCTGGGGGAGCGAACCCTTCCCGGTGACAGCGCCTAGCCATGTTCACTCAAAATTGACAGGTATGATGCCATTGTGAAAGGTCAGAGATATTGACGGTATTATAGCTTAATATGAGTTTTTGGCATCAGGACTTCTACAATTTTGACAGCTATGATCTTTAGACATGTTGACAGTATTATGTCTTAGATACAATAGATTTGGACAGGTATGGTTTCATCCGTTTTCCTATTCCTCTTCATCCATATTTAAACGTTTAGAAAAAAAGAAATTAAGGGTGTTAACTGCTCCTCTGGAAAAGAAGATACTTAGAAACTATAATTTATTTTAGAATGAATATCTGACCTTGTTAAATACTTTAGTAAAGACATAATGATTGCAAAACTTAATGAAACGAGTGCACAAATTAAACTTTCTACCCATGCGGTAGAAAAAACATCTTAATTATAAGAATTTAGATTCATCTGTGTTTTTTAACTGGACAATTATGCATGAGAGCATTAAAATGTGTTTACAAATGCCTGATAAAGTTAAGCAAAAAGGAAAACGCTTCGAATTTGTTAAAGTGTTTGATTTTAACATTGGAACACTTGGATATAGTAGTACATTAAGTAACACAGTAAAAGTAGTTTGTTCTAGGACAAAGAACACTATATATATTATTACAGCATATCCTAGCTACCATGTTCAATCAAATTTGTCATGTATGATGCCATAAATATCATACATGTCGACACGTTTATATACTTCCATTTCCATTTTCAGGAACGTCTGTATTTAAACGTTTAGAGGTGTAACGATAGTCACAGAAAATTTTTGCACTTGCTCAGTACCTATACTTTGTTAAGATCAAACCATGGAACGCTGTAAACTGAATCTGTTCGGCGATGTTTACCTGACACTAAGCAGGAATCTAGACTAGCGGGATTAGAAACAATAGCGATAATCATAAAAATATTGAAATTAAAAGAAATCGATATACACCCAGTCATACAGTTTGATTTATAGCGCCAACAATTATTTCTTGATTTTCTTCCAATTTTCATTAAAAAATCAAGAAATGATTCTTCTTTTAAGCGATATAAAATTTATTTAGGAAACCGACAATAAATGCGAAAAAGATTGAGTTAAACACATACGTTTTACTTTTTTGGCTTTAAAATGCGGCAGCGGATATTTGTATACCAACACTACATTTTAATTGATAATTTTAACAGTATTTTACTGATTTTTTTTCGCATTCAGCTATTTAACCCAAAATGTTTTTACTAGGTCCCCATTTAAAAATCATCAAAATAAAATAGAGCTTTTAGGAAATATATGGAGTTCAAATAAATGCATCGCGTCTTCGCAATGAGGTCACATCCGAATTTGCTAAAAAGACATGATGATGTATTATTTAATTTCAAAACCCTCACGTTAATGATGATAAACGCATGTCAAAATAGTATATACCTCATCAGAGAGAATGACTTTATTCAAATCAATATCTTTCAATGCTAATACATACTTTGTTGTTGATGGTTAGTCGAACATACCACGACATATTTTCTATACCCGACGCCATTGCAAAAATGACCAAATGATGTCTTATTTAATTCAAACCCCTCACGTTAAATGATGGTAAACACATGTAAAAACTGTATGTACCTCTTAAGGAAGAATCACTTTATTCAAATTGATGCACATCAATGCAAACACACAGTTTGGTGTTGAGGAGTAGCCGAACATACGACCTTCTAGAGCATGACTCTACTCGTTGACGAAAAAAAGAAGCAAAGGTGGGACAAATAAATATTAAAATAACAGTTAACTATGCGTCATTAAGTGCAAAAACAGTAAACATTCGATAAAGTGACAATTATTTTATAAAAAAAATCAACAAGTTATTACTTTGTTTTCGTTACCAACCACGACACAGATATATTTTAACGATCAATTTTTCCCCTGACTTCCACGAAAACAAGATGGCGGACAGATGAAATCATCATAATCGATAAATTAGGGGTAACTTATCCCTTATAGTTTAACAAAATTTAAAACATCAACATCAAAATTGTGTAAAGCAATAACGAAAATGAAAACATATCATGTAGTAAAACTTATGTAAATCGACAAAAATGTGTTCAACCATACCGGAAATCAAAATATAATTAGCAATTATTTAAACAGTATATACATAAATTAAAACACGTAAGGCACCGTATCGAAATTGTCAAGTTTTCTGCGTTTTGTGTAAACCATTTGATACGTTTTTTGTTCTTCTCTATTGTATATTTTCTCTTTGGAAAGTGAATGAAAGCTTCCCTTTCGGGTGTTATAGTCTCCTCAGCGATCATATTCTTACGTTAAACAGGTAAAATCAATTCCAAGGCAGTCTCTTCATACGTATTTTAATAACAAAGTATACAAAATTAATGTAACAGATAGAAACAGGCTTAACAAAATTTAAAACGTCAAGATCAAAATTGTGTAAAGCAATAACGAAAATGAAAACATACCATTTAGTAAAACACATGTAAACCGACAAAAACGTGTTCAAACATACCGGGAATCAAAACATAATTAGCAATTATTTAAACAGTATATACATAAATAAAAATCAGTAAGGTACCGTATCGAAATCAAAGTGCTGAAGGCACTGGGGAATTCACTGCCTCCAAATGCAAGCAGGCAGTGGAAGATTATTTTCACC
The DNA here is from genome assembly GCA_038501625.1 of Corbicula japonica. NCBI lineage: Eukaryota > Metazoa > Mollusca > Bivalvia > Venerida > Cyrenidae > Corbicula > Corbicula japonica. The sequence goes on along the minus strand of JAZAYU010000034.1, from coordinate 2,618,420 downwards.
CCTAAAGTTAATCAAAGATTCACAATGATTTGTGGTTGGAAAGGACTCCTTTACGTTAAAATCAATATCAGTTTCACCTCAAGTAATATTTTTTAAAATGTTAAAAAACAGAACGTTTCAACAACAAATTAAAATTTTAAAAAATGTATAGCTTATTTTCACCCCTAATATTAATAAAAGATTCACATTGAGTTGAGTTTGGAAAGGAATCGGAAAGGATTCCAAAAGTTCCGATGAAAATACCTGAAAAAATATTCAGCTTATTTTCATCCCTCATATAATACAAAGATGATTAGATCATAAAACATAAGATATCACAATATATCGTGATGTCCCTGAAAAGTCGCTAAGTTGAGATAATAAAGTCCTTTCCGAATGACAAAATGTCCTTTCCGCGGAAAGGACTCCTTTCCGGTATCTAGCTATACCCTCCTTTCCTTTCGAAAATTGCGCTGTTGTGTCACGTGATCAGTATTCTTGGGCAAATTATCTAAATCTCGCTATTTTTCGCATAGACAAATTTTATACTCGACAGATGAAAACATGTCCTCAGGACACAGCGCTTGGGAATACAAAATTAGTATACCTTGTGTATCGGTATCCCACGAATGGTTGAAAGTAGTACTACTTTGTGTTGCGGTGTACCATAACCGGAAGTGTTGTCCGTTTTCGAGGGAAGCGAGCAGGCTCCAGAAAACGGTAACTATGTATTCACTGCGTTAGTATTTTGCGTTGTGTACACCATTTGATACGTTTTTGTTCTTCTCTGGTTTAAACCCCCAGTGGCAATTTGATTTGCCACTGACCGTTCCAAGGCGGTAACCCCTCGGGTTCTCATTTTTGTTTTTTGTTAGTGGCGTCCTTTTTGAAACTGATTATTTTATTAACCATGCTCTCTCCCCCTCTCTTCTTCTTGACTGTGTGGGGAGGCTGTTGTTTTCTGAATGTGGCAATTCCTGATATGCATATTTCACCTTTTGATAAGCTTATTTCTCCAATATGAGTCGGGATTAAAATTCAGATTAATCAAATAAACGGAAAAAAATATTATGAAGTACATTTTTAATACCGAAAGCAAATAAAACAAACAACTAAACATTAGATCTACCATTTATTTGCCGAATGACACAATAACCGCCATGTTTACGGTCACATAAAAAGGATGACGGTCAGTTACTTTGAACAGTTTAAACGGTCTACATATTTAAAATTGGGAAAGAAACTTAAAATATAACATTTGTTTTACAGTAAAACCTGCCTTACCAGCCACCTGCGAATAACAACCATGCGCCTTTCTTATAAGCCAGCTTGAATATGACCTAAACTGACATTTTCTTCTAATTTTTTACTGTCTTTAATAGCAACCTGTCTTCAGCAGCCACTTTTGTCACTCCACTTGGTGGCTGTTTAAGTTATTATTAATTTATTAAAACTTAGGTTGTACCTTTTACTTGACGCCATAATTTGTATGTATTATGACCAAACGGGTTGAAACGCGAAGAGACTCACGGAAATAACCAAAATGTTCCGTAATATTCCGTGGACTAAACAATCGAAAGACTACACACACAAAAACTAGATACAAAATATCGGCAAATCAATGTACATGTTAACAATAATGTACCTGTGTCCAATATTTTCGCCGCATGATTAATAGCGAAAATTAAACTGGCCAAAATAAAAGAGGCAAAATAGCGATTATGTCACGACACCATAATCAAAATTTACGGTAGATGAATAATAAAATAAACTAACGGGAACGATATATTATTTCGCCGCAACGAAAGAGTTATGTCGTGAGAATAAGATTTAAAAATATTTTATGCTTAAAAAGCTATAAACAATGTCAACTCTATGCAACCGTAGGTTAACGAACTTCAGTTAAAGTTTCGATCTTTATTCAAAACATGTTGATATACAAGCATTTCGAGTACACTAGTAAAACAGTAAATAATAATGTTCAAAGCCATTATTTACCACAGACCTGTTTATATTGCAGAATCATATATCAACATAAAACAGATACTTAAGATAGCAGCTATACACAGGATGAAAATTTACACCCAAAGAGATAAGTAAAGTTCAAATTGATCTTGCCTTCTGAAAAAGTAGATATCCGGTTTTCCAACAATATTTGACGAAACAAAGTGTTCATATTGTTTTTGCATGCTCTTAACAGTGTGCAGTTTACAGCTTGCATCTGAAAAAGCGAGTTGTCGAAACGGTGTATTTCTTCGTAAAAACCATCTGTAAATTTAAAAAGAAAGGTTACCAACATGATATTTTACAGCGCTCTGCATGCCTGGTGATTAACCCTTCTACAGTTGATCATTATGCTTACCTCTTTGGTTGCACGACGGTGGCAGGGGTTTAAGAGTTTATGAAGGTTTATGGGGAAATCTTTTCTTAAAAGAACCTAGAAGCTCGATTTGTTTCTTTTATCCCTGTCATCGTGTTCTTGCTGATTTTACTCCAGGAGCTCTGGTCTCGGTAAGATCATTAAGTACCCGCTCTTTGACTTTGCAATGCTATTAGATTCTTATGTTTTATATGTTTGTGTGCTTTTGCATGCAACATTGTTGAGCCAATTAGTGGGTTGGAGTTGTTTCACCAAGACAACTTGTATTTGTTTTGTAATATGAGAACCTGTTGGGGCAAGTGTGAGGTTGGTGCACCCTAGAACCTGGTTTAAACCCCCAGTGGCAATTTGATTTGCCACTGACCGTTCCAAGGCGGTAACCCCTCGGGTTCTCATTTTTGTTTATTGTTAGTGGTGTCTTTTTTGAAACTGATTATTTTATTAACCATGCTCTCTCCCCCTCTCTTCTTCTTGACTGTGTGGGGAGGCTGTTTTTTCTGAATGTGGCGATTCCTGATATGCATATTTCACCTTTGTATATTTTCCTTTTTCGTTTATCTCTACAGATTTTACTAGGATTTTCTACTGTAATTGTGTGGTCACTGAAGGCATCAGAAATTTCACACTTTCAAAGTTAATGAGTTGACTATTTGTGAAAGGTTACGTAAAATCTCTCACTTTGCACGTTTCTTTGTTTTTGTTTGTTTTGTATGCGCTATTTTTAGGGCCTCCAGAAACAAACTCTACAATGTGTTCCCCACCACCTTATTCGTTTGTGAGGTCTCCCAAGTAATCCCCAAGCGGTGGATCATATTGTCTCTGCTCACATAGATCACACTATCTGTGTCATAATATAATACTCGTCGGTCTAATTGTTTAACTTACTAAAAAATCTACCATCAATGAGCTTCGGAAGTATCCAATCTTGTCTATTTTCAAGTTTAACTCTTGTTTTCTTCTACAAAGTTTGACCTGTACACGTTCATGCACACCGATGCTTTTGTGACAGAGTCGAACGGATTAACTGCGCAAAACCAATTCATCTCTTTTCTTTGGCATTGATAACTTCTTTCTCCTAACCGGTCGCCGACATTAAAAATTGTTGAAACTGATGACACGCCTGTCTTAAAATATCGACGTCACTTCTGCAATAATCTAATATTTCTTCTCGATAGTCGAATATATCTTTATTACTTTGATGCCACTCTAAAACTCTTGCCTTTCTTTGTCTCCCATAAAATCGTGTCCGTAATACTCGGGTTCATGGTATTGACCTACATAGTGCTGATTCTCTCTGACGTTAAAAAGGTGAGGGAATCATCATTTTTTTTTAATTCTTTGAGTCCACAAATTTTTGGTTAATGCCGACAATTTCATCGGTAAAAAGTTTAGACTGTCAATAATTGTGATGTTTAATCCTTTTTCAACTGTCATGTACATAATTTTTGAGCCACTGCATATAATTGTGTCTGGTCTCACCGCATTGTCAACCAGGTATTCTAATAAAAAGTAACCATCGTATCCTTTCATGATGTGAGCTACGACTTTGAAGTTTTTATGCTGATAGGAAAACAACCAATTTCCGAATCTGACACTTACATCTGCTCCTTCAAAATGGTCTCCCTAAAGCCACAGGTGATACGACATCTTTATCTTCATTTTACGTTCACCTGTATTCTCACATTTTCTGCACCGTGTACCACATCCTTTACGACTAGATTCTGTGTTTAAAGGTCTGTCTTAACATAATGGACATAGAGAGTGTGCGACAACAAAGTTAGGTGTATGGGTAGCTATACCGCACGAGGGTGATCTGCAGTGTTGACATCTCATATATGATTTACACATCTGGTCATTTGCAATTCACAATTTTTGATGAGAGGTAACCCTTGATAATGAGATCTTCTCGTCCTGACTTCACTCAAAATAAAAAAGTTGAATATCGGTATGAATGTGTCTTCCACCGGAATAGCTCTCAAGTAACATAAGTGCCCTTGCAATACATATTGCACGCACGACGCGCAAAAATATTCACCACATTGATGTTCTTCTTTCTGTCGTACCGTCGTGTTTAAAACTTTGTAACAAATACGTCACTTAAACAATAATCTTCAATGTGACATGCTTTTTGGTTGTCCTTTTTAATTTACTTTTTTTTAAATGTTGTTATCTCTTGATGTTTTTCGTAACACTCCATGGACCGACTCGTCATGTTACACACGCCATACGTCACAGGTGTATCGTTTTAGGACATTGCTTAGTTTTACAAATTATACAAGTGCTTTCGCATTCATGGTTCTCTCTGTGGTCGTAATGTTTGAGACAATTTTCGCAAATGTAAATTGCACTGAAAAAGCCCGTAATTGAAGTAATAGCGTGATACTAAATAAATGTAATTACAAGGACGCTTGTCAGTACTAGGTCTTGTACCAAATCTGTTGCCCAGTCTGGCGCTTGCTACCATTACACGCTCTCCCAGCATTTAAATCATTTAGACTTGCAGGTCGGTCCACTGGTACGTTTGCCAGCCTACTTATAGCTAACGCGAGTTGTTGTTCGTTTCGCGCCTTGTTACGTAATTGTTTGAAGACGCTTTCTGGTACTTTGTAATGCTCTAAAATCAACTCGATATTGTTTTTCTTGGCACGATGTTTAGTGGTGTATGAACATTCTAGGGGTCTGCTTCTCCGTAACTTCCCCAATGAAACCCCTATTGCTCTCGCCATACAGAGTTGAGTAATATGCCTTTCCAATAATTCGATAATTTTTTTTTGGTTACCTCCCCTGTCCAGTCACGTGACTGCTCTTCGGGAAAAATGATTGCTCGCTGTATAACGTAATAGGGAATATGTACCTTCAATTTTTTATTTATCATAAAGTGTCAAGTCATTATTCCTCGCGTTAAACACTAAATGACTTTAACTAACAGCCAGTGTTCTCTCCACGGCTAAATTTAGTCTCGTTTCCGGATCAGCGTGTCTAATTAACTACTTTTTGTACTGACACCATGTTATGAATATGTCGGCGGCGATTGATTTTGAAGGTGGCATGGCATAAAAATGTCGAATTGTAAAGCTGTTTGTTGGAAAGGCGTATAGTCACAATAGATTTTTTCAACTGGACCGAGTTGTTGTCTCCATTCAGTGTTGTGATTCTACGTCTGGCGCCTGCTTTCGGTAGATCGATGGATTTTATAGATATATCGAAGCTTTTCATCTATTCCTAAATTTTGATTGTTGTTAAGGACTTTTTCAATAGTTCCCATCACTGTATCGGCATTCAGCTGGTCCCTTGGTTGGAGGGGCACAACGATAGGATCATAAAGTCCATTATGATGAATCACCACTCTTCCCAAATCGTTTCCCGCCAAACTGCCCCGAGCTTCACGTAGCGTATCATTGAACATCTGGTAATGTGCGTGTCTTATATCCTGAAAACGTTGACCCTGCTGCCTTTCATCGAGTTTGATTTGATAAGTACGGTCTACCGGCGCCATTTAGCGTACTTCATCTCTGATTTGGTTTGAATGGTATATTTTACGCCTTGGGAAGTGCTTGGTTTATAAGACGAACTCCCTATTTGAATTTGCGGATGGGAATCTTCGTGTTTACATCGCGCAGAATCAACCATTTTTAATGGTTTTAACGATGAACATGAATTACCATCTTGTTCTTGTTCTTGTTCTCTTACATATTCGTGGGCCATCTCAAAATCGTCTTTGGACTGCTCCGTTCATCTCCCTAAGTTTTTAGCTCGACTATTCGAAGAATAGGGGAGCTATCCTACTCGCCCCGGCGTCGGCGTCGGCGTCCGTTAAACAAAAAATGCACTTTGGTCCATTACTTGAAAACTACTTATGATATCAACTTGAAACTTGGAATATATATTCACCATCAAATTCTACATCATTACCAACAACACCCATAACTCTGCTACAAATATTTTTCAAGTTATGCCCCTTTTTCACTTAAATTTTGCGTTAAGGAAAATATACACTTTGGTCCATAACTTATAAACTACTTGAGATATCAACTTGAAACTTGGAATATATATTCACCATCAAATTCTACATCATTACCAACAAGACCCATAACTCTGCTGTCAATATATTTCAAGTTATGCCCCTTTTTTCTTATATTTTGTGTTAAGCAAAATATGCATTTTGCCCCTAACTACTTGAGATATTGCCTTGAAACTTGAAATATGTTTTCACCATCAAAATCTACATCATAACCAACAAGACTCATAACCCTCCTTCCAATATTTTTCAAATTATGCCCCCTTTTCACTTACATTTTGTGTTAAAAAAATATACAGTTGGCCCTTAACTTCGTTATGAATGGAGGGATTTCAAAATAACTTGGCACAAATGTTCACCATGACAAGGTGGTGTGTCGCGTACAATACCCATGCCTGTAGGTCCAAGGTCAAGATCACTGTTACTAAAAATAGAATTTTCTTGCAAAATCGTGTCCGCTCTGTAACTTTGTTATTTCTTATTGGATTTTTAAATAACTTGATATTATTGTTCACCATATCAAGACGGTGTGTCACGTACATGCCCAAGCCTGTAGGTCAATGGTCAAGGTCACTGTTTCTAAAAACAGAATTTTCTTGTCTAGGCTGTTACTTTGTTATGAATGGAGGGATTTCAAAATATCTTGGCACAAATGTTCACCATGACAAGGCGGTGTGTCAGCACAATACCCATGCCTGTAGATCCAAGGTCAAGGTCACTGTTACTAAAAATAGAATTTTCTTGTCCAGGCTGTAACTTTGTTAAGAATGGAGGGATTTCAAAATAACTTGACACAAATGTTCACCATGACAGGCGGTGTGTCACATACCATGCCCATGCCTGTAGGTCAAAGGTCAAGGTCACTGTTACTAAAAATAGAATTCTCTTGTCCGGGCTGTTACTTTGTTATAAATGGAGGGATTTCAAAATAACTTTGCACAAATGTTCACTATGACAAGGCAGTGTGTCCGCACAATACCCAAGCCTGAAGGTCCAAGGTCAAGGTCACTGTTACTAAAAATAGAATTTTCTTGTCCGGGCTTTAACTTCATTATAAATGGAGGGATTTCAAAAAACCTTGACACAAATGTTCACCATGACAGGGCGGTGTATCGCGTATTATTCCCATCATTGCACTTGAGTGTCTGAAAATGATGCATAGTGGGGCATCCGTGTCCCATGGACACATTTCTAGTTTCACTTATATTTTCACTTAAGTGCACTTCATCGATAACTTTGCAAATACTTCAGGTATCAACTTCAAACTTCCATTATATTTTTATTTCAGTTCTTTTTCTGTAACATCACTGAAGTGATTGATATTTGACTAAAAGTAAATGTCTCTAATAAAAAATTACTAACAAGTTTTCAAACAAATTCAGAAATATTAAATTTTCATAGTTATTCCCCTATTCAGTTTAATATTTATGGTACATTTACGAATTATTTCTGTTATTTGAAATGAATTTCTCCCTTACCATTCACTTGTTAATATTTTTCCTGATTGCACATGAATGTATGGCCATAGTTGTTATTGTTTTAATCTTCAAATTGCATTTTTTTCAAATGATTCGAATAGTCGAGCATGCTGTCTCCTCTGACAGCTCTTGTTAAGTATATTGTGCAACTCTTTGGCTACAAAGTCATTGCCGTATTCCGGGTTTCTTCATTGAAAAAGACGAAGCCTCACCACTGGAGAATCCTGTAACCCCCATGTTGCCGAAAAATTCATAAGTTCAATGTCAATGTCGAAAGAATTTATCGATCTCTCAAATATTTCTGAAATGTTGCCCATGTTGTAACGATCGTTTGAAAAAATGTAAGAAGTAAACTGAACTTATATAATTCCGCTGTTATTCCCGTTTGTAAATAACTTCATAAATATTTTTAAATAATTTTATTATTTTATCATATAAGAAGTGATAAAAAGGAAAACAAAATCGTTAGAAAATGTAAAAGCATATCAATTTCACTAATTCTATTAATATCCTAAATGATTTGTTCCTAAGAAAAAAAGTTTTAAAATGAAACTGTCATCGCTTAACATCTGTTAAAATTATCTAAAATATTAAGAAAACATTGAACAATAAAGTCTTACCTTAGATGTTTTCTTTTAATTCATAAACATTGTGTTTGAAATAGGTAGCATAAGTTTTGACAGTATTATAACTTCCGTGTACATGTATTGGGGTATCAAACAGGTAAGTAGTCATTTCTTTTCTTGGAAATGTCGCTTGTCGAACTTTATTTAGTTGAATATGAAACGTAGCAAATTATCGAATGCGATGTGAAGTTTGTAACACATTTTGTTGGAAATTATAAGCTAAAAATAAGCATGGAGGGTAAGTGAAAATGCATTTATTGTTTGTTATACAATGCAATCTTTTTATAATCTGAAACCTTAAACGTATTAAACAGTTAATAATACTTTTCCTTTACAAATTAAAAAAAATCATCAAGATATAAAATCAATGTGTTATATTACGTTTTTTAGGAATTCCAGTTGAGTAAACCATGTATTTTTAACACTGCAAGTAACACTCAGTAAAAAATGTTTTGTCTAAGTGCAATACATCTACATTGTGAAATATGCATAATATATTAAATAAGTCAACTTTCACCAATGTTTTAAATAGAATATGTACAAACATTATGCTCAGAGTCATTATATACTTAAACATATTCTATTTTCATTTTTTGTGTGAAAATATGTATTATGCTGTCCCCATTATTTATAATGTTGTCTCCCTTGACTATCACAAATCAAAATTTTTTCGATGTCCGAAAACCTGCTTCAGTACAAATAAGTATTTGTAAGTAAAATTTAAGAAAAAGTTGATGTTTCATTTCATATTCATGTTCTTAACATGTTCTTTTTTGAATTTAATTAATTTTGTATAAAATATTATATTTTATACTGACTATTTTACAGATTTGCTTTTTATTTTATGAACTACAGATTTTAAAAATGTGTAAAACGTACCAATAAATTGAAACAGTTTCATATCTTAATTTTCAGTATTCAAAAAACAATAAGCATCAAGAAAAGTGTAAACAACAACAACAACATCATTGAAACATTTCATATCTTTATTTTCTATTATTTATTGAGTGATATTGATATAAAAAAGCAACATATGCATATCAGGAATCGCCACACTCAAAAAACACAGCCTCCCGCAGCGAAAAAGAAGAGAGGAAGATAGAGAGAGCGCATGTTTTATATATGTATAACAATTCAAAAAGGACGCCACAAACAATTAATAAACAAGAGAACCTTTGGGGTTACCGCCTTGGAACGGTCAGTGGCAAAACAAATTTCCAATAAATATCTCTGTATTTTCACGACATGTGATATTCGTTTGGATTACACTCTTTGCAGCGAAGTGCTCCCTCCTGGATTTGATGGTCGTCGCTCATCATGCATGTAGTTGTTTCTTCTAACTCGGGTATATAACTATTTATACGAGGTATCTCATCCACAAATTCGTCGAAATGATCGTGACGGAAAAACACACCTCGTTTTGTAGCTTTAACTTTTAACTCTCCCTCTGGCATCCAAAAGTCCCTTATGTCTATACCCGGTATTCCATCTGTCATACTAATATAACAGTTTCCTCCTATATGTTCACAAAATGATTAGCCGTCTCGTTTAAAGTCCAGTATCTTGGGCATCATCTGTACCAAATTTTCCCATCGAGCTAATGGTCGAGCAACGCCTTTTTTTCGTTGGATACTTTCCGTCATAGTATCTAATGTGTACGTATGTAGTGTTCTTGTAGTCACTTATAGTCAGGCAAACATCGCCAAACAGATTCAGTTTACAGCGGTTCATGGTTTGATCTTAACAAAGTATAGGTACTGAGCAAGTGCAAAAAATGTTCTGTGACTATCGTTACACCTCTAAACGTTTAAATACGGATGTTCCGGAAGAGGGAAACGGAAGGAAATAACGTGCCGACATGTATGATATTTATGGCATCATACACGACACATTTGATTTAACATGGATAGGAGCTGTTACCGGGAAGGGTTAGCTCCCCCCAGGAAAAATCATTTCATATCTGATTCATTACCTAAGAGACTGATATAACGCTGTAAACATGTATGGCATCATACCTGTCAAATTTGATTGATTGTTGATGCCTAAGAGAATGATATAACACTGTCAACATGTATGACATCATACCTGTCAAATTTGATTGATTACTGGGGCTATAGGGAAATGATATAACACTGTCAACCTATATGACATCATATCTGTCAAATTTGATTGATTACCGGGGCTATAGAGAGGCATATACTACTCATAATTATGAAAACTACCTTTTAATCAGCCAATACCTTGGTGTTTTTATTATAATTCAAGACTTATGGTGTACGAGCGATCATTTAGCTTGCAATTATTTAACCTAGAAATCTACTAATTTAAATCCCGTACGAATCATTACTTATTTGATTTGTAGAAGTTCAGATATTTGTTTTGAAAGTTTTTGTTACTACTTTAAACAAGAGATGTTTGCCCACGAAACGCCCCTTTGATAGTAATCTGCTGTTACTTTATTGAAGGTCACTGTCACCTTGACCTTTGACCTCAAAATCAGAAAGGGTTATCCACTTGTGACGACTAACCTTCCTTCCAAATCTGAGAACTGTAGGTTAAATCGTTGTCAAGTTATTGATTGGAAAATGTTGGTTATGGACAGATGGACCGACCGACCGATTTGTGCAATAATTTATACCCCCCGCTTCTTCAAAGAGGAGAATAATAAAGGAAGTATCGGCTAAATCAGTTTCGGCAGATGTTGATAAAAAGATCTTTAGGAAATAAAATGTTCAGCTATCACCTGTGAATTTGAATGAGAAAGTATTTAACAAGCACACATTTTGCCGATTTTTTAGGTTCAAACACCTTTAATGTTTGCCGTGGAAGTGGTAAGCATTGTTTTGTTCGGTGCAGAATCTGAATAACACACTCATATGCGTTAATATAAGTGTAAGTAAGACACGAGCTGATAACAAAAATAAATAATAATAAAAAAGCCAATTTGTACAATGTTACTTTTTACCCAAATAGTACTTCATATATTTCAACATAACGAGTCAAGTAAACAATCATCATTTGTGGAAGTCTGTCAGCTTTGCATACCGTCCCATTAATTTGAAATCGTTATTCCAGGGGTTCGAAACCGTGCATTTACTATTCTACTCGTGTTCATTCTGCGACGTGAAATGCATCTACAGGTACCAGACCTGGGTCCAATTAAACAAAAATCAATTATTTTAATTGTAATTAATTAATTTAAATCCAAAAAAATGCAAAATAATTGTCAATTAAATTCAATTACTGTTCAATTACATGTAGCAAACAGAAACACATTGCAAAACACAGGTTATTGTGTAGTAGCTATTGTCACCTGAGGTTATAAATTTCACACTTACTGGTGAATTAAAGAGGTGCTAATCTGGATATGAATAGTTGCTAGACAATTGATAAATATGAAGCCATACAATTGACAAAACTAGTATAAGTAGCCTAAAATGAAGAGAATTCAAATTCATTGAAAATTGCTACAGTTTGTCAACCAGTTCCGGTTATGAACCAGCTCCGGTTAACTTTTATATGTTCTACCCCATGTTAGAAATATTTCAGTACAACCAGCAAAAATTCTCGTTTAGTCGCAATAAATAGCATTTCAACTGAACATTAACGAACTTAAACCTTTGATTAATTGTTTACTTTCGGTCAAGCGCTGCATCAACAAAGACTATTGCAGACGCTCGCGTCCAAAGTTTTTTAACGCGGATTATATTAAGCGTGACATCCATCGCAAGAAACAAACTTTATGGGCCCGACAACGAAAAAAGGTGATTTGCAATAGTGTGTTATATTAATGCTCTATCATTTCAAGCAAGATCGTATGCATAAATATTTTCATTCTGTTTCTGTGACGGTTTTTGAGAAGCATATGTTTTAACCAGTTCCGGATCAGTGATTCAGAATTAATTAGTGTGAATTCTAGTTTTTAAATTCAATTTTAAAGGATAAACTGGGAACGGCTACCACGGAAAAAAGATACTTAAATCTAGAGGATGCAGCTGGTTTACATATTGGTCATGACTCAAGGTCTTTTGCACCCTACATCTAAGATATCCTAAGCAATGATGGTATAGTGTTAACGGAAGTTAATGGGTCACCAGTACCTATATACCCACGATGGCTAACTCCACATGAAGAGGGGATGGTGTTGTGCCACCACGTGATTATACCATTTCTATCTCATGAAATGATTGCTGTAATGTTAATCAGATAAACGTCGTGGTGCAATACCTGAAAACTCTGGAATGGACCTTGTGATGTCATTAGTGCTTAATTGCTTTTGTTAACACTGTAATAAATAGAAATAAATTATAGCATAAGACTTGGTGTGTTATTATATTTATTTCACATTACTCTCAGAATTATTTTGCACCCTTAGACAGAAAACGTGTAAAAATGAATTTGGTCTGTCAAAGCTAGTTTACAGCTATCAAATTAGACACTCAAAATTCACTCTAAGACATGTCTACGTTTTAACCGGAATAGATTGAATTAACCGGAACTGGTTTAAACTAGTCTTTAAGTTAATGTTACATATGTAAAAGTAAATAAATGCGGAGACTAAAATAAATTTAGCATACTTTAGGTTAGATATTTTGCTTATAACCAAACAACAAACAAAGTTCTGATAAATGCCTTTAGTATATTTTTTCACAACGAATATATGAATTAACCGGAACTGGTTGACGAACATTTTTCTTCTATGTACATGTATTATTCCTCTTTGTCTACAGTATTATTCCTCTTTGTCTACAGTATTATTCCTCTTTGTCTATGTTTTCTTATCAATTTTGTGCCATTGCAAAAACTATTATAGACCACAAAGCAATTATTCATAAATTATTTATGTTGTTTTTCCCGCCATGTTGTATGTAAATACCTGGGTGAAATAAAAGAAATGTTATGTTCTTTTCTGTTCATAAATTGTACTAAGTGGGTTATTAAGAAGTGTTCAAAATCTATTCTACATCTAAGGTATAAAACATTACTTGAATATAACTTTATGTACTTGGCATTTCACATTTAACAGTTATCCACACTACATGAATTCAAGCACATTAAATCACTTTATATTATCAAAGAATACTAGTGTAATTTTTAAGCAAAATGCTGATACTGTTCGTCAGAGTACAAAGGCAGACTGAAAGCTGCTTCAAACTTCGTCTCCAAAAGCACTATATACAGTTTCATTCCTCAGACATCAACATGTCAAAGACACACATCAGGAAATAGTAGGAGGTTGGCCAATATTTGTCTCAAGTTTGTAAAAGTTCTGATTTAAACCCTCTCCAATATTGAACTGTACATGCTGAGAGTCTACCAAACTTGTCAAAGATTGCTGAAATCTACATGGCTCTACCTGCATCATATGCCACAGTTAAACGGCTATTTTCAATAGATGGGAAAGTGTTTAAGCCTGAAGGTTGTTCACTGACTGACAGTAACTTTAAAGCATTAATGTTTTTGAAATGCAATTAGGACTTATAGATCTGCATCAGAAATATGTTTTCAACATGGTTCTATTTGTGAATATATTCAAAATAATTCAAAATAATTAAAAATAATTAATTATTTTCCTTAAAATAATTGTAATTAATTAATTACTTATGGAAAAAACAAATAATTATAATTGTAATTTAATTGAAGCATTTCTGATTTAATTGTAATTAATTAATTACTTTTTAAAGTAATTGAACCCAGGTCTGACAGGTACCCAGGTACCCGTGGGTAACTGACGTTCAGATATCCCGATATAAATTTCTGTCTGTTCGGCGTGACTCGCATTGTCCGTTTTGTTCCCCTCTTCTCATAATGCAGATGAAACTTCGTCTTATATTTTGGCATCGTTAATTGTCTCGATCTAAAATAGGTACAGAGATTTACGTTACAACGCCATGACCATTTACATATATTGGTGCGCCTATATATTTATAGGTAGGCCTGTATTTTTTGGTAAACTACTAGTACTATAGTACTCCTAAAAAGTAATAATGTAATGCACATATATCAAGAGGTAGAATAATATACAAGTGTATGTGGTAGGTAATTGCATAACAAATACGCGAAACTCTCGTATTTGGGTAACAAATTGGCTTTTGTTTGATTATTAACATTTGTAGTCAGCTCGTGTCTTACTTACATTTATATTTACGCATATGAGTGTGTTATTCAGATTCTGCACCAAACAAAAAATGCTTACCACTTCCACGGCAAACATTAAAGGTGTTTGAACCTAAACAAATCGGCCATAAAGTACCCATGTAAAGTGCAAAAGTCGTCATGAAGAAATATATGCAAAATCTCGATAATAATTTAGCTAAAATAGGTCCAAGAACGGTACATTTTGACTAAAAACAAAGTTTCAAGTCACGCAATTTTCTATACCTTCAATAACTTTTTTGTTAGGGCCTCTAGAAACATAGGTTAAAAAACCGAGTGGAGCTTACACGTCTGGCCTCCGGGTAGGCGTATTTATATTACGATAACAGTGATATAAACCTACTTACCAAAATATCTCCAGAAATGCACAAAATAACGAAATATTCCGCCATTTTGTTCCGCACAGAACATGCCCCTCACTTACTTTTCCGCAAAAACCAAATACGTTGGACCCCCTGAAAGTGTCCATTTCTATAATGCGTAATCTGGAATACGTAATCTTGGAATGACATACAACAACAGTTGCCATATTGTTATCCGCAGTGCATATTTATAGGTCCGCAAACGATATTGTGTATAGTCATGCAGAAATTAAAAAACAAATGACCGTAAGTGCTTAGTTCAAAAATTTTTGTAACAACTTTCGCATCGATTCAAATTTTGTGACAAGAATTCCATGTAACTATAGCACCGTTCAGCGTAAGTAAGGCATCAAAATGCAGGGAAAATTGGGCGACTGAATGAAGGGGCTAAGATGAGTTTTTTCTTTTATTTTAAAGAGAAACAAATAAAAAAAGCATACTGTCTCAGTGGGCGCAGCCATCTTTTAGTGCTTTGTACCAAAACATTGTACAACGTGATTCTTACCCTGCTAACACCTGTCGTGTGGAAATTGCAGAGTTTTATAAACAACTATATAGCATCAAGTTGACATATTTACAGCCTTGAACAACACCCTGAGGTACCTTGATGATTTGTTAAATACAGATTATTACCATTTTTCCATCTCTGGTTAATTCATTTTGTCCTGAAGAACTACAGCTTAATTAAGCAAACACTTCAGAAAAGCAAGCAAATTTTCTTGATCTAAATATTTCATTCGAAAATGGTTACTTCTAAAATATATAATAAAAGAGATGATTTCAAAATAGTAATTTTTCCGTTTATAGAGGACGATGTTCCTCGTGCAACATCTTTATTACTATTATTATATATCTCACAGTTTGTTCTCTTTTCTAGAGCTTGTAATGATGTTAAAGATTTCGATCATTGCATAACAGAAAAACTTTTAAATTAAGGTTATCAGTATCACAAATTAAGGAAAACCTTTTGCAAGTTTAATTGCTTACAATGGAAAATATATAATGCGCTTGTTTGTTATTTTATATACATGTTTCATGCACACTAAAACTTACATTTGTCGGTGGTGGAAACCACAAATTGCATTTTTAATGATGGACAAACATGGCAAGCTTTTGTCATGGAGCCTTTGCATTTTTAATGATGGACAAACCTTGCAAGCTTTTGTCATGGAGCCTGCACATCTTTTCGTGGAATTTGTGATATTTTCTTCCTAGGTGTTCGTAATCAACGTGTAGTTAAAAAATTATTGCTTTCTTCGAGCGTCTTACGATTCGAAGGGCATTGATTCCATTTAAATAATTTAAAGCCGATCCGATTTTAATTTCAACATCATTAGTCAACCATTTTTCGTTCCCTGCATTCCCTGAAATGACTTTTTAGCCAATTAAAAAGTTAAATGTTTCATCCAGATGAACAGTTTCAGTAAGGTTTAAGTCCTGCTTAAAATAATTTGCATACGCGTAATTTATTACAATAAAAAGGTGAAATATGCATATCAGGAATCGCCACATTCAGAAAAAACAACCTCCCCACACAGTCAAGAAGAAGAGAGGGAGAGAGCATGGTTAATAAAATGATCAGTTTCAAAAGAGACACCACTAACAATTAACAAAAATGAGAACCCGAGGGGTTACCGCCTTGGAACGGTCAGTGGCAAATCAAATTGCAACTGGGGGTTTAAACCAGGTTCTAGGGTGCACCAACCTCACACTTGCCCCAACAGGTTCTCATATCACAAAACAAATACAAGTTGTCTTGGTGAAACAACTCCAACCCACTTATTGGCTCAACAATGTTGCATGCAAAAGCATGGAGTAAAATCAGCAAGAACACGATGACAGGGATAAAAGAAACAAATCGAGCTTCTAGGTTCTTTTAAGAAAAGATTTCCCCATAAACCTTCATAAACTCTTAAACACCTGCCACCGTCGTGCAACCAAAGAGGTAAGCATAATGATCAACCGTAGAAGGCTTAATCACCAGGCATGCAGAGCGCTGTAAAATATCATGTTGGTAACCTTTCTTTTTAAATTTACAGATGGTTTTTACGAATAACCGGGAGAAATTAACATTGCCCTTTATCTTCTTAAGTTTATAAATTAAATCTCCATAAAAAACTGGCTGTGAAATACCTTGTTGCAATAGTGATTTTAAACTGCACATGTATTTATGAATTAGATCTGGGTATCGACGATAAAACTTGCAAAATGTTTTCCTTAATTTGTGATACCGATAACCTTGTTTTAAAAGTTTTTCTGTAATGCAAAGATTACGTTCATTGAAATCATTAATATCGTTGCAAGCTCTTGAAAAGCGAACAAGCTGTGAAATATAAACCCCGTAAGATGTTGCACGGGGAACAAGAAATTGTCGTAAAACACACATACCATCTGATGTGTCCTGGATCCAATGAAATTCTGTATTTCACTCTCTGAAACCAGACTTTTTCTGACTTTGGGAGTTGATGGGGATTCGGGTAAAGTCACAACAGCTTTCTCTTGCTGTATCTCCACGTTCCGTAATTAAGCAACTAAGACGGTAGCGAACCCGGGGACTTTGTTTTGAAAATCCTAGAATATCAATCGTGACTGTGCGTTTTTGAGACAACATGATTGCAGAATAAGTTTTGATTTAATGTGACTATTCATTTTATTCGCACTATTGATACTGTATAACCTCGCTATTCATACCTTTCATACCACCTTTGGGACTGGGCAAGTGGTCTTAATAGTGGGTTGGTCTCTATATTGGGTTAGAAAATAGTGCAAAACTGTATAATGGGACTTTGGAAAATTGGTTTTATTACATAGGTGGCCTTAATTTCTTGTTCGTCTTAATGAGAAAATTTACTGGTTGAACTCGCAACGTAATTATTAACTTTATTACTGGCTCCGTTGGTCCATAATAGGTATAAGGAAATTTTGGGAGCAAGACAATAACCTTTTATGAAATAAAAGAAGTTCATTGAAAACCTTTACTTTAGATCTTCAGCATCGCCAGGAATTACCCGAAGAGCTGTTACCAACACCAGATGATCTTCAGCGTCAAGGTCATCAAGAGGAATCAGAAGAGATCACTGCGGCATTAGAAGATGACGAGCTATACAACGGTATCATTTTAGTTCTGTTTCATTCCTAATTTTATTTAGAATATTTATTCATATGACATTATTAGTTAGACATCTTATTTTTGGACCTTTAGTAAACTCGTTTGCAGAAAATCAACAAGCATTGCGATTGCCCGCCGGGCTCAAGTCTTTTCACAAATATTACCAGAAACATAGCTACCTCAAAAAGCCAAAAGAGCTGAGGAAAAGAGGAGAACATGGATACGAAATTGATCCTAAAATGAGCTATCGTAATTTTGTAACCTTACACATGTTACACTCGTTACACAATTGTTTCTCAAACATGCATCTCGGGTTCTCATTTTTGTTTATTGTTAGTTGTGTCTATTTTTTTTTAATTGATCATTTTATTAACCATGCTCTCTCCCTCTCTCTTCTTCTTGACTGTGGGGAGGCTGTTTTTTCTGAATGTGGCGATCCCTGATATGCATATTTCACCTTTTTTTGCAAGTTCCTCCCATATATCATATGGCACTTTGCTCATCATCTCATAAAGGGAGAGTGTACGGCGTTGACTATGTGGTATTGTTAATTATCTGCCCTTCTTATCAGTCGCCAGATTATCGGAGATTAACGAAGTCTAGGGTCAATAAAATATGTCATTTGCGCCGGAGGGGAAAACCAATAAAATAGCACAAAATTGTTTCATCATTAAGCATTCAGTTCGTTTCATAATAGTTGTATCTTAAATATTGAAACTGGAAGGTACACGGGTGTTACAAGGGAAAACAGAATCTTTAAATTCTGTAATTATAAGATGATAGAAAATGAATACCACTTTTTGTTAATATTCCCCAATTACACGAATATTAGAAACGACATATAGGAATAAATTTTTGACCAACAATTTATAAATTTAATAGATTAATGAAATCATGAAGTAAAAGCAATATTTTCAAAATTACAAAAAATTTAAAGCTAAAGATTTGAGAGAAATAAACACGCAGGTAACACGAAGAAATAAATAAGCAATAAATAATTTTGGTTAAAAAAATCACTGAGAGTTTCATACATAACAAAACTAGTATTCAATAATTTATAATTAAGGGAAATTTCGAGTATTTAATGCTAATATAAGTTTTTCCTATATTACAAACGTTACACACAGGCTTCAGTCGACCGTATTAATAATATACGTTCTACAATGTCTTCGTTTTTATCAGTTCTGTGCAACTTAGTGCCGAGTTCTTTAATTTGGATTTGGGCACATAGACGTCCGATTATTTTATTTATTTAACAATCCTAAGCCCCGCGATATTTAACTTCTGCCTGTTCCATTTCAACCTTATTATTGCACTAGTGAAGAAATTTATTTTGTAAGAAAGCAATTTTTATATTATGTGTAAAACTGGTAGAACGGTGTGTAAACTTAATACATTAAAGAATTTACACATTCAGTCATAATAAAATAGCGGCAGAATTGTGTAGCCTTTTCTCGATTTCTGTAAAGTATTACACCGAAAAACAAATCGGTACACTTTAAAATTCACTGAATCGATGCATTCGCTAGGTTCACAGTTTACAGAAACCATTTACCTTGTTATGCACGGTACAGGAAATAAGCCATAAAACATATTTATTGATCTGTCATAACTTTGTTTTTACAACGCGTCATTTATTGGGAGGGGTACAATAAAATTTATTATCCACTTTTTTCGATCAGTTAATAAAATCCCGAATTCGTTCCAATTGTTGCGCTCTTGTTTGTCAAAGTAATTAAAGAATAACAGTTTATTGAATTTATTTATTATATTTTACTGAAAAAAACTTACAATGTATTCTTGATACATGTTGAAGAGATTACGATAGTTTTTATTTGTTTTAACTTTAATTCCAATTGAGTACATCATTACGTGCTTATGTTTCAAATATGTTTAGAAATATGCTCTAAACTTAACAATTTCAATTTTCCGACTGCATTTTACGATATAAAATTTTGGATAAGATTTACATTTTAACTTCTAAATTTGTAAATAGAAAGCAATGAACTTTTACAAATAATTAAACTTGTAACATTTATTTAAGTTCTCTTAATATATATGTGGTTTTTGTTTCAGATAGGCTTGCAAATAGATGATTATTTACGATTTTAATTTCTTTATGCATTATCTTATGATTGACAAGTTTTTGTGACTCAATGTGACATACAAAATGTCACATATTTCTTACCTGTTGATTTACCTGAGGTTCATTGTAATTTGTTACAATTATCACCTTTTTAGACTTTCGTCTGGGTTCATTATATTAATCGGATTTTAATTCACAACTTTATCGAAAAGACATATACTTATTTCTAAATGCCATGAATAATTTAGAACGTATTCGTTTCCGCCTATGAAATTTGTGAAATATTGACGAATTCGCCAAAATTTAGTATTTCTACTTAATTCAAAGTAATATCACAAAATTTCAAAACAATACTCCAACTTCTACAAATCAAACTACTAAGGCTCTATATTGTTTTCTGCACTTGACTGCCGAATTAAACAATCTTCCGTCAATGATCGTAAAATATCGGAATGTTCGCAAATTTACGGAGACTTAAATTTTCACTTAAAATATTCGATAGTCGTGTTAGAAAAAGCTAAAAAGGACCAAAATGTTTTGAATTTAATTATATAAAAATTAGTTTAAACAATAGCTTAATATATTTTGCAAAATATGCAACCTGGGTTTTATAAACTTATAATTTGGATAAAAGATATTAACAATAGAATACGTAAGGATAAGCGAAAAAAACCCACTTTCTCTACAGTTTCTATATAAATAAAAGGGAAAATAGGGTGGCTTTATTCAAAGTCAAAAAGGACCAAATTATCGTTAAGATAAATTAAAATAAAAATAACCATCTTAATCGGCAGAAATTTATCTTTAATATGTACCATGGGTTTTTTCGACTGTTTAAGAAATAAAAATGTAGTAAAGAAAAAACTGAATTGTTCCTTCATAATCTATTGAGAAATTCGTTATCGATTTTTGGTAACCGATGATGAGCAAAGTTGGTTATGCAAGAAGTTAAAAACTCTTCTTACAAGATATATCCAATCTTTTATCTTATGTTATATCACGATACGTGGTAATACCAAAAAATAAATAGAAGGTGAAGTATTTCAAGCTGGTTTCACTGGTCACACTGTGGTTACACCCAGTTCCACGTGGTTACAAACTTTAAGATTTGTATGAAGATTTTTTATAGAATTGTTTTCACCCTTACTTTCTTGTTCTGAGGTTACCTTGTAACACTGGTCACGTAGAGAGAGAAAAAAAAAGCGAAATTGTGTTTCGTAGGATACATTGTGGTTACGTGCAGTTACATGTGGTAACAAAGGTTTCTGAGAAGATATTGCAAAAGACATGGCTAATCTGGTTACATTGAAAAAAATGATGACCAAAAATTTCAGGGCGGTTGCAGAGGTTAAAATGTGTCTACATGAAGCTAAGCGTGCATACATATGATTTATAATGATTTTTTTTAAAGATTATATTCACCAAAAATTTCTGGTTACTAGTTAAAATTATTTGCATATAATCCGCTTTTATTTATTTATAATTTTAAAATTTACTATCGATCAATCATGGTGCTGCACATCTAGTCAAGCTATTAAGCAAAATGTAAGTCGGTCGTTTTGTTTTTGACTTAAATTAAAAGAGAAAACAAAAACAGGCGGTATATACTTTTTCACATACATAAAATAACGTCAAAACATAAGCGAGGTTTTAGTTATTTGCTCTGACAGCCATGTCAGCATGATTGTTTGTTTTATTTTACGATCCCGCACCTTCGTCAGTTTTGAGTATATAATATATTTATGTAGAAAATGGACTTTAAGAGCCGCATTTTTTTCTTGTGCTTATAAAAGTTGTCAAACAATCAAACTCAAGAACTTCAATTAATAAAAGGCACATGTTCAATCTACGACAAAATACGAGTGCGAGTTATTCTCCAGGTTTTTAAAAATAAAATCAAAACCGTTGCTTTGTCCATTTCTTTTACATAAAACATTCATTATCCCCATTTCAAGTTAATTCTTAAGAAAACTGTAAGGCAGTAAACGTGCACCTAATAAACTTAAGTGGTCAACTCTTTTCGGCAAGATTCTGTATATTGCAGTTGTCTGGTTAAGAAACATCTAAAATTAAACAAGAGCGAAGGATTACCGCTCATAAATAGTTTATAAATAGTGTTTTATATTTGACATTAATTTGCAAGTGAAAATCTTGCACAGGATTACCTGAAACAAATATTGCGAACATTACTTTATTGTTATTGGACGTTATTAATTATCTATTTGAAACAAAGAAATAAACAAAGAAACTTTACACGTGTTCTTTACTGCCGACGGAAACCCGGCGGATTGAAACCTGTTATACATGTATTTTGACGCACCATATATTCAAATTAACACTTAAAAATTATGTGATCCTTTGCAAATTTTGAGTAGAATAGAAACATTTATAACTACATTTAACCGCAAGTTACCATCATGTAACCAGTGAAACTAGCACGAAGTACTTCGTCTTCAACATTTTTCTCTATATAACCAATGAAACCTTAGCTTGAAGATGAACAAATTCATAAAAAATATCTTAAAAGAAATCTTTTAAATCCCATCTTAACGCATGTAACACATTTAAATAACCATATAAACAAGATCGTTTTCAAATTGTTTTTTATGTAACCAGTCTTACCAATATAACCACGTAACACCATAATAAGCTGTATTTTTTGTACTCGTATATGCGTATTTATAATATTATTTGAAACGTTGTTAACAAGTTGACCAAAGCTTGTGTTAGGTTCCACAATTAAAACGGTTCAAATGTTAAGGACAATTCCGTGCCTATAAAATGATCATTTACAAATAAGACAAAACAAATAATTAACGAAAAAGAGAATCCGAGGGGTTACTGTCTTGTAACGGTCAGTGGTACAAATAAGATCACTCTATTTATATTTAAATAAGATCACACTTTTACCACAACTCGACAACGCCGCTAAGCAATAAACAATCCGACATGTCTACCAGGTGCGCTATCATTACAACCGGACAACAACACCTAGCAGCAACCAGTCCAGTCTATCAGATGCGCTTTAGCAACAATCATGCAATATTGTCTTATAATAGAAATCAAATATAATGATGTGCTTCACTTCCAATTAACCATGTTTCTCTCAGTATTTTTAAGTTTTTAAGGATAAGCTCTTCATTTTCAACATTACTAAAATGATTAATATGGACTTAAAATAGATGTCCAATATCGTTATAAACTTCATAGGTGCCGGGTAATTGAGATAGCACAGTTGATAGCGTGGTTCTATAGGTTGTTGCTAGGGGATGTTGTATGGTTGTTGCTTTTTTTTATTCTAATAGTGCATTTGTCCAAACGTGTACCTGTTGATAATTTAAGACTATTAAGTAAAATATTTCCAATATACTTACAGAATTTAAAAAAGATCTAATCACGCACTACAGAGAGAACGAGTCAGAAATTCCAGCTGCCCCTCTGGTTGATGAACATAAAGTTCCGATAGAAGACCTTTATGTCCTTCCTCCTATATGGGCATATGACAAAATTAGTTATCTTGGACCGAGCAAGAGTATCAATATAGGAAATACTTCGGCAGGTGATGATGCAGAGGGACGGGAAGTTACAGTTAGTCATCTATTTCATAATGAGGGCAACAACGTTAGATATAGAAAAATATACCTAACAGCGAACGCTGGATTCGGAAAGACATCTCTGTCACAAAAGCTTACCATGACCTGGTGCCAAAGTCACTCACCGTTGAAGTCGTTGACAGACAAATACGAAGAAGCGGATATAAATGCAATGAAATACTTTGACCTTCTGTTTCTGCTTCATTTAAGAGACTATCAAAGTGGTTTATGCAATCTCGATGACATGATCATGAGACTGCTGTCGTCATATATGTCTCAGAAACTGCTGTATACAAACGAGTTTTTACAAAGAATGTTGAACGATAAGAAATGCCTGATTATCGTCGATGGTTTGGATGAGTGGTCTCATCCAGAGCACTGTACAAGAAAACCTGAGGTACCCCACAACAATCATCCTGACAGCTGCACGGTGTTGACGACAACAAGAGATTGGAAGCTTGGAACTGTTGGATTGTCTTCACAACACATTGATCGACGCGTGGAAATCTCTCAGCTCGATGAGAAGACCCGCGAGCAGCTGGAAACGAATGCAATTAGAATACTAAATGAAAACAAATTAAACTTAGCTCAAAAAGACATATACGATTTTGATGAAAAAGTCGCGTCAATTAAATCTGAAGCTATTCTTTATATCCCATATATTCTGCTTCAGCTTATTTGCTTGTTCTTTGGGGATCTACCAATCGGTAAGTCAAAATGTGAAATTTACAGCAATATTACCGAATTTACACTTGAACGTGGCTTGAACAAAAAGAACTTACCAGATATACTTTTGTCGTCAAACGATAGCGCTACAGTCCCGAACAGTATGTTACTAAGTAAGAATGAGAAATGTAACTGTTACTTCAGCTTACTTATGAAACTCGGGAAATTAGCGTTTTTTACTTTATTTGGAGAGAGGAAAGAATCATCTGTCCTTTTTGATAGTAAAATAGTAACAAGGTACATGAACGCGCAAGAAATTGATTTTTGTTTAAAAGTTGGGCTTCTGTGTCAAACAAAGGACAGTAGCGTAATCGCAGTAAAGCGGTACAAAGTTTTTTATCAGCACAAGTCGGTGCAAGAATTTTTTGCCGCGTTTTACATAGCAACTGAATGGAGAGACGAAAACGTTAAGACAACTCTTCTGCATGTATGTACATCACTATCCAATATTTTAGCAATGTCAAATATTTTCGAATTTGTCTGCGGAATGAATCCAGATGTGTATACATGTATTTCCGATGAGCTTCAGAAGATCGTTGAATGCGATAGATCTATATGTCAATATAGAATGAACATGTATTATTATAAGAATGATTACCCTTTAGTGAAGTCTTACCAGAAGATGCAGCTACAGTGCCTACGGGAAAGTGTGAACAATGGAAATGAAATACGTTTCATCCATCTTCAAGATTTCATTTTTGAAGGCCTAGCCGAGGATAATTTAACAACTTTGAAAACAATAATACGCTTAAATAAAGATAAAGTAAAATCTCTAAACCTTTCAGATCTTACACTTAATGACTTAGTGGAGTCCCTAGATCATGATGTCTTCGCCTCCCTGGAGAAATTAGAAGTATGGTATAAAAAGGGCTCAGTACGGTTGGCTGACATTCTCACTAAATCATCCAGTTCGTTGAAATGTCTGATAGTAAGAGGTGATTATTCTGGATATTTAAATCTGCCCGATGTCTATATGACTGCATTCACAGGTCCGACATGCTTGCAATCAGTGTACCTTCGAAAACTATCCATGACTCACAATAACCTTGAATGTTTCTACTCGGTTATCAGCCAGGCCATAACACTGAGGCATTTTAAGATGGAAATGATATACTGCAATGATCACAAGTTTCAATACAGCAAATGTATCGTCGTTTTGGAACTATATCGTTTGAAAGAGCTGGAGACGCTGGATCTTGATAATGACGTACCATGTACAAAGCTACACGTCAACTCAGAATGTCTAGAAGAGCTTGTGTTCTCGCCACAAGAGAAGATGACATCCAGTGCCAGTGTTTCATTGTGGAAAGATCTACGTGGGGCACCGGTCCTCTCATCATTAAAGTTAGGGAACATGGCAGCTTACCAAGAGATGCTCGAAACCATTCCTACACTAACGCAACTCAAGGTTCTCAAGTTTCTAGAAACCGATCATTGTTATGAGTAAAGGAAAATTGACAAAGCTAGATAATGCTTCTTTTCGGCCTTTACTTATGAGCAATCAAAATTTTCTATACTGTTGGATGGAAGTTGCCAAGTCTATCTCTGAAGTTTCTGTCGAACTTTTTTTAAGGTCAATGGCGTTGCTTTCGAAAATCTGTGTAAAGATGAATGGTTGAAAGTTTGACTCTCGAGATGCATAAATGTGATATCTAAAGCCTGTTCGTAAGAAAATTATCAACAGCTTTTACTGCTACAATAGCAAAACATTTTATTTGGACTATTGATTTGGATGAGATTTTAAGAAAACTTGAGAGATGTGGTAAAGATAAAATGGATATCTGTTCAGTTTTAGGAATCTGATTGTGAAATTGAGATAGTAAAATCGAAAAGTGACATAAAGAGATAAAAACTGAAGTTATTGCAAGAGCTAGGAAGTTTTCATGTCTAATTAGAATTTTAGAAAAGAAACAACCCTCTTGGGGTTCTAACACACATTCCTTATGATTAGGAATCAAAGGCGTTACTGTCCAGGCTATTAGTCCATGTGTAGAAGTCAGCATTGTCTTCGGTTGAAATAGTTAATTACCTATTACGTGAAAAATTCAAATATTTATACAAAATACAAAAGTAAATTCACGGCACAACGCGTAAAATCGGAGTAAAGTGTATACTCCTTATGTATACACTGTTGTGTATCTGAATTATTGACATAACCAAGGAGCAAAACAATGCAGCTTCAGTAACACTGTTAGTACATGCGCTACAGCTACTGTGCTATATAATAAGCATGTAACATTGTTATAACATCATTGTATTGAATAAAATCGTAGCAATGTCATGTATCATGTAGATTAAACTGTAGTAAACTCTCAAAGCGTTATTCTCGAACCCTTACATGGATACACGGACAAGTCATTGACATAACATACAAACTAGAATTATCATCAAAATATAAAAATTGTCACCGAGATAAGAAAAAATGCCCTAAACTGAACTATTACATATCGTTGTAGCATTAGTGCCTGGCCAGGCCAAACAACAATCCTTTATGTAAGGGTGTTCATGTTTTCTTGCTGTGTATGCCACTTTGTTTCTGATACAACTGTTGTTATTACTTTTAAAATGCATTATATGATTATGCATGATATCCTTACGAACAGACAGGCGGGGAGTGTTAAGATATTTTTCCATTCTTAAAATTAAACAAGTGTTTAATAGGTGAACTTAGAAAAACAACACCACAAACGAAACAAAATTGAGAATTCGAGGGATTACCGCCTTTGAACCCCCAGTGGTAAACATTAAAACAGGTTCTATGGTTCACAAATCTAACCTATGCTCTTACAGGTTTCATGTAAAAACAGTTACAAGTTGCCTTGGTAAAATCTGGAAGCAGTGTTTATTGGCAAAAATTATTGCTCTTGAAATGACAAAGTTGTCAGCATGGTCAGTTCCGCTCTATAATTTGGACAGTATATTGTTTAAACTTTTTTAAACTGGGAAGCATTCTTTTCAGTCGCATTGATAAAGTTCGATAACCGCATGTTACTACTTACGCTGTTGCTGAAAATGCTTCCAATTGTGTTGCTTAAACAACAACATTAACAACCACTTCTCACGTGACTGTCTACTTAGTTACCGGTATTCATTAGCAGATACTACCGAAATAAATGTTTAAAGTAAACAACATTCTAAACAATTCAGGAATTGTAGCTTTCAAAGATGTACATATATGTCAGGGATGCAATACTCAAGTAAACTTTCCGAAGCAGATGTTGCGGAAATTTACTTCTGAAGTATGTATAATTGACAACATCAATTAAAACCGAACTTAAAGCTTACGTTATCACATAAAAACTTTGTTTAAACAATAGAACAACTCTTGATAAAGACAAAACAAGTAAAGTGTGCTCTTTGTGTTCGAGTTTATTATCTTAGGTTAAATATTTTTTGTGCGAAAAGGAAGAAACGGTGATAAATGGTGGACAAAGCAGGGAGCGTAAGTCATCAGAATGTACAAAAGTCATTATTATTGGTCAAAAGTAGGAAGGAGGAATATATAGCGTAGAAAATGTTGAAAGTGAAATTAGAAAGAGCACACATTTAAACCGCAATAGTTCTATTTCGCCGGGTCAGTAAGAA
This sequence comes from Corbicula japonica, assembly GCA_038501625.1. Taxonomy (NCBI): domain Eukaryota; kingdom Metazoa; phylum Mollusca; class Bivalvia; order Venerida; family Cyrenidae; genus Corbicula; species Corbicula japonica. Next base: position 2,590,322 of record JAZAYU010000034.1, on the reverse strand, counting down.
CCTTTACATTAACTAGTAACTACCGTTTAAATATTCGAAGCCCACTTTACGAACAAATATTTAATATGGTGACTTATTTCTGTCAGTTCGTGTGTTGTGTCGGCCAGTGCCCAAGGTTATAAGAAAGTTATCGACATGATTTAGCTTTTATTTTTTAAAATAAATTATTTAACAAATTTCGCTTATCTGCAAAGACGACTCGGAATCTCTTTGTACATTTACTCCCATGTACTCTTTGTAAATTACATTTCAGTTGATGATAAAGTAAAATATCAACAAGAACTAGCTTTGATTGTTTTTTAACTTTCCGAAGCCTGGCGGCCTAGCGGCCTAAACTTAAAATTTATCATAATTTATTTTTATCTTAAAAATGTATTGAAATCGACTTTTTCAGCATGTAATGTACACTTCAGGGTAGAATAAGCAAAATATCAACAAGAACTAGCTTTGATTTTTTTTAAGTTTTCGAAGCCTGGCGGCCTAGCGGCCTAAACTTAATATTTATCATAATTTATCTTAAAAACGGCTTGAATTCGATTTTTACAGCATGCAATGTACATTTCAGGGATGATTAAGTAAAATATCAACAAGAACTAGTTTTGATTTTTATTAAGTTTTCGAAGCCTGGCGGCCTAGCGGCCTTAACTTAATATTTATCATAATTTATGTTGATCTTAAAACGTCTTGAAATCGATTTTCAGCATGTAATGTACATTTCAGGGACGAATAAGCAAAATATCAACAAGAAGTAGCTTTTATTTTTTTAAGTTTTCGAAGCCTGGAGGCCTGGCGGCCTAGCGGCCTGGCGGCCTAAACTTAATATTTATCATAATTTATGTTTATCTTAAAAACGGCTTGAAATCGATTTTTCAGCATGTAATGTACATTTCAGGTGTGAATAAGCAAAATATCAACAAGAACTAGCTTTGATTTTTTTCGTTTACACTTGGTACAGATTTAAATTTTCTAAAATTAACACTGCAATCTCGTCTGCCGCGGTCATACTTATTGAATTCTACTCAGAACACTGTCAGCCAAAGCATACTTTGTTAAGTAGGGAGTTGAGACAAGTGTCACAAATGACGAAAACTGGCTATAATTTCAAAATGAATTATAAGAAAAGTACATTTCAAACAGCGATTTCAGAGTTTTGATGCAGAAGGTATTTCCTTTTTGTATGTGTCTGTGCTACATATATATAATACTATTCCAAGTTATTTGAATTCAGTCTCGGGACAAAAAATTTCTTACGTTTATTTGTTTATTTATTTTATTTGTGAGAATTGAAAAGATGCAGCACAAATATTTTGCTCTAGAAACCGGAAGCAGACATAAATTGAGAATTTTTTCTCGAATTTCTTAAGCTGGTTTTTCATGTAACCCTTTCCTTGATGTATACGCATTTTTACGCATGTGCGACCAGTGTAGATCCAGATCAGCCGGCACATCCTGATAGGATCTGCACTGGTCGCATTTTGGTCAGAAATAACCTAATGAATCAAAAAGCGAACAGTTTAGATCCTGATCAGATGGCACGGATGTTCCGACTGATCTGGATCTAAACTGTCCGCCCTAGCAATAAAGGTGTATATATACAGGAAAGGGTTTAGTTTTTGTCAACAACACAATCACTGTTTATAAACCGATTGTATCATCTACCGGATATATAGCGAGCTGATTGTCACAAAAACATTATAGACAGTTCAAAAGTGATAGGAGTTTTGATCTTTTGTAATTAGAAATCAAATCGACATATAAATGTTTTACGGGCGATTGTTGTAGTCCTTGTTATGAATGATATTGTTTCCCATTGTATACAATACACTTTTGAAAAAAAAATAGCTCAAGTCACTCACACAAAGTACCGCTTGCACTGTGTACTGTTCTGAATTCATGGTAAATGTTTATATTGTTATTTTTGGAGACGTATTTTCTTGCTAACGATGATGTAACATATAAGTTTTTTATTCTTACAATAATCATATTGCTGTATCTCATCAATTGAACATTAATATATTAGACCAAACTTACAAGCAGGTTCGACCCAGACTCTATCATTTATTGAACATCTTTATTAAATCTTTTGTATTTCTATCGCGATCTGTATGTATCAGTTATATAGATTATTTAAAGATAGTTTCAATATATTTTTCGGATTTAAGAAAGGGGTGTGAAGTTGGCAGTGAGTAATGAGTAGGGAATTGGATATTCAATATCCACCTGAAATTGAATCCACTGCCAGCAATAAGTTGGGTATTCGCTTTACAAAAACAGCGAATACCCTAATGAGATCGAATCCACTGCCAGCAGTGAGTTGGGTATTTGCTTTACACACACAGCGAATACCCTAATGAGATCAAATCCACTGCCAGCTGTGAGTTGGGTATTCGTTCTATACTGACAGCGAATACCCTTATGAGATCGAATCAACTGCCAGCTGTGAGTTGGGTATTCGTTCTATACCGACAGCGAATACTCTAATGAAATCGAATCTACTGCCAGCTGTGAGTTGGGTATTCGTTCTACACTGACAGCGAATAGTCAAATGAGATCGAATCCACTGCCAGCAGTGAGTTGGGTATTCGCTCTACACTGACATCGAATACCCCAATGAGATCGAATCCACTGCCAGTTGTGAGTTGGGTATTCGTTCTACACTGACACCGAATACCCTAATGAAATCGAATCCACTGCCAGCAGTGAGTTGGGTATTCGCTTTACACAAACAGCGAACACCCAAATAAGATCGAATCCACTGCCAGTTATTGGTTAAAGCCACAATCGTGCTCAATTTATCTTTTTTTTTCATCATAAATTTTACCAAATAAATAAGTGTACTTATACATGTACTCATATAACACCAGTATAAGAGATATAAGGTCTACCAAAATTCTCCTTCAATCTAAAAACGGTTATATAAACACCCGGTTTGGTATTTTGCCTGAAAGGAAAAATACTACTTTGTTTACATTCGAATGTTGACGAGCTTTTCCGATAGAGTTCGGTAGACTTCGAAAATACGCACATTCCTATGACGTCACACGAGTCAGTTTTTGAAAAATGGAAGCTCAAGTGAAAATTGCAAAACAACGATTGGATTCGTGTACTACGTCATCAATAATTGTGCGCAATATATTATTTGCATAAATTATTTAGCTTCCGTTGTATTCGGAATCGTACGGAGTCACACGAAAAGTCGCCGTAAACTTTCATATGTAAACAAATACATTAGAAACAAAGTAATTTTCTACGGATAAGAGAATAAACTGACCCATGTTACGAGTAGCAGGGCTTGTAAAATTATACCATATACAAATCCAGATATTCACTTTATGGTTATTTATTGGAGATTTTTGAGAAGCATAGTGGCTTTAACATTACGTCGTCCTATATTTCCGCCATTTAATGATCAGTTATCATGTTTTACCGTTCCACTCGCAATAACGAGTTCTAAATATTGTTCTGCAGGCCTGAGGAAATTTAACTAAAGCGATGCAAATAAATAAAAAACGTGGGGCTGGAAACCGATCTGGTCTCGATTTCTGAATTTTCTTTTATTTCAAATAGGTAAAGATCACTATGGTAGGCATACATATTTGCGAGGGTTGGTTAATTCTGGTTCCAACCATGTATGAATTGTTTGGCCAGATAAGAAGACTGTACAGTTGTTATGTTTTATATACCATTTTAATCGCAAGAACGAGATCTTAAAATTATTCAGCATGCCGGAAGAGATCGCAACAAAGGAATCCAGGTTAAATCGAAAGAAAAAGGGTTTAAATCCGAGGTTGGTCTCGGTTTCTGATATATTTTTTCTTTAAAAAGGGACAAATCTTAAAGATAAACATCTATATTTTCGAAGGTTTAAATTCCGGTTCCAACCATGTATGGATTGTTTGGCTAGTTTAGAAGACTGTCCAGATCCGAGCCTCCGTAATTGCGATTATATGCAGAATATGGCATTTTTTCTCTGGGTAAACATCACGTCGTCCTTAATCTCCGCCATTTCATGAACAGTTGTCATGTTTTATATACCATTTTACTCGCAATAAAGAAATCTGAAAATTATTCTACAGGACTGAAGAGACCGCACTAATTCAAACCAGGTTAAAGCGAAAGAAGTAGGGCTCGAATCCGAGGCTGGTCTCGGTTTCTGATATTTATTTCATGGAAAGAGTGACATCGTAACGGTAAACATACATGTTTGTGAGGGTTTAAATTCTGGTTCCAACCATATATAGATTGTTTGGTCGGCTTAAAAGACTGTACAGATCCGTGCCTCCGTAATTGCGATTATGTGCAGAATATGGATTTGTTCTATTGTTAAACGTTACGTCGTCCTAAATCTCCACCATTTTATGAACAGTTTTTATGTTTTATATACCATTTTAATCGCAAGGACGAGATCTTAAAATTATTCTGCATGCCGGAAGAGATCGCACCAAAGCAATCCAGGTTAAAGCGAAAGAAGGAGGCTTTTAATCCGAGGTTGGTCTCGGTTTCTGGTATCTTTTTTCTTTAAAATTTGGACATATCGTAACGGTAAACATACACATTTTCGAAGGTTTGAATTCCGGTTCCATCCATGTACGGAATGTTTGGCCAGCTTTGGAGACTGTACAGATCCGAGCCTCCGTAACTGCGAGTATATGCAGAATATGGCATTCTTTGTATAAGTAAACATTACGTCGTCCTAAACCTCCGCCATTTCATGAACAGTTTTCATGTTTTATATACCATTTTAATCGCAACAAAAGATCTGAAAATTATTCTGCATACCAGAAGAGACCGCAACAAAGCAATCCAGGTTAAAGCGAAAGACGTAAGGCTCCAATCCGAGGCTGGTCTCGGTTTCTGATATTAATTACATGAAAAGAGTGACATATCTTAAATGTAAACATATATGTTTGCGAGGGTTTAAATTCTGATTCCAACCATGTACAGATTGTTTGACCAGCTTAGAAGACTGTACAGATCCGAGCCTCTGTTATTGCGGTTATATGCAGAATATGGATTTGTTATATCGTCAAACATTACGCAGAATGCACTGCTGGACATTCAAAACATGCATAAAATCGATTTTCAAATAATCAAGAAGGCCGCCAGGCTGGCTTCGAAAACTTAAAAAAAGCAAAGCTAGTTCTTGTTGATATTTTGCTTATTCACCCTAGAAATGTGCATTACATGCCAAAAAAATCGATTTCAAGAAGTTTTAAGATAAACATAAATTATGATAAATATTAAGTTTAGGTTGCTAGGCCGCCAGGCTTCGGAAACTTAAAAAAAATCAAAGCTAGTTCTTGTTGATATTTTACTTAATCATCCCTGAAATGCACATTGCATGCTGTAAAAATCGAATTCAAGCCGTTTTTAAGATAAATTATGATAAATATTAAGTTTAGGCCGCTAGGCCGCCAGGCTTCGAAAACTTAAAAAAAATCAAAGCTAGTTCTTGTCTATATTTTACTTAATCATCCCTGAAATGTACATTGCTTGCGGTAAAAATCGAATTCAAGCCGTTTTTAAGAAAAATTGTGATAAATATTAAGTTTAGGCGCCGCTAGGCCGTCAGGCTTCGAAAACTTAAAAAAAAATCAAAGCTATTTGATAGAAATGTGCATTACATGCCAAAAAAATCGATTTCAAGAAGTTTTAAGATAAACATAAATTATGATAAATATTAAGTTAAGGCCGCTAGGCCGCCAGGCTTCGGAAACTTAAAAAAATCAAAGCTAGTTCTTGTTGATATTTTATTTAATCATACCTGAAATGCACATTGCATGCTGTAAAAATCGAATTCAAGCCGTTTTTAAGATAAACATAAATTATGATAAATATTAAGTTTAGGCCGCTAGGCCGCTAGGCTTCGAAAACTTAAAAAGAATAAAAGCTAGTTCTTGTTGATATTTTGCTTATTTGTCCCTGAAATGTACATTACATGCTGAAAAAATCGATTTCAAGACGTTTTAAGATAAACATTTATTATGATAAATATAAGTTTAGGCCGCTAGGCCGCTTTACCGCCAGGCCGCTAGACCACAAGGCTTCGAAAACTTAAAAAAAAATCAAAGCTAGTTCTTGTTGATATTTTACTTAATCATCCCTGAAATGTACATTGCATGCTGTAAAAATCGAATTCAAGCCGTTTTTAAGATAAATTATGATAAATATTAAGTCAGGCTTCGAAAACTTAAAAAAAAAATCAAAGCTAGTTCTTGTTGGTATTTTGCTTATTCACCCTGAAATGTACAATACATGCTGAAAAATCGATTTCAAGACATTTTTAAGATAAACATAAATTATGATTAATTTTAAGTTTAGGCCGCTAGGCCGCCTGGCTTCGAAAAGTTAAAAAAAATCAAAGGTAGTTCTTGTTGATATTTTACTTAATCATCAACTGAAATGTAATTTACAAAGAGTACATGGGAGTAAATGTACAAAGAGATTCCGAGTCGTCTTTGCAGATAAGCTAGAACTTTGTTAAATAATTTATTTTAAAAAATAAAAGCTAAATCATGTCGATAACTTTCTTATACACCCCTGCAATTTACATTATTTGCTGTAAAAATAGATTTCAATCCGTTTTTAAGATCAACATAAATTGTGATAAAGGCAGCCATCTTCACACCGCTAGGCCGCTAACTTCACACCGCCAGGCCGCTAACTTCACGCCGCCAGGCCGCTAACTTCACGTCGCCAGGCCGCTAACTTCACGCCGCCAGGCCGCTAACTTCACGCCGCCAGGCCGCTAGGCCGCTAACTTCACGCCGCCAGGCCGCTAGGCCGTTAACTTCACACATCTGTGTATTCGCCTCGGAAATCAAAAGACGAATACACGTGACAGAATAAGTATTTTTCGTCCCGTTGACCTTTCGTTACTTCGACCCGCCGACACGAACCCACGGCAAATATTATACGTCGTCCTTTTTTGTACTCGCCCTCCGGTAAGCACGTAAGCATGTTATGTCCTATAGTACATAATGCTGATATCTTATTCTAACCATAAAGAAACGGTATCTGAATTCTTCGGCAATAGTTGCACAAAAACGATACCGAAAATAGGTCTGACCAGGAGAAACAGCTTCTAAGATATTTTAGTGATAAAATAACAAACTGATTAGCTTTTCTTTAAGATCGTGTTAGTGACCTTCATCTTAATTAACAAACATACCGAGATCGTTGTTATTCATTTATAAATCTTGCATTGTGGACCTAATTAACATTAACGAGCGCGTTTACCGGAAAATATCTTTTTTTTGACATGAGTAATAAATTTAATTGGATTCTGGACTTACACTTTTTTATAACCTTTAACATTTTCACTTCCACGGACCGAATTATTATCATATTTTAATAACACAGCCTTTACGGTTAATTTAATAGCAACATATTGTCTGGTTTCATTTTCACAGCCAATTTAGATTTGGATATTGTTTGATCAACGCAATGATATATTTCCTGCTTTTTTAATTTTGCCATCTGTCATATGCGGGATTTATATTTCTGATCCCCTGTAAAATTTCTATTCTGTTTTATCGTTTAAAGAAACCCTATTCTTTTATCTGGAGACCATGCGCCGCTGAACATGAAATGGTATTAATCTGAAAATACCGCATTGAAGGTTCCATGTTCACTGCCATATGGATACCTTCGTTTGAGATAGATCGATATTGGTATAACCCGGTCCTAGGCAGCGTTTTGTAGTAATATGCATTTCCATTACTGCCTATGAACAGACTAAATCAAACCGAGCCTGCAATATTTTCATATTTGTCGTGTTCGATGGCTTTCAAAGTTCTATTTTCATCAGATACGTGCGAAATACAGTCTATTACAGCTACTGTCAAATATTATTTTCTACTTTGCATGCAATATGTAAACAAAAATAAGTCAGCGCGTTGTTGTTACTATTATTATGATTTCCATTAGCTTATTTTGTTAATGTCTTGGAAGTGTAGCTCGAAAACAACATTTAAGAGATGAAGAAAAGTAACTTGACTGTTTGTTTCTGTATCTGTAAGCCATAGTCTGGAAGTGATTTTTTTGTTTACACTTTATCCCTAATATACAGCCTCGATCTAATTATTGAATTCCAAATATGCAAGTGTTAAGCGAAGTGTATGTGGTTTGTTTACATATTTTACATTACATTTAATATTCTTTAGAGTTGATATCTGAATTGATATCTTCTTTAAACTTTAAAAGCAAGAAATTCCTCGCGAATTACTACAGCTGTTTATGGCAAGCGGTTTGCACAATTAATCCGAAATCCATGGTAATCGACCAATAACTATGGAATTCGGCCCGATAACCATAGTTTTTGAAATAACTACGGTTACCGCCTGAGTAGTATCATTTTGGAGGTTCGACTGCCGATGTTTTAGCTCCGACCCGATATTTTTGCTCCGAGCCGATATTTTTGCTCCAAGGGAGATTAATGCATAAAGACGCGCTTCCAACGCGTAGTCGAGTTATTTTTCCTGATAAAATCTCGTATTAAATAGTTCTTTGGTGAACTGAGATAGGGTTTCGTTTAGACAGGCTGTTTAGAGTTGCCCTCTCTTTATACGTTGCGCAAACCGGGAAATGTATATATAATGTTCAGTTATTGTAAACACACGGACAATGAGATAAAAAGACCACGTTTATAAAGGCAGTTTCACCTAGACTTTATTATTTTATGCAGAATGATTGTGCATATAACATCGCTATGGATAATAAAGAGAAGGAGCAAATTTTACAACAATATTATTTTGATGAAAAAAAAATCCCTCTGCTTACGCGGGCGCTCAGAAACTGTCCTTCTTGTTTGTAAGTAAGTTTAAATAAAACGAACGAATATTAAGCTGATATATTTGCTTAAACATTTCAGACATCAAATATGTACGTATAATGTTTATCGCCTGTCATAAAATGGATGTTTACATTTAGTGAGATACCTTTAACTCATTGTTGCGGAACATGTAAACATTTAGCGTGGGTTATAGACGTATAAATATTCAGACAGTGTTTAAGTAGACTCGAACCCACACTAAATTTACATATCATTTTTTGAAAGAAACTCAATTTCCATATATATTGTAGCAGTACACTTAACAACTTTGCTAAGTATACACCTTCGCACTGGGGCATTACTGGCTTGATTTTTGGGCTAGTGCCCTAAAACTTTTAATAAACCATGCAATGAACACTCACTGGTTATTTAGTAAAACTTCATTTAAATTGACCAAAACTGACTGCTCAAAATCATTTAGAATACTGACACCCACATAATACAAATTCACAAAATCAGTTAATAAAGCGTATGTTTACCGTAATAAACGTATTACGCGTACATATAAATGAATATTTGGAACCTAGAAATATGCTTTTCTTCTATTTCTGTTAAATTAAATTCATTTCATTCTAATCTTAATGTTTTTTAACTGTTTATAGTCCAACCAACTTTTTGAGCAAATCAGTTTGAATGCATAAAATGTAGTCGCCAATCTTTTAGTTTACCAATATGCTTGTTAAATTTGACCAATTTTTCTAACAAATCAGTTAATTTTTATTGCATTTTTATTAAAAGTTTTAGAGTAATAGCTCAATTATCAAGCCAGTAATGCCCCAGTACGAAGGTGTATACTTAGAAAAGTTGTTAAGTGTATAAAATGGGCGGTGGGTGGGGGAGCGGGGTTGGGAGAAGTCACCACTTTTATGCTGATCCCCCCCGCCCTTTGAGTTACTGCGCATGCGTGATAGAAGAGATAAACTCGCTAATTTTTGCCGGGATTCCTGGAAATCATCCAGTATCTAAGAAACAGTTGCAGACCGATGTAATAGACTCGGCGGGAGGGTCTCTTGACGTTAAAACAGTTCTTAATTCTATTGGCATCGGGATTCCTGGAAGTCTGCGAGGGTCTCCAAAATAGTCGAATACAAGTGCAATAGACTCGGGAGAGTCCATAGAAGTAAAAATGTCATTATCTCGATCCTGGAAATCTGCAAGTGCCAGGAACAGTAGCATACTTGTGTTATAGACTCCGGCGGGTCTTTAGACATGTCTTGATTTTATTAACCATGAGGAGTGAAATAGAAGGCATGAGGAGTGAACGAGGGGGCATGATGAGTGAAAGAGGAGGGATGGGGAGTGAAAGAGGAGGCTCTATTTGAGGAGGCATAGAGCGTGAAAGAGGAGGCATGAGGAGTGAAAGAGGAAGGATGAGGACAGAAAGAGGAGGCATAGAGTGTGAAAGAGGATGCATGAGGAGTGAAAGAGGAGTTATGAGGAGTGAAAAAGTAGGCGTGAGAAGTTTGGAGAAAAGTATGGGCATTTCCTTAATGAATGTTGGATAGGTAATTGGGTTTACTTTATTTATGTACCAAGGAATGTGTTATGGACTCCGGCGGGTCTTTAGACATGTCTTAATTCTATTAAGCATGAGGAGTGAAATAGAAAGCATGAGGAGGAATACTGAAGAGGCATGAGGAGTGAAAGAGGAAGGATGGGAAGTGAAAGAGGAGGCTCTATTTGAGGAGTCATAGAGCGTGAAAGAGGAGGCATTAGGAGTGAAAGAAGCAGGATGAGGAGTGAAAGAGGAGGCATAGAGCGTGAAAGAGGAGGCATGAGGAGTGAAAGAGGAGTTATGAGGAGTGAAAAAGTAGACGTGAGAAGTTTGATATAAGTATGGGCATTCACTTAATGAATGTTGGATAGGTAATTGTGTTAACCTCGTGTATGTACTAAGGAAAGTAATTACTTAAATGAGGATAAAGAATAACATGATTCAACAAAAAAGATGGTTTCATTATTTTTATTGATATCATAATTTTACCAGTTACATCCAACATTCTCTCTATATTTGCACATTTACACGGCTAAGCATTAAAGCTATTAGAGTAAGATAAAATGTCATTATTTTTACGTAAATTCCTCCAACGATTTATTTTATAGCAATCCGTGATTTCTCGTGTTTAACACTATAATTCAGAGTCTTCAGAGTCTTCTTCTTGTTCCATGACATCCTTTCTTTCCAGCTCTGGAATTTGGTATGTATCTAGGACTTTGTCAAAGAGAAACTTCCGCTTGAGTATGCCGTATTTCAAAGCTTCGACTTTGTCGTTTTTATCTGTATCAATCAACCGACTGACTGTCTTCTTTATAGATTTGTAAATAGGATCGTTTTTCATGGCATCAAACCATACCAATTTACTGCCAAAAATGTTCATCATTGCTTTCCTGTAGGTGCTTTTCATATTACTGAAAACAGTTTCTTTGGCTTCAGATTCACTGATGTCGGGATCTTCCTCCATGAGCGCATTAACCTTAGATTCATACTGCAACTGTCACTTTTGAAAAGCTTCATCTACAATGTAGCTCCAAGGATCGAACTCCAAGGGCTCATCTGAAGTGACAGATGTATCGTCATCACTGTCACTGTGATTTGTCTCATTGTCATCTATGGGTAAAAAAATAGCCTCTTTTACTGATACGTCTGACATCGCGTCTTCATCTGAGTCCATATCTAAATGCGCTGAATTTCTATGTGGTGACATATTATCCTTTCTCCCAAATTTTTTAAAACAAATATCGCACTGAAACATCTTCTTCAATGTTTGAAACAAAACTGAGGAGGAGTGAGGGAAGCGTTCAACTTAATACTTGTCCTATAATTGCGATGTTGTCGAGTTCACCTTTGTTCTGTGTTGTTTTTCTTCCAGTAGATGGCGGATTCTGTCTAGATGTTTTACTCTTCCTGGTTGCATCACCTACTTTTGAATTCTGGCGTTTGCGTTTTTCACTGGTGGGCTGTATTTGTTTTTGACCTATAATTGATACATCGTTAGGTTTAGTTTGACGTTCGAGCATACTTTTAGCTATAGCGGTTGTCTGCTCTGCCGGTAGAACCATTCTAATGTAAATTTCAGATTGAGGTCTCTGACCCCTTTGAAAGATGCTCCTTTTCATCTTCCTCTTACGTATCATCGTAACGTCTTTGTTATCCAATAAGTCCATGTTTCTAACGCACGTCTTGACTCTTCGACATCCAATCAATCACTGACAGATATATGATATCACCTAACGCTTTTAGTTAAAGTCAATATATTTTAATCGACACCCTAAAAAAACTTACATGTTACCCATCAGTCTGTGATTGTGTTAAACACCCAAGCAGACTTTCAGGAACATCTGTGCTACATACAAGTTTGTTTGGTCTGGTTTGATAAAGTTTAAGATTCTGTAAGAAACTGACTAAATCCTGGGGAATTATCCTCAGTCATTGAAATAACGGGATTGCATTCCGCACAAACATCGCTTTCTTAACAATTTTGACGAACACATAATTGCGTACTATCATTTTGGATGTAAAATATCATTTTCCTCGTGTTCAAAACAGTCCTCCACTAAATCAAATTGTAGTCCACAGTAGTAACACAAAACTATATCCTTCTTGATTATATTCGAAAATGTGTTTGAAGTACATTAAACTTATTTGAGAAATACAAATGTCATTGACAATGTCAAAATGCAGCTTTGAAAAGCTCCCGCCACTGCGTAATAACATGTATACAGAATGATTGTATTACCGTGATAAAAAAATGTTCTTTCAAATCAAATACTGTTTCTGTTCTCATATATTTTAAGTTTCTTATATCGTCGCGTTCGAAACGAAAATGTAACACGTCCAACTATCTCTGTGTCATCTTTTTGTTTATAAATGATCTTAATAATATACAACATCTCACAACTTTTAATCAATTTATCCGATCAAATTAAATAAGTGAAAGGTGTGAATCTTGCTACCACGAGCAAACGCCACATATCCTCTCTCCTATCCTCGAAATGATTTAATTATGTCCAGCGCCTTGTGTGCCTCTTATCCAGTCCTTGATAAAGTTACACCCTAACATTTTAGTAAACAAACTGGTGCCAGTCTCTTAGATTTAACTGCATCTAGATCGATTCTACATCGACTAAAACTGCCCATACCTTCTCTCACTTATCAAGTCTATGTTCCCTTATTGCTCTTCTTTAAATCCTTATGCCTTTTTTTCACTCCTCATCCCTCCTCTTTCACTCCTTATGCCTCCTCAGTGTTCCTCCTCATGCTCTCTATTTCACTCGTCATGCTTAATAGAATTAAGACATGTCTAAAGACCCGCCGGAGTCCATAACACATTCCTTAGTACATACATAAAGTTAACCCAGTTAGAAAAATTGGTCAAATTTAACAAGTATATTGGTAAACTAAAAGATTGGCGACTAAATTTTATGCATTCAAACTGATTTGCTCAAAAAGTTGGTTGGACTATAAACAGTTATAAAACATTAAGATTAGAATGAAATGAATTTAATTTAACAGAAATAGAAGAATAGCATATTTCTAGGTTCCAAATATTCATTTAAATGTACGCGTAATACGTTTATTACGGTAAACATACGCTTTATTAACTGATTTTGTGAATTTGTATTATGTGGGTGTCAGTATTCTAAATGATTTTGAGCAGTCAGTTTTGGTCAATTTGAATGAAGTTTTACTAATAAACCAGTGAGTGTTCATTGCATGGTTTGTTAAAAGTTTTAGGGCACTAGCCCAAAAATCAAGCCAGTAATGCCCCAGTACGAAGGTGTATACTTAGCAAAGTTGTTAAGTGTACTGCTACAATATATATGGAAATTGAGTTTCTTTCAAAAAATGATATGTAAATTTAGCGTGGGTTAGAGTCTACTTAAACACTGTCTGAATATTTATACGTCTATAACCCACGCTAAATGTTTACATGTTCCGCAACAATGAGTTAAGGTATCTCACTAAATGTAAACATCCATTTTATGACAGGCGATAAACATTATACGTACATATTTGATGGCTGAAATGTTTAAGCAAATATATCAGCTTAATATTCGTTCATTTTAAATTAAACTTACTTACAAACAAGAAGGACAGTTTCTGAGCGCCCGCGTAAGCAGAGGGATTTTTTTTCATCAAAATAATATTGTTGTAAAATTTGCTCCTTCTCTTTATTATCCATAGCGATGTTATATGCACAATCATTCTGCATAAAATAATAAAGTCTAGGTGAAACTGCCTTTATAAACGTGGTCTTTTTATCTCATTATCTGTTGCACAATAATTCCAATATTCCTAGTCATTGGTGAAAACCCTAATTATTGACCGTTAACCACGGTTGACACCGAGAACTGTGGTTTTCGGTCGGTAACTATAGTTATCGAGATATCCATTGTTATTAGTCTGATAACCATAGCTGTTGACGATAACTCTGGTTATCGCCCGATATCTAGGGATTTCACCAATAACCATAGATACTTGGCGGTAACCCAAGTTATTGTCAATAACTATGGTTATCGGGTCGAAAACCATTGATATCGGATTAATTGTACAACCCGCTTGCCATAGCTGTAAGTCGAAATCCGGTCAATGGCCATTGTGACTGTGCCTTTGCATGCTGTCTTTTTTTTAAAGATAGTCTAAAGCGAAAAGTATTTGGTTTGTTTACATATTATATTATTGAGTTGCTCCGAATCGAAATCTTCTTAACACTAACAAAGCAAGGTATTCCTCGCGAATACGGCGGTTCCATTGAGTACGAATACGTGGCCGATTTTCAGTCACTTACAAAGCAAGGAACTTTTCGCGAATCACGACGGTTGTACGGCCGAATTTCAGTCAGTTGCCATTGTTATTAAAAATGCGCACCAGTCTTAACTAACGATGCTGCGAACTCTGCGACGCGCAGTCCTTAACTTCGGGTGTATCAATGCGACCACGAGAGCGTATCAAGTAAGTGGTCACCGCGAGAGCAGGCCGAAATGTTCTGCACAAGTGTGAAGCACAATGCAGCACACCATTCCACGAATTCTGAGCGATTGATAGTAAGTTTCCGTGTAATTTTGGAGCATCCATGCCAAAAATTCCATCGAACAAATGTAGAGTGAAATCATGACCAGCTACGGTAGTGAACAAGCAACTGGATATGCATGAGTAGTTTAGTTACGCCTGAAAGATTTCGTAGTTGTGTAGCATAAAAAGTAGTGCATTTTAAGAAAATACAAATATTTCGAGAAGGAATGCGAACTTTGAAAGATAATGCTACAAATAACAAAAAAAAGTATAACACAGATGTGTTATATGTGGACGACATTTACAAGAATTTAGATGTTGGGTGTAAGAGTTTATGCAGGTGATGGATTGTTTTTAAACAAAGAAAGACTTAAGTGATAATATATTGTTGTCTTTTATTGGCAAAGGGTATTGGATGTTGAAGGATGTGCTTGTGTATTACATGTAGTTGTGGAACGCGTTGTATACAAGGAGTGCGGTTTGAAATTAAATATACCGGAAATGGTATGGCCTGGGGCTTATGATGAAATTTGTTTGCTGCCTTCATCAGTAGAATGGTATGTTTTCAAATCCCCTTCAAATTGCATAATTTTATCAAAATTAAACAAATTCTTTTTAATATTTCTTGCAAAAAGGTGGATAGGGGATCTGTCAAACTTTGCAGTTTGGTTTAACGAATAAGAAAATTGTCAGTTTGATCTGATATATCACCCTTCTCCAGGTCATTTACTGCCTCAATTAAATGGTTGTCTGATTGTCTATGAACTTTTTCCAACTGTACATGATGTGGGATTGCATCTTTAAAAAATGCAGAAGTAAAGCAATGGTGACCTGTTTCACCATATAACTCGTTTTTCACTGGAGGCTGTTGGAAAAAATCCCAAGACAATATCACCTGCATTCCACCAAAATATCTATCATTCCCACGAACACCTCGACAAATAAATTCAACATACTTAAATAATCCTTTGCTTATCATGGAACATTCGTCAATTATTAAACAATCTACACTACGAATTTTGTTAACTTAAGCGGCATACCGTTCGTCTGTTTTCATTATTGCAAGCAACTCTTTTTTGTTCAAGCGTGTATCCCCTATACCGCAGAACCTATAAAGTGTTTCACCTCCAAATTCTGCATATACAGTAGCAGCTATTCCAGTTGTACATGTTATTGCGACATTTTTTTTGGTCCGACGAAGACTCTGAATCACCTCTTTAACAACGTATGTTTTCCCTGTCCCACCTTGACCAGTAAGTAACACATTATGCCCGGACAAACACATACAATAAAACTGAGACTGCTGACTGCTCAACATTACTTACAGTTTGTAGAACTTAAACAAAAAGTTTCGTCACCTTTCAACTGAAGTGCGGGAACTGACTGAGAGCCGGCGCAAGAATATGTAAGCGATAGACTCCGCGGCTAAAAATAGCTACTTTAATTATCGCTCGTCCAATCAAAATTCACTCATATACCTGCATTGTAACCAAACTCTGTCCAGAGGCGACAATTTTTAGTATGGCATCGGAAAAATGAAAAAAATGGATGTTATGTTATAAATTTCCTAGCCAATGCTCGGCGGAATTCAACAGAGGACATGCTGACTTTTCAAAGGATTTCGGATTTGTTAAGGTTAGTGCAATATTTGTTGAGATGTGCCGTTTTTTAAAATCTTTGTTTACATGTGGGCTTGACGCCAATGGCGAAATGGAGGTTTTGTTATTTACCTTTAGTCCGCTTATATAGTCGGAACACGAATTTTCAGAGAACTTGGTATTTGATAGTAAATTCGGTGTGGATAGACTGATATCGATCCCAATCTTATCAAAACAAAACAAAAAAGATGAGTTTATGTAGTATAGACCCTGTGTAGACCCTTTATTTTTTTTTTGGGGGGGGGGCCTGTTTGGAGAATACGGGGTCCGTCTTCCAAGCACCTGTGTGTAAACACAGGTCGCTTTTCAATACACACCTCATTCAAGGTTAAGCGATGGGCGATTTGACCAATCACAATCGATTTCTTAACTATCAGCTGGATAATTCCGCCTCTCCAAGTGGTGAATTCGCAAGTCTGTCGGTGTCGTTTGATCGTATTTTGGCTCTGCCGACTGTTGATATTCTCAATTAAAAGCGGACCCCGGTGTGTTTGACATAATGTTCAATGATTTTAAGTAGATGCGATCACGAGTAATAATTTGGTTATTATTAGTTCTGTGATTAGAAGACAAACACTTCGAATATTGTACTGTATACATGTATGAAAATAATTGTGCGATAATGGATTTGTTTTAAACAAATCTATTGGCAAGTTGCAGTTAGAACTTAAATTGCAAAAGAAATACATTCTGTGGCATTTTACTGCGCTATCATCGTAACGATCAGTTCATTTTCGTCGGACACATTTTCAAGTATGCATGCGGGAAAGAACGACGACTCGTCAATTCTTTCTTATTTCAAGAGAAACCGGCCTTGTGAGGCTGATGCCAACTCCATCGGGCATTCTGAACTTCAAAGTTCTAGAAATGAGATCGAGATCATTCCGGATAGCCCTTCAAGAGCGACTCTGACGACGCCAAGTACCCCTTCACGTCGTGAAATTACTCCGACGCCGGACGCGGTACCTTGCATGCCCTCTAAAGTGGAATACAGTAAAGTAGGTCATCTGACTTGCAGCGTGTTGTAAAAAAAGAGTGACCATTGTTAGCGACTGCTGACCTTGTTGCGATCTATCAAAAGTTAGTTTTTAATATTCGATCGGCATTTATTGCTGCTGAGAAAAACACAGTTGTCCATGTTAGTGACATGCTATCTTTTCGTTCCATTGATTCGTTGTGTTCAATTGTTATCTTTGGAAAAGTGTGAAATCGATACCGGATGTTTAGACAATTTGAAACAACTAATAGCTTCTTAAATCCACAATTTACCCACCGAGTTTATTAGTTGTTTCAAATATGAACTAAGGCACTGCCTCAATGCGAGCTCTATTGCAAAACTCTTTTATTCAAGCTGGGTTAGAATATTCTAACCCAGATTCAAGAAAACTTTTTAGCTTGCTGCTTCTGAATGACTTGAAAAATCTTGAACTACAATTTAATAAACCAAAATGTAACAAAAAAGCTTTTATTTGGGTTGTTACACTTTAGCAACAAGCAATGCATTTTACTGTCTTTACTCTGATTATTACGCTTCAAAAATTAAACTGTAACAGTTGTAGATTTCCTTCAGGCGGCCTTGGTAGCCGACAGAGCATCACTATGAAAAACTAAGGTTCAAGTCTTGGTCAAGGCTATTCTTTCCAACCCAAAACTGCCACATAAATATTAATATGTAAACAAAATAGTCCCTCCTGTTTTCACACTTGGGGCTTGGGACCCGACGATGGTGCAGTTGCCTGTTTTGTTTTGGTTCTTCTTTTATGTACAAGCCTAAAGCTAATATCGAAATGCTGGTAATAGCACCATTGCTAACACAGAATAACACGTGATTATAATCTAATTATACTGATATACTGGAAACATCAAAAAAATAGTATTATTAAAAAATATTTGCATTAAGGTTCCCATTTCAGGCATGACTGCATCAAAATAGGCATATGTTACAAACAAAATGCACGGTAGACAATAAAATGGATGCCTACAGATACAACATAAACTATAGTTAACTAAAGGACGCACAATACCGTTGCACAAAATGCAGTAAATATTTCTGGCATGAAAAAGGTATAGTCAAACCTGTCTTAAGCAGCCACCTGCAAATAGCAACCACATGTCTTAAACAGCCAGTTTGAAGATGTCCTAAACTGACACGTTGTTCTAATTTTCACCTGTCTTAAGCAGCCATCTGTCTTAAACAGCCACTTTTTGTCACTCCCTTGGGTGGCTGCTTAAGACAGGTTTGACTGTAATTATTAAAAAACATAACACTAATGATGATTTTAGAAGCACCACAATCTAACATGTTATTCCTCGTGTTTGTAAATCCATTGTACAATGAGGGTATAAAAATATGTCTGTAATTTTCTTACAATATAATAGATTGTACTGCGCTTTGCAAGAGTGATTAAGAAATTAAAAAATCAGATTGACTTCCCCACTCTGTTTCAATCGCGATGACGTCACGCGTTGCCTCAGAAAATGGAGATCAATACAGTAACTGTAATCAATTGCAGCATGCCATAGGAAATTTAAATTTTGCGATTTTAAGCTTGATATCTGTTCGAAAGAAAAATCCAGGAATTTGCAGAATAAGTTTTTAGATTGTTAAGAAATCACCTCTTTTAGGTTGTCACAAATGAGCTGGGACAAACTATAATAATGTATGATATTTTGACATTATGGTGTGGAATGCTATTTAGCTGTAAAAATCTATATGAAAAAAGACTTTTTTCATATAGATTTCTACAGCTCAATAGCATTCCACACCATAATGTCAAAATATCATACATTATTATAGTTTGTCCCAGCTCATTTAAAGTCACCATCTTTTGGAATATCATGAACAACAAATTTCTTATTCTTTTATGTGCAAAAATCTTTTGTACAGTTGTTTTTGCCAACACTTTCCCATTTTGTATTTGCCTTTTTGGCCACCTCAGTCTGAGGAAAATTAAAGTAAACTCAATCTTATTGATTGTTATTAAAAATGTCAAAATGCATATTTTTGTTTGTCAGTGACCAGGAAAATTAGAATTAATAACACTTATTTTATCGAATAAATCAAACTTTTGTGATAATGACTTCAGCATGGGGCGAATCGTTATGGGGCGAATCGCCTATTCATGTAAACAAAATGCTTTTGCACTGCAGATAGGTAAGTGAGAAACAATGGGTCGACGTTTCGCATATATTTGACACACATGTACAAACATAATGAAATCTACCTAAAAAAGCATTCAAAAACGATCTGTCAGGAAGCCTGAAACGCTAAGTTTAATGGCGCGGACGTAAAGGTTGATGGTGTTTTGACAGCCTCGGTCTGATTTGATAGTTGCGCGCGCGATTGATCTCCGACATTACGTCATATGTATATTTTATTTAAAAAAAAACAAACTATAAAAATGTTTGTATATTTTGTATTACAAATGCATTATGTTGACTATTCTTCTTATTAAAATTAAGAAAAAAAATTGTTTAATAAATATTTGAAACCAAGGGGTGCTTAACTCTTATTAACCGCAGCCTGGTTCTCGTCGTACTGCTAACAGTAGTGTTAAGGCGGCGGACGCCAGTAACCGGTCCTAATTTCACAGTTTCCGACACACACTGTACCTAGTCTATGAAATCAATCCACAACAACAACCTGAAACATAAATCAGTGATTACTGTATATGGCTATAAGCTTCTCAGGCAACACAAATTCAGGCTATGAAGAACTCCTGAAAAAATCCAAGGAACACTGAAACACAGTCCAAGCATCACTTTTGCACAGTCGGCCAAGGCAAAAATCACGAAACCCAAAATCTTGCAAAATATTAATGTCCAACCGATAACTCCCAGAAATGGTTGCTTTCAAACCAGCTGAAACATCAGATTCAGAAAAGAATATAGCCAATAGCTGTCATCCCTACCGATTTTCCGCAAAATAAATCCAAAAACATGCAACTGAATTTCTGAAGCGGAAACAGATTACTATACAGGATTTCCCTAGTTTCGAATTCAAGCCCCTGCATCACACTGATCATCACCTGGCTGCTTTTGGTTTCTAATAGTTATTAAACAAATATATTCTAAATACCTTGAAAACACAAAACCTGTATCTATAATTAATTTAGGCTTGATAAATGTCAAAATATCTTCATAGTATCCCTATTTCATAATTTCTACATGGCCAGTTCGAGTAAGTGGCTATCTTACTGGTATGCGCTCCCTTAAAGAGACACACATGTTTGACTTAACATATACCTTAGAGTTGCATCAATTTTGCAGACTAACTGGAATAAAATAAGACTAAAATCATACACCTGAATGCATATTCAGGTCAGATACGGCAATTTAAGTCAAGACAGTATTCATGAAAAATTTGCATTATTTGTTCAGAAATTGAACATTACCTTATTTACCAACAGTGACTATTTACAATTTGCTAAAATTCATATTTCAATTAGTACCAGTGTAATATTCTGATGTTTTTCAAGCACCATCCACATTCATTTTGCTGAAAATCATTCAAAATAAGCCCATTATTAGGTCTAAACAGCTCTGCTGGGTGATCAAAAATAAGCAACTGCATAAAGTCTGACATTTTTCTGATACCCTGACAGGCTCTTGGATACTGAATTGATTCAAACACCTCTGCAGACCACTTTACTGATACTTATGATGTCAAAATCTGCCCAGTCAACTGTCTCAACATGTATTTGTACTCTTCCATGTTAGATTGTGACTTGTTTGGTGACATGCTTGAAATACCTGGTCATCAAAGTTTACATACATTACAGTGCCCATTTGGGTAAATCCATAATATGTACAGAGTCAAAGCCAGCTATTATTAAAAAAGCTATGGCATGTTTGCTACAAGCACCTAAGTAGCTACTGCACTTCTGGTACAAAGTCTGTCTGACATAACTTTAATCGGACGTGACATTTTTAGTGGTTTTTACCAACAGCAACAATTTCAGAGTTGCTCGGATGACAAAAATTGGCCGTCCCCTGCTTAAAAAGAGGGAAACGACAAAAATGTTGGTTAAACATTATATTTTGCATGCGAAACATTCTTTCGTACCATAAGAAATAATGCCTTAAAGACAAGCGACAAATTTCATACTTTCTACTTGAAAAAAAATATACATGACTTTGCACCAGGCATCTCAGCATACCACCAAGTCTGAGTTACCTCCCCTTAATGCTGACTGCCAGACATTTTATTTTAGATAAAGCAGACCTAAAATTGATCATTTTGTGTAATACTCATTGTGGACAGACATTTAAAGCTTTAAAATGCCATACCTGACAATATTTGTAAATCAACACTTTTCCTTAAGGCGGCGGACGCCAGTAACCGGTCCTAATTTCACAGTTTCCGACACACACTCTGTACCTAGTCTATGAAAGCAATCCACAACAACAACCTGAAACAGAAATCAGTGATTACTGTAAACATATGGCTATAAGCTTCTCAGGCAACACAAATTCAGGCTATGAAGAACTCTTGAAAAAATCCAAGGAACACTGAAACACAGTCCAAGCATCACTTTTGCACAGTCGGCCAAGGCAAAAATCACGAAACCCAAAATCTTGCAAAATATTAATGTCCAACCGACAACTCCAGAAATGGTTGCTTTCAAACCAGCTGAAACATCAGATTCAGAAAAGAATATAGCCAATAGCTGTCATCCCTACCGATTTTCCGCAAAATAAATCCAAAAACTTGCAACTGAATTTCTGAAGCGGAAACAGATTACTATACAGGATTTCCCTAGTTTCGAATTCAAGCCCCTGCATCACACTGATCATCACCTGGCTGCTTTTGGTTTCTAATAGTTATTAAACAAATATATTCTAAATACCTTGAAAACACAAAACCTGTATCTATAATTAATTTAGGCTTGATAAATGTCAAAATATCTTCATAGTATCCCCTATTTCATAATTTCTACATGGCCAGTTCGAGTAAGTGGCTATCTTACTGGTATGCGCTCCCTAAGGACAGGTAGTCCAGACTTATTAACCGGTGTCAAGTCACCCAACTTCCTGTAGTTCTGTTTTCAGTTCAAGAAGGTTTGGAGTTTCGGATACATACGCATGTTACCGTAAACGCTCGCCCGCTATTAAATGAATGACTGATACATGTATTCAGTTTGGAAGGATTGATTAAGTGAACATCTTATTGTAGAACAAGTTTATATTGAAGCATGGAAATAAAGCATGGCTAATCAAGAATCACTGCTGATTATACACCCAGATCCAGAAAAGTGTTGAAAAAAGAGCTGGTTTTTTTTTACGTTTTTATATGGACAGTGTCGCTGTGCATATAGGAACATATAAGATAGCATCTTTGTTGTCTGGCCTACAAATTAAGATGAAGAAGCAACCTCTTCTGCAAGTGAAGTCACAGCTATTTGAAGCTTACCATTAGACAAAGTCCATATTGGTCAACACATATGAAGTGAGACTGGCTCATATTCATAATCCAAAGGTAGGAAGATTTTTTCGTTGTTGGCTAATTTGGTAAAGAAATGGTCCCTTACATTTATTTCACAGAGAAATTCTATAACTCACTGGAAAACATAAAATAAATAGTGGTCTATATCACATACATTGATAGTATAAGTTTGTTATGTGTTTAAGGATTCTGCATTTAAAATTATTATGCCCCCACAAAGTGGGAGGCATACTGGTAGAGGTGCATGCCCCCGTAATGGTGTACTTCCCCAAATCTTGTGGCATCAACTCCTCCTTAGCAATAAGGCGGATTTCTCTCAAACTTGCACAGATGATCAAGCGGGATGTGTAGATGATAGTAAAGAAAGGATTTTTTCCTATGACCATTTTGTTATAACCCTTTGTTATTAATAATTATGTTGCAGCAGTGGGGGCATCAGTGTCCAAGGACATAAAACATTCTTGAATACATCAAGAAATAAAATTAATTCCTGATGTATTCACGAATGTTTTATGATGCATTTCGCCCAAGAAGTATTTGTCTTAATAAATTTAATATATTTTGTGTTTTGTGAAAAGATGTGTTTTTTTTTTCGAACAACTTCAACAAGTGGCTTTGAATCTCAGTAGTGCATGTAACTTTATAGTAACTTTTGTAGTATGGTCCCAAAACATCTTTCATAATACATGTATGTGTAATTTTATTGAAAGTTTTAATATGTATTTGTATAAGTTTTTGTGTGGACTGATCTATGGCAAGTGGAATTAATCCATGGTTATTGACCCATCTATGGTTATTGGTGATACCTGATGATAACAATAGTTTTAATCAATGACTATGGTAATCGGACCAATAACTATGGATATTGGTAAAACTATAGCTACCTGCCGAAAACCATAGTTGTCGGCCTTAACCGTGGTAAACGGGCAATATCTAGGGTTTTAACCAATAACCATATCAGAATTATTGTGCAATAGATATGAATGAAATCTATGATAATTGACCGAGAACTTGGGCTTTCACCAATAACTATGGTTACCCTCTGGTAACCCTATTTATCATCAATAACTATGGTTATCTGACCAATATCCAATATAATTATTGGTCGATAACAATAGATATTTGATTATTTGGGCAAACGGCGTGTCAAACAGTTACAATGGCAAGACAACAGCCAATGGTTTATATCTAGAGTTTTGTGCTAATTGCACAATAGATCCGATATGCATAGTTATTAGTGAAAATCCTAGATATTGCCCGTTAACCCACAGGGGTACCATTAGCTGCCAAATCCCAATGGTCATTTGGTAACTTTTTACTGGATTGAGGCAATTTAAGGCCAAAATACCTCTTTTCTTAGGAAAAGATGACCCTTCAGCTAAAATTCAGCGGGGTCAAAATGAGGGGTTTTGAAAATTTTAAGAGTCAAAGGGTCATCTCCGGGGTCAAATGGAACCCCTGACCCAGGGATTTCAATAACTTTTGAAAATCTGGGATCATCTGACCCCTGTTTGAAATTTTCAAGGGGTCATAATCAGATGGTCACAAGTCATATATTGTTTTCAGTTAACATAATATTATTTACAGAATTGCTTTAACATCATTTGGCTTAATTTTCACAATTGAAATAAACATTTGCTTCATAATTAAATTTCAAAAGACACAATATCTCTTTATTCTTGAAAATGTTGACCACTTTTCCTCAATTCTTCTGCATCAAAATGACCCCAAGCTCTGAATTAGGTGGGGTCAAAAGTGGAAAAATTCAAATTTGCTTGCCTTAAAAAAGCAAGAATCTGCATTAATTGAAATCACTGTAACCACAGTTAACGCCGAGAACAATAGTTTTCGGTCGGTAACTATAGTTTTTGTCGATATCCACAGTTATTGACAATTACTACGGTTATCGGCCGATATCTAGGATTTTCACCAATAACTATGGTTTTTGGACAGTAACCCTGGTTATTGTCAATAGCTATGGTTATCGGATCAATATCTATAGTTATGGGTTTCTAACCATGGATATCGGATCAATTGTGCAAACCGCTTGCCATCGTGACGATAATGATAGTGTTTTCTGAGTCTCTTAAAATGATGCAACATTAAAGAATGCAGGATGTACTCATCATGTAGTGTTTTTATAATGCATTTTTTCACCTCACCAGTAGATTTCTGTCATGTTATGGAAATATTACAAACTCAATCAGATTTTAGCTGCATTTCAGTTATTATTTTTAACAGAGTTGAAATAAGCAAGGTTATGATTTAAGGTATAGCAAACACTGCAAATGGCGAAAACAGGCTAAAATTTCAAAAAAATGAATTTTGGGGGAAATACTTATTGCCACCTAGATTTTAGTAAAGAAATGTATTTAGCTATGGATGTAGTAAATGTTTGCAAGCTCAGTTTAGTCTAATTCATGTTCTAATTACCAAGCACATACTAAAACAAAAGAAAAACCATTTGCATGAGAACTCTGAAATTCATGAACAATATACCAAAACAACTCATACCTGAAATAAGTATATGCTGGTCTACAATGTTTAGTGCCAATTCATCAAAATAATGTTAGGGTTTTCAAAAAATTCAAGGAAATCTTACTTCCAGGTTCAAAGTGAAAGTAGAAATAAGTATTTCCCCCAAAATTCATTTTTGAAATTTTAGCAAGTTTTCGCCATTTGCAATGTTTGCGACCTCTTAAAATGAATTATGAATCGGGCCAATATCAATAGTTATTGGTCGATAACTATAGATATTGGATTATTTGGGCAAACCGCATGTCAAAGTGAAACAGATATAATGGCAAGACAACAACCTAGGATATTGATTTATATCTAGAGTTTTGTGCCAAGTGCACATTAGATCTGATATCCATAGTTATTAGTGAAAACCCTAGATAAATATTGCTCGTTAACCACTGTTAACTCCAATAACTATGGTTTTCAGTCGGTAATTATAGTTTTCGCAAATATCCAAGGTTATTGGTCCGACATCCATAGTTATTGACAATAACTATGGTTATCAGCCGATATCTAGGGTTTTCACCAATAACTATGGTTATCGGGTGGTAAACCTAGTTATTGTCAATTGTGCAAACCGCTTGTCCTACTGATCTCTGAGTCTCTTAACATGATGCAACATTCAAGAATGCAGGATGTACATGTGTTGTCATCATGTTGTGATTTTATAATGCATTTTTCACCTCACCAGTGTTTAGATTTCTGTCAAAATTACAAACGCAATCAGATTTTTGCTGCATTTAAGTTATTATTATTAACCACATTGAAATAAGCTAGGTTATGAAGTAAAATGAATTGAATTATAAGCAGCTGATAACTTCCAGGCGTTCCATTTTTCACATTACCTCCCTTTGAAAATGCAAAATTGATACAAAGGTAAATTATGTTGCTATTATTCGCCATGAGTACCAACTGCATTTTGGTTTGTGATCGGGATGAGATGCTTGGAGTGTGTTCAATAAATAAAAACGCATTCTTTGAAGGTAATTCAGCATTTGTTATTTTTATGATTATATATTTTTCTGGAAATTCGCAAAATATAGTGTATTGGATATTTTTTCATAAATTTATGAAACTTTCTGTGAATAAATAATTATTTTTAAGTTTATTTAACAGAATGAAACACACTTTCATGTTTTTGTCAAATCATGAGCTATTCAGTATGAAATTCCAGAAAAGAAGTCTTAATTTAAAAAGATTACCCTATCATGTAAAAAAAGGTTCCAAAGTTATGTTTGTCTGAACTAGAGGAAGCCTGAATGTCTTCAAGACATAATATCGCTTTCATCAATACTGTGGTAAAATAAATTGATACTGTTGTTTTTAAATTATATGTTTTGTAAATATTACATAAAGATTGGGGAAGAAGTTGTATTCTAAAGGGTATGGTAATTGAAACCCATAGTAGTGGTTAAAAATGAAAAAATTCATAGAATATTGAATTGTTCTTCAAAATCAACAAAACATACATGTATCATACTTGATAGGCAAATAATATGTGATGAGAACACTATCAAAAAGGGAAAATTATGTAAATTTGTAAGGACAAGTGTGATACAGATAGGCAAGGTTTGAAATCAGAATGCAGGTTGGATTGCTTTCTTTCAAAATATCATTAAAACAAATCAACAAATGGACTAGACATTGCAATACAATTCTGTGAGAGATTGTTCAGTTGTCTCTGAATAATAGACCGTCTGTAAAACAGTAAGTTACTGTTTTACTTTTTCTTGTTATATATATTTACTTAGCCTTGTGACTTGCATTAAATAAATAAAATAACTCAATTTCATGCTACTATATATAAAAAGGGAAATATGCATATCAGGAATCGCCACACTCATAAAACACAGCCACCTCCGCAGCAAAAAGAAGAGAGGAAAATAAATGATTTGTTTGTTGATTGTTTAACAAAAAAGAGAACCGTATGGGTTAGCGCCCTGGAACAGTCAGTGGCAAAATAATTTGCTACTAGGGGTTTAAACCAGGTTCTAGGGGTGCACTACATATTTTATCATACCCGTTTGTGTTAAGTTGTTAACTGAATACCTATTATGATATTATTTTTATATATGTGAAGCTGTCTATATGTTTACTGGTATCGTAAATTAATTTAATTTCAGATTGTGAGTGGGTTTTTTTTCCACCTTATCAAGAGTGAAGACAAAGCTTAGAAGCAGGCTTAACAATTCAACATTAAATTCATTGTTAATGATATCAATGGAAGGTCCTGATGTACTGAAGTTTGATTATAATAAGGCAGTCAGCACTTGGGCCCAAGAAAAAAGAGGCTTCTGAAAGTTTAATCCTAATTCTGTCAGTTGTAATGAAACACTGAGTTTGATATGTGTGAGATATCTTGGACAATGAAGGTGAAAACTAACTATACAGAGTAAATAGTTGACATTGTAACTTAATGAGATCAGATCAGTTTATGTTATTAAAACACATGTTAACATACTGTTTACACATTGTTTCACATTATTTATGTTTTTAACTTTGTACCGTTCTTGGCTCTAAAGAGATAAAAAAAAAACATCTATGTACTATATACAGTTTTTGCAGTAAACTTTGGTACAAATATAAAACTGTATAAAATGATAGTTAAAAAATAAAGTTTCGCGAGCTTAAATCCGCGAACAGTCCAGCGACAACCCTTCCAAAAATCCTGGGGAGACCCTTAGTAAGTTGGCGAATATTTTTGTTAATGCATTGTTGCGATCGACGTAAAAATTAAGATTGTAACTGTTTCAGTCTCTTAAGGTAAGTGAGCCTTGTGCATTTCATTGTTGACACTACTCAGTTGTGGCGGAGCCTGATCATCGTTATTCTAGCAAAATTTAACCACTTATCATACGCTTCTGCATCAAAAAGACCCCCAACCTAAGATTCAGGTGAAAAAAAGTGGAAAACCTAATTTCCTTGCATCAAAAAACAAGTACCTGCATCAATTGAAATCCCTGAATATACTGAATTATTTGCTAATGTTGATGATAGTAACTGTAAAAAAGTTTAACGAAAAAATCACACATAGTTTCATATGTTTACAGTAATGATATCTGTGCAGGGCATGTTCGATTCAACCAGCGCGCTAGTCTTTCAACGCTTTCAGCGCTTTGATTATCTCACGCAATTCTAAGGTAAACTTTATGTGGTTTTTTAAACATAGATATCTAAATACATTCTTTACTCTAACACAGTGAGAAGTTGCTCACGAACGATGTTTATAATGAGTACGAGCTCCTGACAATTTTTTTAAATGAAATGTTTTTGAAATGAGAAATCATAAGATCGAATATCAGAGATCCCGTTTATACATTGAATTATAACAGTATTCTAACAGTGTCTCGTAGCTTCCCGCTGCATAATAGTAAAAACGGGAAAAATTAACAATCAGTAGTTTTAAATTATGTTTTGAAATTTTAAAGTAGTGAAAGTAATAGATATTTAGAGTTAGTAGGATTCGAACACATTTCGGCTTTAAAATGTTTAAGCTTGTGGCTGTGGTAACACTTGACTAAGGAAGTGTTATTTTTGAGTCGGCAGACTCAGTGAAAACCAATTTTCGACAATCGTTTTTGCTTTACTATGAACCTAACAATTTGAGGGTTGCATGCAATACTGTTCTAACTCCTTCTTTATTTCAATGTAGTAACGACAGTACTTGCATGCTACCATAGAATGTATGCTTGCTACCCTAGAATATAGTTCTTAGTTTCAAAAAGTAAGTCAATGCTACAAAGCGGTCAATTTTGTAATTCTGTGCAAAACGATAAAATTTATATTAAAAAATATGGAATCAATCAATATTTGAAGAAATTTAACTCGTAGAACGTTCGACAAGATTTTGAGTCATGAACGCGCATGAATACCTGATGGCGGAACGCCATATTGGATTCGACAACGTTCGGTGGACGAAAAATCCATCGTAATCAAATCAACAGTGAGTATTTATCGAGTTATTTTCGTGATGCAATGTTTTTATAACACCCAGGTTATATTTGAATGTATATTGACAATAGAAGTTCTCTTTGTAAATAGAATTATTCATATGGAAATGGAGGTGGATTTGGTGGTTTTCGAATGGTAGCCTACGTTACAAAATCATTGTAAAACTTGAAATTTTAGATTCGAAAGACTACACCGCAGTAAACGTGATTTTGGCTCTTTGGGTTCTATTGAACGGTTACGTCATTAAATTAATTAATGCACTCTCCAAAATGAAAGTAGGAGTCTCAAAATCGACCGTAGGGCTAAGCGAAACTTTTTTAATTTAGGGCCCTAATCATTGTGGATATTAATTGTGGAACCTTGTAGAGATGTAAGTAATCAAATTATTTCAATGTATTGCATTGAAAAAAGTTTGATTTTGAACGATTAACGAATTACTTGGTAAAATATCGTCACTCGTGTAAGAATTATATTCCCATTTGAACGCTTTAAAGTAAAACATAAAGCATCTGATTCACAATGATTTTTTATATAACATTTTGATCTATTGAAAATTATGTTTAAAGTAAATTAAAATTCATACATGAATTGATTTAACAGATATATTAATAAATGCATTTTATGCATTTGATCATAATCTTGAGCCTGAATTTCCATCAGAAAATATCCAGATCTAACCCATTTCCAAACCGTAACCAGCTACATAGTTGATACAAGATTTTCTGAAGTATAAAATTTCAAAGAAATGAAAATCTAATGTTTTCAATAATTGCGTGTTATATGTACACCTTATGAAATCCGCTATCAGAAGTTTTTCATACTTTCAGTTTTGTCTTACACTCCATTCCATATGTCTCACAGGTCATTTAATCAGAACAGATATTCTCAAAATTAATAACCCAGGGAAAACCATAAGAAGAAAAAGAGTAGCACCTCAGGGATTCACCAAGTTTATACAGAAATGGGAACTTCACAATATTTATTTAATAGTATCTCTTAAATGCATTTCAGGTAAATTTTGCATCCCGGAAGAAAGAATGAAGTATTTATTAATTGATTTAATTATTCATAAACAGGTTTAGATGATTTTTGGTTCTGGTCAGACATGTATCAACCATTTGAACCATTTGAAGCGGTATAGAACTGTTTGACGTCATGCAATGAAGTGAACAACAAAAGTGAAGGTAGAAAATAATGTTTGAGTTAAATCCAGAATGACTGTTTAGGAGATGTAATTATTTTAAACAGTATATTTTAGTTTCTTTGTAATGCTTGAGCTGTGATAACGCTGTCAACATTGCAACTGGTAAATTATTTTAACATGTTAATGGGTGGGGTACAAATCCGTTGCATTTGGGAAAATGTAATATTTTTTCCTATCTGAATATTTTCTGATGGAAATTCAGGTTCCTGTAATTTGATAAATAACTCAAATTAGTTTCATAGTGTTAAATTAAGTCTTGTTATTAGTAGAATTGCCTAACAAAGTGACAATAAATTATGAAATGAAAACCAAAGATATACATTTTGTTCACTACAAACATGTGCCAAATTATAAAAATGAATATATTGTCTCCCTTTTGATGTTACACCAGTATTAAGTATTGAAGTGAACCTAGGTTTACACAGTGTTTCAGTTCAATAATTTTGATGTAACAAGTATTCATTTATTAGCCCTCCATTACAAATTGTTTTTAGGTAAGTAAACCAAAACTTCTTAAGGCATTAATTTTATGTCTATTTCATTCTGTGATTTTTACCCAAACTTGAATTCTGATCAGCAATGTAAAATAAATTACCGGTAGTTATTTGAAAAGGAACCCACTTTGTGAATTTTAGTGATAACCCAATTTGACCAGTTTATAAGAGCAGTCAACACATTTTTGACTTTTTGCAGTCTGATACTTTCTGGTTAATTTTAAAGTGACATGCCTGGATCCATATTTTATTTTTTCAAAAGAAGGAAACACCTAATAACTCTGGCAGTGATGAAACAATATGGGTACTTAATTCAGTTAATCAACAGTTAATCAATATAACTTTATGAAATTTCTTGAACGGCTGTTGGAACAGGCATTTTAACTACAAAACAAATGACAGCACTCTTTTTCACAGCAACTAAAGGAAAAACATTTTTCACAGTCCAAAAGATTGTGGGTGACTTTTTGTAGATACACCTCACACCTCAGACTGAATGGATTTCAATGCAGAATAGAAACAATCTGAAGAAAGACCATTCTAGCAAAGTACAAAATGAGAGTAAACTAATTGTTATGATCACTCACTTAAAAAATTAAATATGTTATTATAAAGAATATTTGTAATTTGAGCAAAGATCAAAATAATTGTTATTATTTCATGGGTGCGTTTGCCTGAAAATCAGGTTTTTGTGTGTCTAAAAATGATTGATTTTCTTCATTTACCCTAAATAAATTTTCAGGATTTCAGGTTTTTTAGAAATCCTAACTTGCACCCTTGCAATTTTGTGTTTGTTAATTTCAGTGATAAAATCAAATGAAAGAAATGTGCCATCTCTGGTTCAAAAAGCATGAAATTGGAAAAGGAGTGGAAGAAGGATAATGGTATATTAAATTTTATTAATTGACCTTTAATAGGGCTCTCACCAGACTTGCAAATCAGGGAGAGTTTTGTCATAATTTACTGCATTATGGGGAAGTTTGCAGTCAACAGCTTTCTTTCCCTATATCGTAAATACAAAATGACTTCTAACAAAGCTCAACAAAGAGAGAAGTCTGGTCACTTTTGATGAGACTAATTCCTTCAAGTCTCTCTCTAGTGAGAGCCCTGTATTAATATACAGTAAAGGCATTGCATACTTTGCCCTTTTCTTTTACATGACTGCAGTGTGGCAAAATCTCGAGGCATGTCATCACCTGACTTGAACATGCCATTTTCCTGGCAGACACTACATGGTACACCACATCAATACTTAAGTATTTTATAATGGCCCAGCAATTCTCATATTGGTCACGAACACCTGTATTGGCCCAGTTTAGTCTTCATATGAATTTGAACATGTTATTGGGCCTCGGGCTGTCATATTTACCCTCAGCCTTCTGTCTCAGGCATATATGACTACCTTTGACCCAATAACAAGGTCAACTTGAATTCACTTGATTATTAACATTATATATAACAATATTCATCTGTTGGCCACCTTGAACTAACACGATGGGTTGCTTATTTGTTTTTTAAGTTGGGTAATCTCATATAAATGTGTCTCAAAAATCCAATGCTGTTTCAACTTTCATGGTTAATAACTTGACCCTTTACTCCATTTACACGCCATTTTACCACATGGGTAACCAGTGTCAATCCACATCAGATAGAGATAGCACAAATGTAGCTCCAGACCAGCTTGCACATCAGACATTTTGAGGTCTCATCATTCTGTATCTACTCTGTTCATTAGATACATTTAAAGCTCTAATTAACAGGAAGGAGATGTGTCAGCACCTAGATTTACAATAGTTGCTCATGTGTTAAAAGGTGTATCCAACGAATAAAATGAAGTATCAAAATGCAGGTGTTTTTTTGTAGTAATTAACCCTTTACTATAATATTATACACATTTTCATGCCTTTTTTGATCTGATCTGGATCTGCACAGGTCACATTGTGGTCAGAAATAACCTATTGAAATTTGAATAAAAAAGCTAACGCCGTAACGGTTTAGATCCTAATCAGGCAGTATGGATGTGTCGGCTGATCTAGATCTACACTGATTTCCCATGCCATAAAGGCATATGGAGGTAAAGGTTAAATGGGATAAATTGTGTATGAGCCTATAGGAACTGAAGATGGCTTGAAGCTTACACCAGAAATACCTCTTTTTGTGATATTTATAAAAATAGATGAATTATGACAACATTGTAATCTGTTAACTAACCTGCAACATCAAATTATGTACAACTTCATAAGCAACAAAAAGTACAGTGAAATTAGTTTTGGTTATTTGTTATGATTAAAATACAACATTTATTTTCAGCCATGTGTATCATCAGTCTTGTGAAAGCTGTGGACTTGAAATGTCTGCAGAATTGGTAGAACATAAGGGAGCAGAATATGAATGTTACTGTAGAAAATGAAGACAAGGTTTGCATTTTTTATTTTCATTTATTAAAGCTGCATGAATGTATGATTGAGACACACTAAATCTATCTGTATATGTTGGTATTTGTATTTTTGTATCTTGTAACAAGAAAACATAAAATTGTGTTTATATGTATGTGTTGACTTGTGAGACCTCAGTTCACAAGAAAATTAATCATCCTATATAAAAATTACTGTGTTTTTTTTTTTGCCCCTTTCTTCCATGAATACATGACATGAGTGACCAGTGTATATCCAGATCAGCAGGCATATCTGTGCAGTCTTAACAGGATCTACATGGTTCATAATAAGAGAATGCTGTGAGGAGACCAGTTTGACAATTCTGTCTATGACTGTCTGAGGGAGCATACAGCCTTTGGATTGCCACAAATTCCTGCAATGGAGCATGCTGCTTTTGTAATGGACAAGAATAAAAAAATCACAAATGTCGATACAAATAGTGGATGTGAAATGGAGACAAGTTATATAAAATATAACCAAAACGTTTTAATGTGCACCTCATTGAAAAAACATCAGTTGACAAAAAAGCATCAGTGTAATTGTGTGTTTGAACATTATTTGCTGAATAATAGAACCATTGAAAAAAACCATAGTGTCACTTGTAGTATTATTTTAAATCATGTGACCCAATTCTGTTTGTCGATTTCAAGTTTGAATATTCAAAGATTATGACTAGCCTAGCTACTTTTTTTTCTGTCATTGGTGTCACCGTATCTCAACTCAGAATTTTAGGTGCTGTCTAGTGATACTGCGCTTGCAAACAACTGCTCACAGGATTCTTCCACACTTACAAAAGTATTCACGCCATTAAGGTAATATTCCATTCGTCATTGCACTCTCATTGATAAAATGAAAAATTAAAAAGTCTCTCTAAATGCAAAATGCAAGGACGAAAGGAGTAATACCTTTAAATGAAGCGTTGTGTTTGAGAACTGACCAGCGTTGTTTCACTGTTGACCATATGACCTATGAAGTATGATATCCTTCACTTAATTGTGATTGTTCAATTTCATTTTATTGTCTACAAGTCCAATCATATTCAAATTATGCCTTTAGACGTATTGTCCTACCACCAGGTTCGCTTTCCATGTCACCACGTCTGCAAACTTGATAACATTATTTGTCTTGACTTGTTAATTGGACATTAATTGTTTTTGGGGTCGAAGATCTATGTCTCGGAGGACATAAAGTAAGTTGTTACCCGTTCTTGAGGCGAAAGTTTATTTCTGGTCTAACTTAATCAAACCCAAAAATCCATTGCTTTTCAATTGTGTTTTGATGGCCGACTCATCAGTACCTCCAGTCCTTTGATTTATTTTCAAAACTATATACAACAGTTGATTTATATATTGCAATAGATTCGCTTGAATTTGTATTCAATGGTTGAATGGTCAGTTACAAGCCGATTATGACTGCTTAAGTCACGAGGTTGAACGCTAAAATTACCGAGATCTTCATCGCGTAAATCAATTTGCAATAATCGACGCCAACATCTCTTAATATAAAAAACGCTCCGGACAAGTAATGCCATTTTCTGTCAATTATATTTAGGAAATTGGATTCCGGACTATATTTTCACACACTTACGACATCCGAATTTTCATTAAGATCTTGAAAAAATTCATTTCCGGATGCTGTAAGATGAATAACACACCAGACACTTGACATGGCAATTGATTGAAGGCTTTACACCACAATTTCAGGTAAGGACTTTTCCGAACATACAGTATTGCAGAAGTTTTTTTAATTTCAAGACTTATTCGATCATTCTGCAGGTTATGTCTGGGTGTGGCCATTCCTAATATGCATATTTCACTTTTTCAGACTAATAGAAATTTACATGTCATTTCGGAAACTTGCTTGACGCTTTATAATAAATCCATTGTCTTCGGTAGAGTTAGGTTAAGAATTGTATCACATCCAATGTTCTATTTGTAGAGGTCAGCATCTGGATAAAACTCAAAAGCTTTTCAACAAAAAAAAATAAAACAACGAATCGATTGATGTATCAAAGTGCAGTTGTAAAACAACAATAAAGAAAGGATAAAATTACATTTAAAGTTTCTTCAGCAATTTCTGGAATGCAGAGGAACGTTGCAAACAACCTTGATGCTAGACATTTATTTAAAGTTTAAAATTTAAACTATGAGAATTCTTACCAGCTATAATTCTCGAGACAAAACAGTCGTTCAGGCATGTTAATGCGTCATATGTGCCAGAAATATTCAATACATCCTTTAACGTGCTAGACATACGTTAGAGGTTTTTGTTTTTAATTTACGGTACTGTATTTATTTTTGGCGCTATGGTATTCAAGTATCAGAAGTCTACAAACGTCAGTCATTTCGCGAAAAAATTCTACTTTGGTAGGAATTTAAAACACACAATGACAGATAATACAGTCCAGATGCTATATTGACTAAATCTCTCTCGATATAAATAAAAGTCTCCTGTTGATCGTAAATTTTCACAGAATGGCCAATATATGGAAAAGAACTTTGAAAGCCACCGAACACGACAATAATAAAATGTTGCAGGCTCGGTTTTATTTAGCCTGTTCATAGGCAGTAATGAAAATGCATATAGCTGTCCACGCCGCCTTGCCCAGGGTTGAGCGCTGCTCAGTATTTACACAAATATATGTATCGTGCTCAATGACCTTCAAAAATTAATATCAGTGCTGATTGGATGAACGGGCGACTTTTTACAGTAGCCACACGGCACAAACAACGCTGCTGTGATGTTTGAATGGACGGACAATTTTTATCATCATTATAAGAGCGTTTTACATTATCATAGGCCTACACGATAAATAACACGTTAAGGTTAATATAATAAGAATTTGGGAAAGATCGAAAACCCTAAAATACATCAAATTCATTTAAGTGTGCCTTTTCAAAAGCCTCAAAACCTATTTTTGCTGCAGTCGAAACGTCTGAAATTTTATTTTAACAGTTCGTTAACAATGCTGCTATTCATTCAGTTGTCTGAAAAACAACGTATTTTATTTAACGAAGAATTATGTCCAGACAGCGATCAAAAGTTAAAGGCATTATCTTCTATTGTCAGAAGAAAATTGAATCCTGGAATAGAAATACGAACACGTGTAAATATTGACATAAGGAAGTCCGCTAAAGATCAATGAAAGTCTCCTTCGCAAAGTCGCTCCTGAGGGGGTTAAAAAAGGACAGATCTGTCAGCAGCAAACCTTCTGTCGAGTCAATCAGTAATGCTGCATATAACTGAACAGTCAGTTTCTTTTTACGATTTAGAAAAACTCGTCGTGAATTAAGCATTTAATATGTGCGTGTGTCATTTTCTTTAAAATGATGTACAGTTTGTCAACCAGTTCCGGTTAATCTTTTTATATGCTGTGACAAAATATATTTACAGCAATAATTTGAATTTTGTTGTATGTTTTGAAATATGCAAGATGTCTTACCAAAAATATGTTATAATTATTTTAGTCTCCGCATATGTTTACTTTCACAAATGCTGCAGTTATTGATAGACTAATTTCAACCAATTCTGGTTAATTCAACCAGTTCCCATTAACAATTATTGTTAAAAATCGGGGGACATCTCTCAGTGTGTATTGACTGTCATATTTGACAGCTGTGTAATGGTTTTGACGGACCGAATACATTTTTACATGTTATTCTGTATTAATTTTAAAAAATAACATAACTATGCAATAAGATAATTATTTTTATAAAAATATTATCAAAAACAGACATTCATGACATCACAAGTTTCATTGCACAGCCTTCAGGTATTGCACTAAGTCCATCTAATACAACTTTAAAATCCTCTTTGCATGGGGTAGAAATAATATAATCACATAGTAGCACAACATCACCCCTCATTATGTGGAGCCGGCCAAGGTGGGTTGCGAGATAATGCCACCAAGTAACTAATATAGGAACACTTTACCATCTTTTTATTGAATAGCTCTGAAGTAGGGTGCTAATGAAATTGAGGCATGAGCAATAGGCTAACCAGCCACATCATCTAGTGTTTAGTGTCTCTTTTCATCAGTTATACCAACTCTGGAATCCAAACTTACTAGTGATTAACAATCACTGATCCGGAATTGGCTGAAACGCTTGCCTCACAGACACCGTCACAAAAACAGAATGCAAATATTTTTACACACGATATCGCTCCCGATGGTAACACAATATTGCAAATAACATTTTTTTTTCGTTTTTGGGCCATTTAAGATTAGTTTTTGCGATGAATGTCGCGCTTGACTGCTACGCGTTGCAAAATTTCGCACACGAGCGCCTGCAATAGTTTTTTATGTTTAGTTTTTTTTTCGATGCGGCGCTTGACCAAAAGTAAACAATAGATGAAAGGTGTTCGTCAATGTTTAGTGCAAATGCTATTAATTGCGACTTAATAAGAATTGTCACTCATTCTACTGAAATATTTCTATTATATGATAGGAAATAAAAAAATTAACCGGAACAGGTTCATGACTGGAACTGGTTCATAACCGGAACTGGTTAACAAACTGTAATCCCGAAAACAAT
This sequence comes from Corbicula japonica, assembly GCA_038501625.1. Taxonomy (NCBI): domain Eukaryota; kingdom Metazoa; phylum Mollusca; class Bivalvia; order Venerida; family Cyrenidae; genus Corbicula; species Corbicula japonica. The sequence goes on along the minus strand of JAZAYU010000034.1, from coordinate 2,552,234 downwards.
CCTGTAATAATTAATTAGTAAATTAAACCATACAGTTTATATTGCGCATTTCTGTGATAAAATCTTTTCATTTTTAATTTGACTACATGAAACCATTTTATGTCGTCCTGTTGTTTTCAGTCTTATTGTCATGGTTATCCATTTATCCTACTATGTCGGTTATCTAGCAGGTAATAAACTGATAAGACAACGAACCATGCGAGTCTTTAAGTGGGGAATATTTTGAAGTCTTGTCAGGTCTCAATAAAACGAATCAGAACATACACTATCGATTACAAATCAGAGCACGATTAATGGTCATCCAATGAGATACTTACGTCTTTTGCAGGATCATTTATACCATATTGTGCTGGCATTGCCTGTGTTGTTTTTCTCAGAAAGTCTTGATCTATTAGCTTCGATTAAACAAGTCTCTCAGGGTTAAGTACATAGAAGTCAATGCAGTGAGTATTGGTGAGCAGGAAATATGTCGGGTGATAATACTTCTAACAAAGACTTTTGTTTCATGTGGAACCTTGAATGCGTTTTGGGTTTTTTTGTTGTTTTTTTGAGGCCCCTATCCGGGTAATTATCTAATTTTCTATTACAGTTATTACAGTATTACAATGATACAATTAATGATACAATAGTGTTATTATAACTTGCGTAAGAAAACAAAACTTACATTTTTTGTGAAAACAAACAAATTTACTGAATTATCCTTAAAAGTAGCCTCTGATGTTATATATCTATATTACCCTTTAAGGTAGCCTCTGATGTTATATAAAAACAACTACAAAAACGAACACCACGAACAAAAGATTAATAAGCAAAAGAAATTGCACATTTTTTTATGATCTTCAGATAAAGGAATATGGGTTATGGGTTTGCCCCAGAAGAGAAAACAATTGGCAGTAATAAGAGGAAACGAAATATTTAAGAGTTGTATCATCGGAGTCATCGAACGATTTTTTAAAGCTTATGACACCAAAAATTAAATTCACATACAAGAAGAACATGCAAGCTACATAATAAACGTATTCCCGATGACCACGCCTTTCCTGTTATCTTGGAAATTACATTATTAATCTACACATATATTTTAAAATTGCTATTGTCTGAGTGACAAATAATGTCTGCATAATCTTAAATATTGAATTGTGAATCTTATTTGATCTTATTTGGTCCGACAAACTATAAAAGAGCTGTAAGATACATCTGCTGTAAAATAATTAGACTTAGTGCCCACGACAACCTGATTGATATGGGTCTCACCACACCTCAAATGACGATCAGAAGCCGTCAAATACTGTAAAACGCATTAATTTCGCGAGGTCAAAATTTCGCAATTTTGGAAAAAAATCAGCAAGTTTCTTTATTCGCGTATTTATGAATTCGCGACATCGTCAGTTCTATTTTAAGTTGCATAGTTTCGGATAAAATTATTTTCGGATATATGGAAACTCATATTTTCACGATATTTATGTATTCGCGAGGTAAGCGATTGGCGAATATTAGCGAAAACAAAACTAACGCGAATAAAACCTGTTTTACAGTTATTAGGAAATGAACAATGACAATGATTGCAATGCGAAAGAAATTTTGTTATTCACAGTTCCTGTATGGATGACATGAAACTGTGTTTATTCGGCGTTAGCTGTCTAAGCTCACTTTTGACCTAGTTTTTCGACCAATGAAATGTTGTAAATAATACTCGTATGCTATTATTATGCAGCGGGAAAATGAAATAAACTATTTCGATTGGCAGCTATTTACACCAGAGAGGCATCTAGCAGGGCGGAGAGGTATCTAGTGGGATTTTTATTATTATGCAGCGGGAAAATCAAATAGATTATTTCGATTGGTTTTTATTGGGTGTTGTTTACGATTACCGTAACGATTTTTATATTTTGTGTAAGTATTTACCTGGCACTTACATGTTCGAGCATTTTCGTTTTTAAAAGCGATAATTGTATTGGAGAAAAACATATTTACGATTTAAATTACCAATAAGTCAATATTGATGGCTTAAATACAATTTTATATGGAATATTCTTGGGTGTCAGGTAAACACTTGCGTATTGCGTACAATACTAAGTGTAAAAGAAAGAAAATAGCAGATATTTCTAGTTCTTACTGGTTCATTTCTCGTTCCTTTGATACTGATTGTTAATTTCAAGTGCGAAAGTCAAGTTCTCTGTAGTGTAGTGGCTAACTCTCTCGCCTCGCATGCGGAGGCCCCGGGTTCTATACTCAGGAGGAACACTTTTTTTAAAGTTAATTTATGTAAAATTTGGTTGATTTCGCTCTTGTTACAAACAGTTATTATTTATATTTATTAAATTTCAAGGAAATTTATTCATCTTGAGTTCTAACTCTACAAGAGGTATTTTATTGAAACTGAATAAATGTAGATCAAGACTTAATGTTAGGTATTGCTTCTGGTTTAAACCCCCAGTGGCAATTTGATTTGCCACCGACCGTTCCAAGGCGGTACATGTAACCCCTCGGATTCTCATTTTTTTAATTGTTGTGGTGTCTTTTTTGAAACTGATAATTTTATTAACCATGCTCTCTTCCTCTTCTTCTTGAATGTGTGGGGAGGCTGTTTTTCTGAATGTGGCAATTCTTGATATACATATTTCACTTTTTTAAATCGACTAATTATCACCGTATGAAATTGTTGCAAAAGCTTCAACATTTTTTTTTGAAATACACTTTCAATAAATTTATTAGTTGTCATGATCCGGTCGCTTAATCTCTAGGTCATACTAAGAAGGCAGGGAGGGTTCGTCAACAGCTATAACAAGTAAAATAAAATAAATAAACTGTGTCTGCTTCGCCTCTCTATATTTCTTTCTTTCTTATATACATGTATATATAAATCTTTTCCATCAACGCCGTTTATCTTTTTTAAAGATATTTCTTGTTATCTTTAATAACATTTGAAGAACGCAAGAAAAAACGCAAAAGTAATAATGTATTGTTTTCAAATGAATGCTTTGTAATTTTGTCCCTGGGCACCACTTTTATAACTAACACAAATGTGAAAACATTTTTGTTCTTTTTAGCAGCACCGAGACTAAATTATTGCAACTTTGTCGCTAAATTGACTTTAAAATATTAAAATAAAACATAATTCGGAAAAATGCTGTTCATAAGGAGCTGGAATAATAATATTAAGATTCATTACCAATTAAAATATTTAAACGCCGGGTGACAAAAGGTGGAGCAAGTAGGTTAACGATTTTCGTTTTAGGTGTTATGCGTGACTGGTCGAGAACTAGTCGAGAACTCTGCCACCGATTTACATTGAAAATACGATATCTTAAAGATGCAAATATTTATTCGTTTCAACAACGTTCGTTTCAAATACATAAGCACTGATAGTCGCTGCAAACGTCAGGGATATGAAAACAATACAAGACACGCGAGACCAAACATGAAAGAATAGAGAATATGTTGGAAATTGATAAGCCTATCTGCTTGTGGGTATTTCATATGCAGCCAAGTTGTTTTGTCGCAATTGCAAGGCTAGGCGCTGTCGCCGTGACGGTGCGGGTTTGCTCCCAGGTTGGGGCAATATCACTTCATATGCAGGCAATGTTACAGCAAGGCGTCTGTTTCCAGCTAAAAATAAAGCCTGTACTATTCATGCGACATATGGTTTTGACAAATGCACAACTAATGTTGAATAATGCTTCTTCTTTATCAGATTTCAGTTAGATTCCGACTGTAGGCGGAAATGACTGTCTCGTAAATACATCTCCAAGAAACGAACATTTAAGTTGAGAAAGCTCTAAAGTTATTGACAAGAAAACTACAATACTTTTTTTTGAAAAAAAAGACATCCGAACTAAATAATTCTAATTTCTAATAATTTTTTTTGAGTATTTGAACTGTTTGATTGTTGACCTGGGTTATAACTGATTCAATGAAGTAAAAATGACAAAGTTATATACAATATAAGCCATATACAAATTAACAGAAGTACCCACCCTGATCATGTAGCAATGCAAAACAAACTAAAATGTTCAAAATCCCAACAACAAGAATAACTGATGACAGACAGAATAAACAAACTAGAGAACCGCATTAGAACAGCCGATAGTAATAGAAAGAATGTCACTAGGGTAAAAAATTTTACTTCGCATAACATTGCACCCTAGAACCTGGTTTAACCCCCCAGTGGCAATTTGTTTTGCCACTGAGCGTTCCAAGGCGGTATCCCCAAAGGTTCATATGTGTGAAGTTAGCGGCCTAGCGGCCTGGCGGCGTGAAGTTAGCGGCCGAGCGGCCTGTCGGCGTGAAGTTAGCGGACTAGCGGCCGGGCGGCGTGAAGTTAGCGGCCTAAACTTTATATTTATCATAATTTATGTTTATCTTAAAAACGGCTTGAATTCGATTTTTACAGCATGCAATGTACATTTCAGGGATGATTAAGTAAAATATCAACAAGAACTAGCTTTGATGTTTTTTTAACTTGTCGAAGCATGGCGGCCTAAATAAACTTAAACTTAATATTTATCATAATTTATGTTTATCTTAAAACGTCTTGAAATCGATTTTTTCAGCATGTAATGTACATTTCAGGGGTGAATAAGCAAAATATCAACAAGAACTAGCTTTGAATTTTTTAAGTTTTCGAAGCCTGGCGGCCTAGCGGCCTGGCGGCCTAAAATTAATATTTATCATAATTTATGTTTATGTTAAAACGTCTTCGAAAACTTAAAAAAAAGAAAATTTAGTTCTTATGCACAACAATCTGGAGACCAATCTCAAAACTCAATCATCTGTTAGGCTGAAATGTAAACCGGTCGCCATTTCTGCCAGACAGATGCTTTAGATTTGAGACTTGTCTCCAATCTTAATTTTATGGTTTTGGGCCCAGGCCTCTGTGTACGGCGATGATAATTTTTTGTGATATGTCCACAAGTAATTATTATAGCTACTCTTAAATAAAATTATAAAATAAGATAAGTTGATATATATTTAATTGTTTAAATTTTATAGTGTAAATCTCGTGAATTATTTAGTTAAAAACCAGTTTTAGTTAAAAAATAAACCGCATTTTTCCAGAATAATAAATACAGTCTAGCATTTGATCTAGCTAAAGATTTAAGACACCCCCCTTTAAAACGACTTCCTCTCCCAAAAGACCTCCCTCCACCCCATCCCGAAGTATGGGCGCGTTCGGCATACTTACTCGAGTTAACACGATTAAACCCGGGTAACGCTCGAGTATAACTCGCGTAACCCGGCTAATGGTACTTGTGTCACCCGAATGCTACCCAACTCATGAAGCCGGGAAGGCGGGTAAATCTATCCGAATATACTGCCACTTGCAGATTCAACATGGCGGCTAATGCGTTTGTTGACGAGAATGGAAATAGGTAAATTGTGGATTTGGCCGCATAAGAATATGTTTCATATGTAGTAAATATATTTTTTTCAGTGACTTTTCTTCAAGTAGGCCATTTAAGATCACTTGTGCAACATAAATGGTTGAAAGGGGGTCACTTTCAACAACAAAGTGTACAGAGATTGTCTGCAAAAATATTTAACGTAGGACTTCAGGATTGCTGTGTGAAAGAATATTTTATCGTTCTTGAATTAAATCTGTCATGGACTTCCACCTATGGTGAAAATATATGTTGTCAGATTCATAAGTGCGCCAAAACAGATACCTTGAGGATACATTTATGGATCCATTTGTCACCATTTGTATCTTTTCCTTAATTTCCTTAACGTTGAAGGTGAACATGTAATAGAAAAAAGTGCTACGAAACTAACTTTTGTGCGGCCATGAATGTAATTTTAAAATGGTTCCGTTCCGCAAAATACCAATTTCTCTGACAATATATAGAGAGATATCTTTTTAAGTTAAAAGTAATTTAAATGTATGGTTACAATTTTTTCAGGCCACCAAATTAAGTTGTTAACACATGACATTTTGATGCATCGTATCCTACAATGTTTAAAAGGATACTTTTTTTCAGGCCACCAAATTAAGTTGTTAACACATGACATTTTGATGCATCGTATCCTACAATGTTTAAAAGGATACAAAAAAAACTGTGAAGCGATTGGATGTATAAATTGCAAGTTGCAGACAATGTGTAAAAATCTACAAAGTTTGACTGGTGAAGTTTGCAACTGAATAAATTTTAACAACAAATAGATAACATTGAACATAGTAAAGTGACTCATTTCTATATTCAATCTGTCACTAACAATACATGTTTTTGTTCTTCAAGATTATGGCTGTGGGGCCACTGGCCACAGTTATCCCTGCAAAATTACATAGTCACATTTCAAAGAACATTTTAAAGAGTTATCTTTCTTGTACTCATGAATATACAACTAAGCTCCAAAAAGATAGAACCAGCAAACATTCCAGTAATTACTCAAAGATATGATGAACAGCTCTACCCTGCAGTAGCAAACAAACTGAATAACTTGGGAAGAGAATTTTTAATGGACGTCCATCCGTGGGTGTTGAACATCTTAATTGACTGGGATGAGTTGGACCATAAAATTTGCACACAAGGTAAACCTGCATTTTTGCAGAAATTGAAATTTCCTCGACCGACTGTGTAGAAGTGATGCTTGGGCTGAAATTCAGTGTCCTTGAATTTTTTCAGGAGTTGTCCAGAGCCAGACATTTGTGTTGCCATATGTTTACAGTAAAAACTGATTTCTGTTTCAGGTTGTTGTTGTGGATTGATTTCATAGACCAGTTACAAGGTGTGTGTCGACAATTGTGTAATTACGACCGATTACTGGCGTCATCCGCCTTAGCAGTTAAATTAATAAATTGAAGAAAATGTAAGGGCGAAAATGGCTAAAAAGTTGCTATTCATTGCGCTTTAAGACAGTGAGCATAAATCTTAATGATTTGTAAATTGTGTTAATTTATATTGTTTGTTTTAAGCGATATAAAATATATCAAATGGTGATCTTTATCCATAGGTGGTATTTATTTACAGGTGGTCCTTTACACTTGTTTGACTGTCTGTCTGGGCTTAAAGTAAAAATCTTTTACTCCAAACAATAAAACACGACACATACCTATAAGTTCGTAGTGCATGACATTGTGTTCTCTATCGAACTCGGTTTGCATACCATGAACGTTGGCGGCAATGTACTGGCGGACTTGGCAAGATTGCTCGTTAAACACGTAGTCAAAACTTGCGCACTTGAATGACGTCTCTTCAATGCACTGCTGTGCACATGCGTCGAGGTTTACCCCCAGCACGATCTTCCCATGGATTTGAACGCCCTCTACCGTCTGTAGGGATCCATATCCAAAGTTGATAAATCTACCAAATGCCCCATCTGTAAAAGGCAATCATAATGTCCGTTAAGAATAATCCTGTTTAAAGATACCTTCAGTCTCAATAATGTTAAAATACTAGCACTAAACTGAAAGGTTCGTGAGCAAATTCATAAGTTCACCATTGGTTAGGATTGATCAAATTCTGATAAAAATGCCAAAACAATAAATAAAATCTCAACAAATACAAATCACTGACCAGTCCAAATGCAGATACACTGAAATTTCTGTGGTCAAAGGTAATTATTTGTGAGGTTTGTGCGACCCATTGAATAATTTTGTATTCCACATAAAATACTTTTGCAACAATGTGTGTGCTTGTTTTTGTTGCCTTTTTATTGACTATCCTTTTCTTAATAATATAAGTACATTTTACTTCTGTAGATATTGAGTTGTGCAGAACATGGAATCTTGGAATAAATACTTTCCATTATTGTAAATAGAAAGACCCAACCGAAACTGCAATATTTTCATGTGTCATATACTAAGCCTTTTTTAAGTTCCAATGCCATCTATTGCAAAATGAGTCTGCCTTTGGTGTGCATAATTATTTATAATAATAATAATGTAGGCTTTGCAATGAAATTTGAACGAACTTCAATCCAAAGACCTATATATTACATATTATCTATATAGGTCTTTGTTCAATCGTAGTTAAATGCCGCCAGATTTGTTTTTTTAAGCACTCAATTTCAATGGAAAACGTTACTTACTAGTTTTTCTCTCGTAGAAATCGATTCCACTTCGTTGTTTCAATCCATTCACATCTTGTACCAGCTTATCCGTGAGCCAACAGTTCATGTCTCTTCTCTCATAATCAAATCCCGTACACTTAAACGCCATCTCGAGAATGCATTTGCGCGCGCTATCCTCTACTGCCAACCCATGGATGTTTCGTTTATGGCGTAACGAAATGACGTGGTTCGGAATTCTGTTGAAAAGTCGGCCGTATGCAGCTGTTTGGAGAAATAGGAACAAATATATCATTGACCTTTTTATTTGTATTGTTGATGCTTTCAAATGTAGAAAAAACTGCAGCCAAATCTTAACACAACCACTGATGAAACACGGTAAGTCAGGGGCGGATCTTGAGATGGTTTGGGGGAGTTGCTCAAACCCATTCTTGGGGCAGCAATATTAAATTCATTGGGTTTGGCCAGAAAGTTGAAAATTTTCATGTATTTACCCTAAGACTGCCCCAAACGTCCTCATTTGAACGAAATTTTGCATCCGACCTTAATCAGTATTGTTGCAACAGTGCTGACAACATAGACAAATAAACTGTTGATGCTGATCTTCCAACATATATTTTGAAGCTGTAGCTTAAATGAAATTAGGCTGATGGATACTGTGAGATTCAGTGCGTATAAGTAAAATGGCACTTGGGTTGTTTAAGCATATGCATACTATGCACAGTTTAAACCGCGTATAAAGGAATCGACAAATACGTGCATTAAATAAAATCATTTTAATTTGATGCAAGACGAAGTAAATATAGCATTGCAAAAATGATACGGATCCCCGTCAGATCAAGCGAAATTGTTTTCATTGAAAGCTTCGTCATAAGGAGATCCTATGCCCAAGGTTATAAAGCTGAGCATAGAAACCAGTCTCAAATCGCAAGCATCTGATTGGCTGGTTTCCAAACTCTGTTTTATAACCTTCAGCCCCGGTCTTTCAGTACTGTCGATCCATTTGGGGGTTTCGTCAATCATTGTTAAATCATCAGGAAGCAGTCACAGAGCGCGATAAATAGGTTGGAAAAACGTGTTTCAAAATCGATGTAAAATAAATAAGTTTAAACTAAACTAATGGTGGAATTATAAAAATATCGTTGTTTAAATTTTTATAGTGAAATTGTCCCATATTTTATCGGCATACTTTTGGTTAATGTTTTCCTTGACTAAAACATACTAAGCACGAGAGCAGTGTAAATATTTCTTTAAAGCGCAATCGAATATTTTACAATAATTTTTGCACTATATAAATGTATTTGTATTTGTATGCTTTCTTTTCATTCAAATAATTCCTCTATTCACCGTTTGATTAAGAAATAATAGCTGTATTGAGAACGATACCGTATTCTTGCTCCAGGGTGCGGACATTCCAGCACAATTTATACTTTTTAAAGAGAAATGCGAAAACAGCGGTTGTAGGTGTCCTTTAGGTAAAACTGAAAACATTAAAATTCTTCCGTCTAATTTTTGCAAACACAACAACATAAGTTGGAATAAACTACACAAAGATTGTTTTTAAATGAACGTTTTGTGGATTTTTTATCGTACACTAGAAACAAGTGGCATGCTGTGGAATAATAAAAATCTTTGACAATATTGTGTTACATGTAGAAAGTTCCTGTTCTCTGCACAGCAATGACAGAAGATACGGAGTATGGACAAGATGATATATACATATATGTATATGGTGAGCATTTCTTGTCAAATCGTTAAACACCATTAACGTCAAATACGTATAATAATATCAAAAATTCAGTCACATGCGACAAAATAACGTTATCGAACTGCTGTTTAGAATGTACCGGAAATTTTACAGATTTACATGTTTACGTAAATAATAAAAATGACTAGTATAAGTTTATGCTAAATGAACAGAATAAAAATCTGTTTTTAGTGAGATGTTTTAGACTTTGTGCACGTGTATGTTATTTCCAGAAGATGCACTAGAATCAGATACTATTGTTTACAGGAATAAAAAAACGCCGAGTTTAAACGATTCGTTTATAAAAAGTATGTCTGATCGAGGAATTAATTTTCTAAACGGACCGAGACTTTTCTCTTTCAATGTATTTAATATAAGCATATTTGAATAGTTTCGTGTCTCTGTTTAAAGCTATATTCAACTGTGTCCTTTTGTTTTAAACAAATGCATCTATATATTATTTTCCGCTTCCAAAAATAACCGTATGCGGGTTGTTTTTTAGACGAGTTAATACCCGACTACAGAGCGATGTTTCGTTCCATTAGAAGATAACAGATCGAGATATGGAGTATCACATCAGGTAATCAAGTACTCCCTCCATTGAGACGACGGTGACCGGGCTGGGTTTGAAGATGCACACCCGTCAACCGACAGTACTTAACAATAAGGTGATGCATGGACTCGCAGAGGTAATTCTATAATTAACCTTGCTGTGTATAGTTAAATCTTTCTAAACCATTTCCTCCATAGACACACCTTTATTGCATAGACATCTGTAGTTATTAGGTTATTTCTGACATAAATGCGACCAGTGCAGATCCTGATTAGATGGCAAGGATGTGCCGGCTGATCTGGATCTACACTGGTCGCATATGCGTTAAAATGTGTATATATGGAGGAAAGGGTTAAACATACTTATTTGTAACAAACTTTATCCATGTGAACAGATAAAAACTGTAGAGCGGTAGTCCAAACACCGACCACTCTTAGGCTATAGAGCGTTTTTTTATGTTTCGACTAGAATTGATATTCTAAAATCTACTGCTTGATTTTCCCTCATTCATCTTAAAACGACCTACATGACTGTACTAATGGCTAATCTTAGTTAAACGACACAGACTCTGGTAAGTGATTCAATGTTTTTGTCAAGTCTGTTTTCAAAATGCAGTCATCGTTTGAAGCCGTGTTCCGCCGGAAGTGCGCATTAACGACAAAATCTTTAACTCTTTAAAGTATATTAAAATTATTTAGTTGGAAATAGACATCGAGATTTGAAAATAGTGAACCAGTGACATTTACAATAAACATCAACTTATGAGACTTGGCGCACTCCATGTTTAGATTAACTTCACCTAAGAATTGAATTCGATATCAGTTATGAAATGTACAGACATAACTGACGGACAATACTATAAGTGTATGTCAACTAAATACATCCGTTCTACCACTCCAGGAATCAATTGATATTTGCAGAATACATTTAGATTTTAATGTCAACCGACGTTTATATCCAAGCGTTAATCAAAAATAGCGAAAATAATACTTACACCGGTTTCTACTATGCAATTATTTGTCACTTGAAGGATGTTAGATACAGACCTCGGATTAATGAAGTCAGGTATCATTTAGAAAAAGGTTCTGTTTATTTGAGCTAGATTAAGATTCTATACATTTTAATCAAGTTGAATATATATGACAGATAGTAAACAGACTGCCAAAAACTTCTAGGCTGGGATTGAACCTAGAGACATCGGTAACAAGCACTTAGCTGTACATTGTACTTTGGTGACATTTGCAGAAGTGATTTCTAAACAAGGATACCATATATTGTATTTTGCTTATTTTAAGATCAACAGAAGAGGATGACTGATGAAGATTACGTCATCCACCGACCGGTACCATATACGGTAATAGTAAAAATTTATCTTGTATGTATCTACAAAGACTTGTCAGCTGAAATTTATTACAAGTAAACAGGGTCCAAGATCATAAAACTGACATAAGAGACCATCTTAAACCTAAATTAAATGATTGGCTGAAATGGAGACTGGCCAGCCAATCAGATGCTTGAGATTTGAGACTGGTCTCCAGTTTTAGTTTTATGATCTTTAACTCATATTTAAACTGAGTCTATAAACTGGGGCAAATGGCGAGGAAACTGTCAAAATACCATCAGGCTGGGATTGAACCAAGAGACCTCGGGTTGAATCTGATACAACTGAGAAATTATTCAGTTGATATAAATCCAAGGAATTAATTATAAAGCTAGGTTGTTAAATCAACGAATCTGAACCGATCTAGCATTTGTAAAATGATGTCTTAAAACGTAAAATCTACCTTGTATATATTTGTGTTGTCTGTAAACTTCGTGTTGTGTTTAGTTTTGTTTCTTATTTTTTTAGTTGTACAGAAGAAGATAACAGATGAAGATTGCATCGTTCGCGGAAGGTTCCATTTAAGGTAATAGTAAACGTTGAACTTATATGTATCTACATCAAATTTCGATTGATATTAGTTACATGTTTACATATTTAAACTGAGTCTCTTGACTGACTAGGCAAGTGGTAGCAAAAGGCCATCGGGCTGGGATTGAACCTTCAGACCTCAGGGCCTAATATCATGAAATTGAATCAGGAGACCGGTCTGAAATCTCATGCATCTAACTGATCGCCATTTCAGCCAATCAGACGCTTGAGATTAGAGACTGGTTTCCGATCTCAGATTTATTATCTTGGGGCCAGTTTAAATCTGATGATTAATTGAGAACTCTTCAAATGATACTCATCGTAGAACTTGTGCTATATTTTTATGAACGGATTTGAATCGAGTGTAGTGAGTGTATAAGACAGGTGATGAGCAGGCAGTCACAAATAGTCTGGGATTCAACCTACAGTCTGCTACAGGTAATAACAATTTAACTGTGCGAGATCCGACAAAACTACTGAGAAACTACTTAGAAAGACAGACGGACGGACGGACAGACAGAGAACGCGGGTCTGAACTAAATTTAAGCTGGGGGAAATTGCATCTTTATTTGATTGCATTAATTTTGTATTTTTATTTCATATTTAACATTGTTAAGTTTTTAAGTGTTTTTCAGATAACAGCTGCAACAGATACAGGAAGAAGAGGCCCAGTCAAACTTTAAACGGAAAGTATTTGTTCTTTTGTTGCATAAATTTTTATTTGCTGGGGAAAACACATTTTTTATTTGCCATGGTTGCATTGCTTTTGTATTCTTATTTGTTTTAACACTACTCGGGTTTACTTATTGTTCGGGTCACAGCTGCAACAAATACAGAAAGAAGAGGCGCAGTCAAACTTTAAAAGTTAAGTATTTTTGTTTTGTTGTTTTATCTTTTAAAGTCTAGGTTTTTTTTTCCAATATCACTGTTTTTTTGTTTAATTTTATTTCTAACACTGTCGAGTGATTTTAGTGTTTTTTTAGACACCAGCTGCAACAGATACAGAAAGAAGAGGTCTAGTCAATCTTTAAAAGATAAGTATTTTTCTTTTTTAATTATATCTTTTAAAGTCTTGGGAATTTGTTTTTACATTATCTTTATTTGCACTGTTTTTGTTTAATTTCATTTCTAACTCTGTCGAGCTTTTTTAGTGTTTTTCAGACACCAGCTGCAACAGATACAGAAAGAAGAGGCGCAGTCAAACTTTGAAAGATAAGTATTTTTCCTTTGTAATTTTATCTTTAAAAGTCTGGGGAATTTTTTTATTTTTTTCCAATATCTTTATTTGCAGTGTTTTTGTTTAATTTCATTTCTAACACTGTCAAGTTTTTTAGTGTTTTTCAGACACCAGCTGCAACAGATACAGAAAGAAGAGGCGCAGTCAAACTTTAAAAGAGATAAGTATTTTTCTTTTGTAATTTTATCTTTTAAAGTCTGGGGATTTTTTTCTTTTTTTTCCAATATCTTTATTTGCAGTGTTTTTGTTTAATTTCATTTCTAACGTTGTCGACATTTTTTAGTGTTTTTCAGACACCAGCTGCAACAGATACAGAGAGAAGAGGCGCAGTCAAACTTTTAAAGATAAGTATTTTTGCTTTTGTAATTTTATCGTTTAAAGTCTGGGGAATATTTTTTCTTTTTTTTTCTTTTTTCAATATCTTTATTTGCACTATTTATTTTATTTAAGTTCATTTCTAAGGCTGTCGAGTATTTTAGTGTTTTTCAGATTACAGATGAAGATACAGAAAGAAGAGGCGCAGTCAAACTTTAAGAGGTATTTTTTGTAGTTGTAGCTTTATTTAGGTAGGTAGATAGAGCCGACTTCCGAGTCCGCTGGTGAGAAAGATAGATCCTTTTTCCGTGTCCGCTGTGAGATAGGTGGATGGATCCTATTTCTGAGTCCGCTGGTGAGATAGGTAGAGAGATCCTATTTCCGAGTCCGCTGGTGAGATAGGTAGATAGATCCTATTTCCGAGTCCGCTGGTGAGATAGGTAGAAAGATCCTATTTCCGAGTCCGCTGGTGAGATAGGTAGATAGATCCTATTTCCGAGTCCGCTGGTGAGATAGGTAGATAGATCCTATTTCCGAGTCCGCAGGTGAGATAGGTAGATAGATCCGACTTCGGAGTCCGCTGGTGAGATAGATATATCCGACTATACGACTGGGTTCGAACTAAACAAAAAATCCGAGTCCGCTGGTGAAAACAAAGAATCCTGTCACACTGATGTAATGTTGACCTTTCAAACCTGAGCCTCTGGCAACACAATGGGCGCGCTATGGTGCGAATGAGAGTAGTAGGTCTTTTGACCCAATAGCCAGTATGTTAAACCTCGGACTTACGTCTGGAGGAGTGCTACTCTATTGTCTCATTACTTGTGACGTCCGTGGGATTCTAGATGTTTAATGCGGCTTGTAAAGAACATGCGTCAAGTCATAAGCACATTTAACACAGACATAAAATGCACTTAAAGAACAGTAAACCTGTTGGTGTTAATGTAGAGTGTGTGACTTGAAGCATGAGCTTTACAAAACGTCCTAAGCCCTTTAAACGCAGAGGGAAAATCAAACGACTTGAATATTGCAAAAACAATATAGTTTAATAAAATAAGCAAAAATGTCGTAACAGTGCAATTAAGGTCGGCAGTATAGATGTTGTTGCGACAAAATAAAATATGGAAGTTGAACTCATTTTAAAATCAGGGAACATGTGAAATGGCGTCTAGATTGAAATATAAGATTTGTTATTTTGAAGGGCATGGTATTCACAAAGCCTCCACACACTCTTTCACGCAGCCTCTTCACACAGCCTCTTAACACAGCCTCTCCACACACCCACTTACCATTGCCTCGCCACACACCCCCCTCCGTAGAACCTCTCCATAAAGCCAAATAGAAGTGAGCAGATCAAATCAAATATAAGACATTCAATAACTGAATAAGAGAGCCGGGAAAGTTCTCAATAATTTGTGAACATATTTGACTGCGTAAAGCTTGCAAACGTTAAGCTCACATAGTTAATAATAATTCTGCTTGATTTCGTACACATTATGTTTGCATTGTAAATCGGGATAAAAATGTGGACAATTAACTTTACTGGTCCTTTAATCTTTGTTTTTTTTTCTAAAAAAATTTGTTTGAAGAAGAAACACGTTTAACAATTCATGTGATCATTAGGTTTGGTTACATTGCCCAAGATCATAAAATTCAATCCGGAGACCAGTCTCAAATCTGAGTTTGTGCTCTGGGCCCATAAATACAGTACATGTAACTAGACCTACACTGTTTGTACATGCCATATGATAAAACTCCTATAACAAATACGCAATAAAAGGGTAAACGCGACAAAACACATTTCTTTAGATAAGACTTCTTTCCCTAGAGAGTACGGCAACATGAAAATTGATTGTTTTTCTAGATTTATAATGTGGAAAGTTTGATTTGCAAAGATACCTTATAGTCGCTGCAATTTCAATTTGAATCAGGTCTCAAGGTTATGAAACTGAAAATGGAAACCAGTCTCAAATCTCAAGCATCTGAGTGGCTGAAATGGCGACCAGTCGCCATTTCAGCCAATGAGATGCTTGAGATTTGAGACTGGTTTCCAATCTCAGTTTTATATTCTTGAGGCCTGATTACTGTGCATCCTACAAAATATTTAATAACTACCAACATAACATTTTCGTGTAATAATTACTAATATGATATTTCATTCAAAACGCGCAGTCTCATCTGCGAGTGGATAATTGTTATCGTTCCATGTACCGCAATGATCTTATTATCTATTGTTCAGGATCTCAATAAAAACTGAATTGTATCGTTTGTCAATCATAACGAGTTTGACACCATAGGTTATTTTTAATAATTATTCTCTAGAATTCTGAGACATTTATGGGAAATGCTAAGTGCTTTGTGGAAAGCGGAACCTCCAAGAAAGATATGAAACCTCAGGTGAAATGTCAACGTTAAGGTCAATTTGATTTAATTATCTGAAAATCATTGTCAGACATTTTTGTAAAATCCCAAACAGCAACACATACGGTGTTACATGTAAGTAATTTGAAAAAAAATGCACATTAAGAATAAAAATCTTAATGATAGACCAAAATACTCGTAAGTAGCCTTAACTATTTTTTTATGTTAATGTATTTGTAAACTTTGTCGGATAACGCATAAACTGAGTTAGGATTTTGACGTTTAAACCACATTTACCTGTGTACGTTTAGTACATCTAGAAGTTTGAAAGCATCTCGAAAATATTTAAGAAAGTGACAATAAAAACCATAAAGCCACCAACTGTTTACGTCAGACTGTACAATTTCCCGTGAAGTCATGAAGACACCAGACTGTACGCTTACACATGCAGACACCAAACTGTTTACGTCAGACTGTACTCATACAGTACCGGCCGCGTTCAATTTTACACTTTTTCAGGTCCGTTCGTGGTCCTTTCCCGGTTTTCGTTCGGTCCGCTCTGACAGGTCCTGTTAGCGGTCATGAACGGAATGAACGGATAGTCTAGATCATCTAGACGTTCTGTCATTGATCAGTGTCACACTGCTCTGACGAACGTCTAGAGACATCGCTATATAAAAAGTCTGACCGACAGGTGGCGCTTTTGTATAGTAAACAAGTCTTAATTCAATCGCGATTTCTAATGAAATTTGTCAACAGTGCTTTAACCGTATTTCTCCCACACTGGGCAAAGTGAAATTTAGGTAATATGATTTAGAGCTACAAAATCAGGTATATGGTTTATAAAACAAAGGACGTTTAGTACTTGCCTACCCTATTTTACACAAATGAATGCAAATACATGTATATGGTACGCCGTTGCTGCCTCTTCGTGATAATGGTTTTAGACTGTCACGTTATATGGTATGGCAGTTGTCATTGAACGGTGATTGATAAAACGGGAAGAATATCAAAATCTCTCTAACGGATAAAATGCAGTTCTGTCAAACTTTGCATACATAAATCTAATATTTTGTATGTTTATTATTTATACGTTAAGAAAAGTTAGAAAAGTAAAGAAAAATAGTTTGACCTAAAAACAATCCCTAAATTCTACAGCCAAACACAAAAACAAAGCAACACTAAACATCAATTTAAATGCCTTTCTGATTAATGAGTTACTAACAACAATATCTAAGATCATCTTGTCTTACACATGTATACAGTAAGAGATATTTGTAAAGGTGTGTTTTGGCCTTTCATGGTTGCGAAAATGGATGACAAAAAATGTTGATTTCTCTCTTGTAATTAAAAGTTCTCCAAAAGAATCTTGGATATTGTGTGAATTGTATCATTTTGGTCATGTTGGCATCTGAACTGTTTGTGTTTTGCGATGCTTTGTTTTGTGTTTGATTGCAAATAGAATTTTAGGGATTTTCAAGCCTTTTTTCTCTACTGTTGTAATTGGAAAATTTATAGACTTTTTAAAAATTTAATCTAAGCGATTTCACTGTCAAATGTTTCTAAGCTCGCCATTAGGGTATGCCAAAATATTTTGAAGTTATCTTAAGAAATTAAAAAAAATGGTAGGGCAAAATTTTTCACTTCAGACGTAATTTTGATCCAAAAAGGTCCAAATTAAGAGATAAAATATGATCTTCTTATTGAAATGATTTCATTATAAAATATTTCTAAGGTTGCAATAAGGTAACTATTGTGCTTGCAACGTCTGTATATACTTTTCATCAGATCTCGTGGTAACCGCAGAACCCAGCTTACTTGAAATGAACACGCCTGTGTGCGCAATAATACAATTAAAAAATGCGTGTCGCCGTCTTTTCGATTTCCAGCTGGCAGGGCGACAGTCTAAATAACAGTTTTCACAAGACAACAACGGCGTTACATACTAATGTCCTAATTACAAGCCTCGTTTTGGAGTGTCTGGTTTTTTAACGAACAATGTCTTCAGACGTACTGATCGCCTTTGCGAAATCAGAGCTTCTGAATGATTGAGACTAAATGAACGGACCGCATTGTTTCGGTTAACGGTTCTAACATCTGATTGGTTTGTTTTTTACGTACCACTCCCTGTAACGGCAAGTACATATCTATCGATAATTTTCAATTTTATTGTCTGCTTTTCTTGATCTAAATATAATATTAAATTAATAAATCCTATATGTTCATATAAATTGATATTTAAGTGAATAAATTTTAAATTCAATAACTTTATTTCGTTCAAATCGATCAGTGACACCAGTGTTGGGTTATCAAATAGACGATTAAACAGTTAAACTATTAATTATTTTAACAGCGATCTTTGAAATTGAATTGAAAACAAAAAATCATTAAATTACTATTTTATGAAATCGTAAGCAGAACTAATTTGTTAAAATTCACATAATTTGGTGGCGTAGTGGTTTATGTACCGGTCTGAGGTTGAGGGTGGCTCCTTCCGGCTATGGCCTTTGTGGTGATTTGACGGACGTTTTTATCTGCTGAATCAAGTGGAAAAGCAACCACTTGCTTGCAATTTAGCCAAGGAAGCACTAGTTATCGATAAGACTCGCAGCTGTGTTGATTGGGCGTTAAGCCCAACCAAAAAAACACATAATGTATCTTTCAGATTCTGTGGTGCCACCTTCAGCTGACGAAGAAATGAAGCAGACATCAAGTGGTATATAGTTTTATAATCATGTTTGTTCTTCGAAAAAAGGAAACAAAATTATTGTTATATGGTTATATTGAGCCAGTCACCTGGTATATATTTTTGTAATCATGTTTGTTCTTCAAAAAAGGAAACAAAATTATAGTTATATGGTTATATGGAGCTGGTCAATTCACCTACTACACACTGTTCCTGGGCGGGCCGCTCAACCAACCCCATGAGTGGTACACAAGTACTAAGTGAACATTTATCCCACAGGCAGCTGACAACCTCCCTACATATTCAGTGATAGGGAGTGAATCACAGTAAAAATATTGTCAGAATTTTTATGACCGAACAACTGTGGAAGTTTTTTGGCCAGGTTGGGGTTCTAACTCACGACCCCTGGATTGCTAGGCGAGTGTTTTATCATTGCGCACCGTGTCTGGCCTTGGACTTAAAGAAATGGTTAAAGTTTCTTATGTACACCAATAACTCGTTTTGAACTTAACTTTTCACAGAGCTTTCCAGTCTTCACAGCAAATAGGAGAAGCAAATAATACCAGTCTATGGTTAATTAAAGAAAATAATACCACTTTTTGGACAGTTTCTTGTGTCCATGGTTAAAGTTTCTTGTGGTGCCTATATGTCAGGAAACCTTACGAATATTGACCTAAAATTTTCTACAGTGCTTTCCTAATTAAACAGTCTATTCTGTACTTTGTTTGTGACAAACACTCGAATAGTCGAGCGTGCTGTCTTATGTTTTTTTATTATACCTCACAACTGAAGTTTATTTACTGTTTTAGCCACCAACAATGCAGAACGTCATGAATGGAATGAATCAGACACTAAATTATTACTAGAGACTATTGCAATGAACATGGAAAAACTGAAATGGGGCAAAACAAAACAAGGGTGTGGTCAAGTATTGCAGATAATCTCGTAGCGCATGGTTTCAATGTCACTGTTACACAATGCATAGATAGGTATAAATATATGAAACGGTCATACAAAGCATATGTTGATAAAAGTAAGAAGTCAGGAAGTAGGGTGCTCGCTTAAATATGAAAAAGAGATGCATGCTCTTATTGGGGACGACCCAGCAGTAAAACCGCTCTGCACATTTGGATTAGGGGATAAAGTAGAAATGACTGATCTTGATGCTGACGAAAGTGATGAGAGTCCAGGTACTTCTACACAAGCCTCTGAACCCAAGCGTCCACGCAGAAGAAGCATGATAAATGAGCTGAAGGACTTGATGGAGGAAAGAGATCAGAGATTGCTGTCTGCAATAAAAAAATGAATAATGAACAAAACGAGCAACTTATTACACTTTGAACTGAAGGTGGAATGTCATGCAAAATACTAAATTTAGAAAATTAGGGCTGATATTGAAAAGGTTAAAAAAATTGAACAGTTGTTTGAATTCGTTCATATACTTTTTGAGTTTTATACCTGTTAGAAGAGTTACTGTTTATTATTGTTATGCCAGGAAGGCTTCTGTATTTCATTTCAAAAATTAACAAAACGAGCTACTGAAGAAACTTACTGATAAGTTGTAAACTTATTAAAGTTTGAAGAAAAGGTGGAATACATTCAAAATACTAAATTTAGAAAAGCAGTGCTGTTATTGGAAAGGTTCAAATAATTAGAACAGCTGTTTGATTTTGTTGATATACTTTTTGAGTGTTACACCTGTTAGAAGAGTTACTGTTAATTATTGTTATGCCAGGAAGGCTTCTGTATTTCATTTCTTTGTTACCATGTTACACTTGTGGTCTGGGAATAAATGATGTCCACAGAAACAAGTAAGGGTCGTGTTCGAGTTTACACTTTTATTTTATAGTCAGTCATGCACGTAAACTATACGGATTTACAACAGTACAGTAATCCGGAATCTGGGATGAAGACTCATCCAGGCTCTGAAATACATAATATAAAACAGTGTGTTTAACTTATTGGAAAACACAACTATAGTTTACACAAAAGAATGAGAATATACAAAGAATTACATGAACAATATACATATTAAAGTACAGTTCATAGCACAGTGGTCCAAAAGCCTAAAAACCAGTTAAAACATGAAATCAACAATTCTTTAAAATATACAACAAGATACAATTTGGAGTTTACAATATCAACACCTAACTTACCAGATTTCTGGAATCTGTAAGCCTAAGAGGTCTCACACCAAAATCTGTCACACCGTGCTGTATGCTGTGCTCAAGCTGTTAATAAGAAATGACTTTAGTAAATACATGCTTGTTACATTGGAAAGAGAAATCAATGAAATAGAAATTTACATTGTGACCGCCATCTTTAATCAAAATTACATCACGTGAAAATACGAACTTTTAAATTGCCCAAATACAAAAGATGACGTAGAATTGATTCATTTCAGCAAACCAGTATTTACCTCACAGAACTGAAGGACTATCATGAAGTTACAACCAAGAATATGAACCTTGGAAGACAAACGAACAAAAACGTCCTTCATCTCCAAAACTATTGTCAACTGTCAAATTAACCCGCGCTTCTTGTTGAAAAGATCACTCGACCAGAAAATCTCATCTCGCGGAAAACGAGATAGGCCCCAAAAAGCATAATTAAAACCGAAAGTAGAAATAAAAGAGGTACCAAGTGGGGAATGATTAGAAGAAAGCGAAAGTAGGGGAAAAGTGACCAAATAGTAGACTCAAATGAATGGAATAAATATTGCCTCTACTACAACCATATGTGCAAGTAACCAGAAAAACTGGCACATAGTTTTTTGTCTTTATGTAATCCCACTGTCTCTAAGCAGTTACAGGACTTGTTTTATAGGTAAAAATTTGTAGCAAATCATCTATAGCTAATACTGGAAAGAGAACTTGGGTCATTTGTTCCTCATTATATATTTGTGTCACCTGCATTAGCAGGAAGACATATAGGGATGCTGTTGTCCATCGTCATCCATTCGTTCGTCCGTTCGTTCGTCCCTTACGGTCTATCCTGCAACTTAATGTGACTCTTTTATCTGAAGAAGTATTTAAGCCACTGATTACAAACTTGACATACTCCTTTAGCACCATAAGGGCAACCAGTGTACAAAGAACTATAACTCTTCTTTGATTTATTAGCTCACCTGTCACATAGTGACAGGGTGAGCTTTTGTGAGGGGCCTTCGTCCGTCGTCCGTCCGTCCGTCCGTTCACAATTGTTGTCCGCGCTCTAGCGGTTGTAATTTTGCAGTTTATGGACTAACGACACTTTCACTGGAAATTCACAGAACTTGTGATAATCTAGCATGTAATTTTATATGGCCCCTAGCTGATGAACCTCCATTAATTCTCAGCAGGTCATTAATCCTCCCAGCAATAAATATGCCATATGTTTGAGGTAAACAAATAGATCCAATAGGTCTTAAATAGCGGACATGCAAATTTTATGTAAAACGTTTTATATTGTAGATCTATACAAACTTTCACATTGTTGCATGCATACAAATATAGATATTTATATACTTAATGACCTTAAACATGTATTTTTGTTAGAAAGATGAGACATTTATTATCTATATAAAAAATCGATGATCAACAACAAAAACTGAGTTAAATACCATTTAGTTTTCTAAAGTATTTGACTTACAACATAAAAATATCCCTATAGCAAACTTGACATTATTTTTCAACAAAGCATGCCACGTTTTTCAATAATGTTTTACAAGAATGATACATGGATATTTGTATTTTCTTTTTCCAGGTTCACATATTTCATGATTGAGATATAAATATTAACAGTGTTAATTTCTTCAAGTATTATCAAAAATGAAAGTTAGAATTAAAATTTCGTTCAAGTCATTTTATATACATGTATATATATTAACACATTTTAATGTCAAATGGTCTGTATTTAACTTATCAGTAACAGCATTCACCTGAAAAAAAACCCATAAACATTTATTACATGTATTAAATGTAGTGTTTCTTGATCACTTTTGTGACAAAAGTAATCTGTTCAGTCATTTTAATGCAAACTGTTGCATTAGCCATACGTTAAAAAAGAATTGTTGCCTACTGTATGTATCCTGTGTTTGTTTTCTGATAATTACAGATAATTTTTAGGACTTAAACAATAATGCATTATGAAACAGCATTTCCTGAGGTTAATAATGCGAGCAGTCTGTAGATAATTTGTCTGCAAACACTGTATTGCTCGTAATTCCTTTATTCCATCTTTGTGATTTCTTATTTCTTTTAAAACATTGCTTTTTGGGTCGGCAGACCCAGTAAAAACCAATTTTCGACAATCGTTTTTGCCTTACTATGAACCTAACAATTTGAGGGTTGCATGCAATACTGTCCTAACTCCTTCTTTATTTCAATGTAGTAACGACAGTACTTGCGTGCTAACATAGACTATATGTTTGCTTCCCTAGAATATAGTTCTTAGTTTCAAAAAGTAAGTCAATGCTACAAAGCGTTCGATTTTGTAATCTGTGAAAACGATAAAATTTATATTAAAAAATATGGAATCAATCAATATTTGAAGAAATTTAACTCGTGGATTTTGAGTCATGAACGCGCATGAATACCAGTTCCTGATGGCGGAACGCCATATTGGATTCGATAACGTTCGGTGAAGACGAAAAATCCATCGTAATCAACTGAACAGTGAGTATTTATCGAGTTATTTTCGTGATGCAATGCTTTTATAACACCCAAGTTACATTTGAATGTATATTGACAATAGCAGTTCTCTCTGTAAATATAATTATTCATATGGAAATGGAGGTTGATTAGGTGGCTTTCGAATGGTACGTTACAAAATCATTGTAAAACTTGAAATTTTAGATTCGAAAGACTACAAAGCAGTTAACGTGATTTTGGCTCTTTGGGTTTTATTGAACGTTACTTCATTTAATATTATAATGCACTCTCCAAAATGAAAGGAGGAGTCTCAAAATCGACCGTAGGACTAAGCGAAACTTTTTTAATTTAGGGCCCTAATCATTGTGGATATTTATTGTGGAACCTTGTAGGGATATAAGTAATCAAATTATTTCAATGTATTGCATTGAAAGAAGTCGGATTCTGAACGATTAACGAATTACTTGGTTAAATATCGTCACTCGTGTAAGAATTTTATTCCCATTTGAATGCTTTAAAACATGATTAAAGCATCTGATTCACAATGATTTATTTTTTAACACATTTAGATCTATTGAAAATTATGTTTAAAGTAAGTTAAAATTCATACATGAATTGATTTAACAGATATATTAATAAATGCATTTTATGCATTTGATCACAAGAACCTGAATTTCCATCAGAAAATATCCAGATCTGAAATGAATGACATTTTCCGATATAACCCATTCCCAAACCGTAACCAGCTACATAGTTGACAGGGGATTTTCTGAAGTATAGAATTTCAAAGAAATGAAAATCTAATGTTTTCAATAATTGCGTGTTTTATGTAGACCTTATGAAATCCGCTATCAGAAGTTTTTCCTACTTTCAATTTTGTCTTACACTCCATTCCATATGTCTCACAGGTAATTTAATCAGAACAGATATTCTCAAAATTAATAACCCAGGGAAAACCATAAGAAGAAAAAGAGTAGCACCTCAGGGATTCATCAAGTTTATACAGAAATGGGAACTTCACAATATTATTTAATAGTATCTCTTAAATGCATTTCAGGTGAATTTAGCATCCTGGAAGAAAGAATCAAGTATTTATTAATTGATTTAATTATTCATAAACAGGTTTTGATGATCTTTGGTTCTGGTCAGATCTGTATCAACCAAATATGACATAATACCCCCATTAAGGCATTTGAAGCGGTATAGAACTGTTTGACGTCATGCAATGAAGTGGACAACAAAAGTGAAGGTAGAAAATAATGTTTGAGTTAAATTCAGAATGACTGTTTAGAAGATGTAATTATTGTATGCAGTATATTTTAGTTTCTTTGTAATGCTTGAGCTGCGATAACGCTGTCAACATTGCAACTGGTAAATTCTTATAACATGTTAGTGGGTGGGGTACAAATCCGTTGCATTGGGAAATTTTTTTTCCTATCTGGATATTTTCTGATGGAAATTCAGGTTCCTGTAATTTGATAAATAGCTCAAATTAGTTTCATAGTGTTAAATTAAGTCTTGTTAATAGTAGAATTGACTAACAAAGTAACAATAAATTATGAAATGAAAACCAAAGACATAATTTTTGTTCACTACAAACATGTGCTAAATTAAAAAAATGAACATATTATCTCCCTTTTGATGTTACACCAGTATTAAGTATTGAAGTGAACCTAGGTTTACACAGTGTTTCAGTTCAATAATTTTGATGTAACAAGTATTCATAAGCTTTCCTTACAAATTGTTTTAAGGTAAAATAAACCAAAACTACTTCAGACATTAATTTTATGTCTATTTCATTCTATGATTTTTACCCAGACTTTTTATTCTGATCAGCAATGTAAAATAAATTACCGGTAGTAACTATTTGGAAAGGAACCCACTGAATTTTAGTGACAGCCCAATTTGACCAGTTTATAAGAGCAGTCAACACATTTTTGACTTTTTGCAGTTTGATACTTTCTGGTTAATTTTAAAGTGACATGCCTGGATCCATATTTTTTTTTCAAAAGAAGGAAACACATAATAACTTCTCTGGCAGTGATGAAACAATACGGATACTTAATCCAGTTAATCAACAGTTAATCAATATAACTTTATGAAATTTTCTTGAATGGCTGTTGGAACAGGCATATTAACTACAAAACAAATGACAGCACTCTTTTTCACAGCAACTAAAGGAAAAACATTGTTCACAGTCCAAAAGATTGTGCGTGACTTTTTGTAGATACACCTCACACTGAATGAATTCCAATGCAGAATAGAAAAAATCTGAAGAAAGACCATTCTAGCTAAGTACAATATGAGAGTAAACTAATTGTTATGATCACTCACTTAAAAAATAAAATAAGTTATTATAAAGAATATTTGTAATTTGAGCAAAGATCAAAATAATTGTTATAATTTCATGGGTGCGTTTGCCTGAAAATCGGGTTTTTGTGTGTCTAAAAATGATTGATTTTCTTCATTTTCCCTAAATAAATTTTCAGGATTTCAGGTTTTTCAGAATTCCTAACTTGCACCCTTGCAATTTTGTGTTTGTTATAATTTCAGTGATAAAATCAAATGAAAGAAATGTGCCATCTCTGGTTCAAAATGCATGAAATTGGAAGAGGAGAGGAAGAAGGCTAATGGTATATTAAATTTTATTAATTGACTATTAACAGGGCTCTCACCAGACTTGCAAATTAGGGAGAAGTTTTGTCATAATTTACTGCATTATGGAGAAGTTTGCAGTCAACAGCTTTCTTTCCCTATATCTTAAATACAAAATGACTTCTCACAAAGCTCAATGAAGAGAGAAGTCTGGTCACTTTTGATGAGACTACTTCCTTCAAGTCTCTCTCTAGTGAGAGCCCTGTATTAATATACAGTACAGGCATTGCATACTTTGCCCTTTTTTTTACATGACTGCAGTGTACTACTGTGTAGCAAAATCTCGAGGCATGTCATCACCTGACCTGAACATGCCATTTTCCTGGCAGACACTACATGGTACACCACATCAATACTTAAGTATTTTATAATGGCCCAGCAATTCTCATATTGGTCCAGAACAACTGTATTGGCCCAGTTTAGTCTTCATATGAATTTGACCATGTTATTGGGCCTCGGGCTGTCATATTTACCCTCGGCCTTCTGCCTCAGGCATATATGACTACCCTTGACCCAATAACAAGGTCAACTTGAATTCACTTGATTATTAACATTATATATAATAATATTCATCTCTGGGCCGCCTTGAACTAACACGATGGGTTCTTGTGGTTGCTTATTCGTTTGTTAAGTAGGGTAATCTCATATGAATGTGTCTCAAAAATCCAATGCTGTTTCCACTTTCATGGTTAATAACTTGACCCTTTACTCCATTTACACGCCATTTTACCACATGGGCAACCAGTGGAAATCCACATCAGATAGAGATAGCACAAATGTAGCTCCAGACCAGCTTGCACATCAGACATTTTGTGGTCTGATCTGTATCTACTCTGTTCATTAGATACATTTAAAGCTCTTTTTAACTGGAAGGAGATGTGTCAGCACCTAGATCTACAATAGTTGCTCATGTGTTAAAAGGTGTATCCTTCGAGTGAAATGAAGTATCAAAGGTGTGTTTTTTGTAATAATTAACCCTTTACTACTACATATTTACACATTTTCATGACTTTGCAACCAGTGTAGAGATCCAGATCAGATGGCAGATCTGATCTGGATCTGCACTGGTCACATTGTGGTCAGAAATAACCTATTGAATAAAAAAGCTAACAGTTTAGATCCTTATCAGGCAGTATGGATGTGTCGGCTGATCTAGATCTACACTGATCACCCATGTCATAAAGGCATATACATGGAGGAAAAGGTTAAATGGGATAAATTGTGTATGAGCCTATAGGAATTGAAGATGGCATGAAGTCTACATCAGAAAAAACATCTTGTGTGATATTTATAAAAAAAAATTACCTTAAAATGAATTATGACAACAGTGTAATCTGTTAACTGTTAACCTGCAACATCAATTTATGTACAACTTCATAAGCAACAAAAAGTACAGTGAAATTGATTTGGGTTATTTGCTATGAATTAAAATACAACATTTATTTTCAGCCATGTGTATCATCAGTGTAGTGAAAGCTGTGGACTTGAAATGTCTGCAGAATTGGTAGAACATTAGGGAGCAGTAAATGAATGTTACTGTAGAAAATGAAGACAAGGTTTGCATTTTTTTATTTTCATTTATTAAAGCTGCATGAATGTATGATAGAGACACACTAAATATATCTGTATATGTTGATATTGTATTTTTGTATCTTGTAACAAGAAAACATAAAATTTTGTTTGTATGTACGTGTTGACTTGTGAGACCTCAGTTCACAAGAAAATAAATCATCCTATATAAAAGTTACTGTGTTGTTTTTGCCCCTTTCTTCCATGAATACATGACATGAGTGACCAGTGTATATCCAGATCAGCAGGCATATCTGTGCAGTCTTAACAGGATCTGCACGGTTCATAATAAGCTTCATGAGGCTATTTCTTACAAATATGCAAACAGTGTAGATTCCAATCAGATCCAGATCAGACTACAAAGTTGTTCTTGCTGATACTGATCTATTGTTTTCCAGGTGTCCACTAGCTGCTGAATTTAAAGGGTCATTTTTGTGTCGCCCTTTCAAAGAAAAGGCAATACATAGGGATCGCTTTGTCTGTCCGTCCATCTGTCCCAAAAACTTAATG
This sequence comes from Corbicula japonica, assembly GCA_038501625.1. Classification (NCBI taxonomy): domain Eukaryota; kingdom Metazoa; phylum Mollusca; class Bivalvia; order Venerida; family Cyrenidae; genus Corbicula; species Corbicula japonica. The sequence continues at coordinate 2,524,051 of JAZAYU010000034.1, read as the reverse complement.
TTGGTTATAACTTTGCCATTTCTTAATATTTCTTCGTGAAATTTTCAAATTATATTGTTTGTGACAACATGCTTGAGCTGATGTTAATTTTCAGGTCAAGGTCACATTTGATGGAGTTAATCCCTTTTTGTCATTTTATTTTAACAGAAAAACTTAATGTTGACTATAACATTGCCTTTTCTTAATATTTCTACATCAAACTTTCAAATTACATTGCTCATGACAACACACTCATCATGACTCCAAGTTCTTTATGTCAAGATGGGGTTATTCCCTTTCTTGTTCTTGCATTTTTAACCTGATCTAGTTCCGAAGGCGACACAAGTGAACATCCATCTAGTGTAACTTTTTGGTGGATTCTGGCAATTAATAACCAAAATTACCCTTAATTTAAGGAAAAACAAAGACACTTCAGCTAAAATCATTACAACTTCAATATAAATAGGTTATTTGTTAAATTAATATTTCAGGATAACAGCTTTACAATGGAATGCTGTGAGGAGACCAGTTTGACAATTCTGTCTATGACTGTCTGAGGGAGCATACAGCCTTTAAATTGCCACTAATTCCTGCAATGGAGCATGCTGCTTTTGTAATGGACAAGAATAAAAAAATCACAAATGTCGATACAATTAGTGGATGTGAAATGAAGACAATATATATAAAATATAACCAAAACGTTTTAATGTGCACCTCATTGAAAAAACCATCAGTTGACAAAAAAGCATCAGTGTAATTGTGTGTTTGAACATTATTTGCTGAATAAAAGTATTCACGCCATTAAGGTAATATTCCATTTGTCATTGCACTCTCATTGATAAAATGAAAAATTAAAAAGTCAGTCTAAATGCAAAATGCAAGGCCGAAAGAAATTATATCTTTAAATAAAGCGTTGTGTTTGAGAACTTTGACCAGCTTTGTTTCACTGTTGACCATATGACATATGAAGTATATCATTCACTTAATTTTGATTGGTCAATTTCATATTATTGTCTACAAGTCCATTCATATTCTAATTATGTCGTTAGACATATTGTCCTACGACCAGGTTCGCTTTCCATGTCACCGCGTCTGCAAACTTGATAACAGTATTTGTCTTGACTTGTTTATTGGACATAAATTATTTTTGGGGTCGAAGATCTATGTCTCAGAGGACATAAAATAAATTGTTCCCCGTTCTTGAGATGAAAGTTTATTTCTGGTCAAACTTAATCAAACCCAAAAATCCATTGCTTTTCAATTGTGTTTTGATGGCCGACCCATCAGTACCTCCAGTCCTTTGATTGTAATTGCGGTTCATTTTCTAGTTGTTTTTTTTTCAAGAAATGATACAAGGTTTGTATATTCTATGTACTTGTTTTCTCTAGTAAATTTGTCTGTTTTCAAACGCGGTAAGGTTGATTCCAAATCCATGTGAAGAGAACATCATTTGGCAAAGTCTGAAAGAAAGGATTTCTCTATTGTATTTTATGTATTTCCTAAGTAAAATTATGAGAACAACTTAACCCCCGTACACCTCCCCCACTATTTATACGGTTATTCCATATATACGCATTTTGTCACATGTGCAAACAGTCTAGATCCAGATCAGCCAGCATATTCCCGCTGCCTGATCAGGATCTTCATTGTTCACTTTTTGGTCTGTGAAATAATCTAATAAATGAAAAAAGCAAATAGTGTAAATCTACACATCGCCCAAGCCATAAAGGCATACCTACACTTAACATTATTTTAGTTAATGAGAAAATGTGTTACTAAATTCCTGCAACTATAATGATAAAGTCTTATTATCAAATATTTTATATTGTTCATCAGACGGTGAATGCACATAATGATCTGGGTCTACAATCGTCGGATATGTGACAGATGTTGCGATAAGTCAGTAAGCTGCTTTGTGCTTATGTTTATATCAAAATAATATCTTTGGTTTGATACTTTCCATGAATTTTAATGCAAATATTCACATACATCTATAAAAAGTTCCAAGCTTATCTATAAATACATATTATGTGATTTATGAATCCAACTATAACATATGAATTCATTTACATACCATTTACATAACATTATAAATTTTGTATATACAATATTGTCCTAAACTAAATAAAAGCTCACACCTGGCACTTCATTAATTTTCGTAAAGGTCATTGGATAAACACGGGTATCAGCGAATACACCGATATATTTATTCAATTTACACGTCAGTGATGTGTGGTGTATTGAAATAGATAGACGTATACCGATTCGAAGTAGATCGTAACATTTACGAAATTTAACGAATATGGGGTCAAATGCAAGAGTGCCAGGTCAATATTGTTGGACAATACCAAAAAATCCAATTCCATTGAATGTGCAAAATAACTCAAAGTATCACTTGCAGAAATGCTGGTACTTAATGGACACCTGTAACTGATATGAGTAGTCAATGGTGTCTGGAATTAAGTGATTTATTGAGATTTTATTGCCCCTCATGCTGATCCCATGACCACAAGTACAGTAAGTTAATTAGCTGACCCAGAGTAGTTTCTACTCAGATTTTGTCTTTCGTCCATAAACTGTTTGGTCCAATCTTCTTCAAACTTGGTCAGAATGTTTATCTCAATGATATCTAGATCAAGTTTGTAACTGGGTCATGTGACCCTAAAAACTAGGTCACTAGGTCAAATTAAAGAAAAAGCATGTCCGCACCCTTGCGGTCGTAATTTTGGTGAGATCTTCTTTAAACTTGGTCAGAATGTTTATCTCGATGATATCTAGGTCAAGTTCGAAACTGGGTCATGTTATCTTGAAAGCTAGGTCACTAGGTCAAATTATAGAAAAACTTAAGCTTGTCCGCACTCTAGCGGTCGTAATTTTGGTGCGATCTTCTTTAAACTTGGTCAGAATGTTTATCTTAATTATATCTAAGTCAAGTTCGAAACTGGGTCATGTGACCTTGAAATCTAGGTCACAAGGTCAAATTATAGAAAAAGCTTGTCTGCACTCTAGCAGTCTTAATTTTGGTGCGATCTTCTTTCAACTTGGTCAGAATATTTATCTCAATGATATCTAGATCAAGATCGAAACTGGATCATGTGACCCTTAAAACTAGGTCACTAGGTCATATCAAAGAAAAAGCTTGTCTGCACCCTAGGGGTCTTAATTTTAGTGAGATCTTCTTCAATCTTGGTCAGAATGTTTATCTCAATGATATCTAGGTCAAATTCGAAATTGGGTCATGTTACCTTGAAATCTAGGTCACTAGGTCAAATTATAGAAATAGCTTGTCCGCACTCTAGCGGTCGTAATTTTTGTCTGATCTTCTTCAAACTTGGTCAGAATGTTAATCTCAATGATATCTAGGTCAAGTTCGAAACAAGGTCTTGTGGCTATGAAATCTAGGTCACTAGGTCAAATTATAAAAAAAGCTAATCTGCACTGTAGCAGTCTTAATTTTAGTGAGATCTTCTTCAATCTTGGTCAGAATGTTTATCTCAATGATATCTAGGTCAAGTTCAAAACTGGGTCATGTTACCTTGAAATCTAGGTCACTAGGTCAAATTATAGAAAAAGCTTGTCTGCACTCTAACAGTCTTAATTTTGGTCTGATCTTCTTCAAACTTGGTCAGAATGTTTATCTCAATGTTATTTAGATCAAGTTTGAAACTGGGTCATGCGACCCTTAAAACTAGGTCAGAATGTCAAATTAAAGAAAAAGCTTGTCTGCAAACTAAGGGTCTTAATTTTGGTGGGATCTTCTTCAAACTTGGTCAGAATGTTTATCTCAATGATATTTAGGTCAAGTTCGAAACTGGGTCATGTGACCTTGAAATCTAGGTCACTAGGTCATTTATAGAAAAAGCTTGTCCGCACTCTAGCGGTCTTAATTTCGGTGGGATCTTCTTTCAACTTGGTCAGAATGTTTATCTCAATGACATCTACTTCAATTTCGAAACTGGGTAATTTGACCTTGAAATCTAGGTCACTAGGTCAAATTATAGAAAAAAATGTCCGCACTGTAGCAGTCTTAATTATGGTGCGATCTTCTTTAAACTATCAGAATGTTTATCTGAATTATATCCAGATCAAGGTCATAACTGGGTCATGTGACCCGAAAAAATTAAAGAAAAAGCTTTCCGCACTCTAGCGGTCATAATTTTGGTGCGATCTTCTCTAACTTGGTCAGAATGTTTATCTCGATGATTTCTTGGTCAAGTTGGAAACTGGGTCATGTTAACTTGAAATCTAGGTCACTAGGTCAAGTTATAGGAAACGCTTGTCTGCACTCTAACAGTCTTAATTTTGGTGCAGTCTTCTTTAAACTTGGTCAGAATGTTTATCTCAATGATATCTAGGTCAAGTTCGAAACTGGGTCATGTTACCTTGAAATCTAGGTCACTGGGTCCAATTATAGAAAAGCTTGTCTGCACTCTAGTGGTCTTAATTTTGGTCTGATCTCCTTCAAACTTGGTCAAAATGTTTATCCATAGATTACATAATGGGTTCCAGAGTTATGGCCCTTGAAAAAGCCAAAGTAAGCTATTTTGACCTTTTCACAATAGCAGCTTTATTTTTTGACCCGATTTTACCACACTTGCACAAAACTCTTGCAAGCATTGAGCAGTTGTTGACAGGTGAGCGACCCAGGGTCCTATGGACCCTCTTGTTAGTTATCCTTCTTGTTGGACTTAGTATTTTGTAACAGGTCTATCCTGAAACTTAATGTGACGTTTTTCTCAGAAAGTATTTAAGACACAGCTTTGAAACTTGGAACACTTCAGCATCACAAGAGCAACAAATTAAAAAAAAAACAGAAACCTATAAATATCCTCATTGATTTTTTGAATAATCCTTCTTTCTGGACTTAGTTTGTTCTAAAAGGTCTAACCTGAAACTTAATGTGACTCTTTTCTCAAAAAGTATTTATGCTACAGCTTTGAAACTTGGCACACTTTTAAGGATCATCATGGCAACTATTGTATAAAGAACTATGATTCTTCATTAAATTATATGGACATTAAATATCCCAGTAGCTACTTTTGGGAATTGATCACTTTGCAGAGTTGTGGCCATTTTTGGACTTCAATCTCTTTGCAACCTGGATGACTTCTGGAATATTTTACCGTAATACTTTATTAGCCAGTCTTGGGACAAACAAATGCAGGCGACACATGTGTTTACTGGAACACACATAACAATGTAATTTTAATAGATAATAGTAATCCCCTGAATTGCTACATTCATTTTCTTTTAGCACTGTTCATTGCATAACATTGCCTTTTTCTGTTTTATCTAGTCAATCCCGATCGAGAACAATCATTGTTACAATGTTGTTTTGTTGTAATGTTCTATAATTTGTAAATAAATTCTGTTTCAACACCTGCAACATTCTTTGGTGCTGTGGATTGAAGGATCTTGCTCCCGGAATCGTAGGTTCTAGCAGGGAATACATATATAGTCTTACCCATCCTTGTCTGTCCGTGCACACTTTAAGCGGGACATTAAGAGCCATGCTGATAGATTTCTAGTTAAAGTTGTTCACAACTGATGGACTCACTAAGAAAAGCTGTCAAACATTAATTACGAACATCGGTAAATACAATGCTTTATTTGTGAAGTTAACGTCAGAATATGACACATAAATATAAATGCATATATACAACAACATAAGTGTAAAGTAGGACATACAGTAAATTGTGAATCAAAACCAATTAACTTAATTGTTTGACACCTAAACTTAGGTAATCTGATTTTTACTGTGGCGTTAGCTCTAAGCAATGCATCTGTTATTAAAATTTTATTCTACATACAACAGTACTAGTAAAGTACAAATGTTAAGCTCTGACAGTCACTGTGATAGATGTCGGACAAGGTCATCTCAAAATCGGATTCCACTCTCTCTGTCTTCATTTAGTTCATCATACTCATTCATATCAGGTTCTTCACAGAAATCATTTATTTCATCGTCATTAAGAATGCAGACGTAATGGAGAACACACACAGCTACTATGCAGTAAACTAACAACTCAATTTTGTGTACGTAAAACAGTGTTAAACGTCTAAACCTCCCTTTCAGTTGACCGAAAGCACGTTCTACAACCTGTCTGCCACTGCTGTGCTGCTTGTTGTAGTTTTTCTTTTCTCTTGACAGAATTCCATAATCTTTGAATGGTGTCCTCAGCCAAGGTAGTAGTTGGTATGCTGCGTCTCCAAGTATGTCTTGTTGTTGGGTATAACATTTTCAGCACTTTCTAAAAAGAGTGGTGAGTTTTTGAAAACTCGTGCATCATGACTGCTGCCAGGCCAGCCAAACAAGAAATATCTTTAAAAAAGATAAACGGCGTTGATGGAAAAGATTTTTATATATAAGAAAGAAAGAAATAAAGAGCGTGCAAAAATTTCGTCTGGTGATAATACGTCGATTAAAGAAGAATGTCTAACGTTAATTGTGCATTTATTCAGTTTCAATAAAATACGTCTTGTAGAGTTAGTACTAATGACGAAAAAATGTTATTAAAATACAATAAATGTAAATAATAACAACTTGTTACAAGAGCGAAATCTACCAACTTTTACATAAATTAACTTAAAAAAAGTGTCCCTCCCGAGTATTGAACCTTGGGCATCCGCTTGAGATGCGAGTGTGATAACCACTACATCAAGGCGATTTGAATGTCTGGAATTGAAATTAACAATCAGTATCAAAGGAACTAGAAAGGAACTAGTAAGAACCAGAAATATCTGCACTTCTCTGTCGTTTTACACTGTGTATTGTACTCGAGTGACACCCATGAATATTCCATATAAAATCGTATTTAAGCCATCAATTGACTTAACTGGTTATTTATACCGTTAATATCTTTTTCTTCAATACAATTATCGCTTTTAAAAACGAAAATGCCCGAACATATAAGTGCTAACGCCGAAAAATATATCGAGAGACAAAAGACGATTATCGCTAACAGCTTGGAGAATAACTGAATGGAATTTTTTCGGTTGAAATAGGATTCTGGATTAATCTCAAGATCCGTAATGCGAACATGAGATGCATCTATTGCACCAACAACGCCTGGAAGCTTGCACTTTTCCGAAAATCCTTGAGTCACCGAGTCCAATGCTTCGTTCCGTTGTCACTTTATAAATAGTTTCATTAAATGCGTACTTATTTTCCGTGAAATTTTCCAACAGCAACTGTGTGCGGTAGATGTTGATATCCCAAACCTGTCGGCTAGTGACCGAAAGCTGTCGTGTGTTCCTGAAAATATACAATTATAATTTGCTTAATGTTTGTTCTTCAACATCCCACCAACAGTATTTCAGTTTTACGGAGACATTCCGTTCACCTAATACACACTGTTCGTGGGCAGGCCACTCGATCAGCCCCATGAGCGGTATACCAGTAGTAAGTGCACAATATATAAATTACATTCATACTGTGCGGTAGAAGGTGAATGGTCAGACTCGTACAGTTTTATGACTAATCAACCTTTGAAGTTATGTGGCCGGGCTGGGGTTCCAACTCACGACACCTAAATTGCTAAGTAAGTGTTTACCGCTGCATCATAGGGCCCCGTAAACAGTAGGTGTTATCCGGAACTCGAATTTACTAGTGTTTTCCACTTTGTTCATGTAGGTACGAACAAAATTTACTGTTATCGCCTGTGTCAATTGTTGATATATGCAAACAAGTGGTATATATTTTCTTCGATCAGTTGTGTCCATTACGCATATAAAACGTACTATTATAGTTACTGTAACACATGTTTATATACATAGGCATAAATCTAATACTGTTTTTAATCTATGCAAATTAAGAAAAATAATTACCCGTAAACCATAGGAAAATGAAAAGTTGTTTCTCCACAGGCACGGGTATGCTTCTTTATGTCTTATAAAATGCCATCCAATGACTCCACATACGAGTTCAAATGAGCTTCTTTCAAGGCGGAAATGACTTTTGAAGTCGCTCAAACTGTATCTTGGCACTACCGATTCTGCATACCGTCTGATGCGCGGTACGCTGTCACGTCGAAGAAAGAGTCTTGTAGTTACAGTCATTTTGTGACACGAGCAAGAACAATGTTCTGGTGCTGTTAGCATCCAGGAGTTTTTTAATAGCTAACGTTATTAACACTTCCTTTTTCCGAGGGTTGTCTGCCATCTTGAATTACCCCATAGGTGTCCGGAACAAATTCATTACCCGAGTCGCTCGAGTTACACCGGGTGAGCAACACAGTATGTACTAGTATGCCGAACGCACCCTATGTTAACAACCTTCGTGTACCAAGGCCAGTTATTTATAGTCACGATTTTGCGCGCGAAATTATCAGCATTATCAGCATTTACGTCCTTTGTAAAAAAAAACAACAATCGAAACTGATTTCTCCACGGGAAAAATGGACTGGTCATTTTGCCGTGACGAATGAAAACTGGTTTTACCACAAGGGATGATTATGCTTGCAGCTGAAAATGGAGGGGACGCCTACATGTAACCAAATCAAGTTTTGTTATTAATAATGGTGCGCATTTTTATTTATTTATTTTTTGTGCACGCGTCAACTTTAAATAAAACCTAGTTCTGGCTACCGCCTTGGGAATTATATATTTGCCCGCCAATGATTATTCAAAACAGATCGCACACGTGGTTCGGGCCCAGCCTGGGAACTGTTTTTCATCGCAATGACAGTGTCGGTTTTCAAGAGAAACTCTTTTGCATGCCCTTCCTGACCATCCCTGACTCAAACCTTACTGCAATATGTCAAAATAAAATGGTCGAAATAAAAAGCAAATCGAAATCAGCGACCTGTTTAGGACAAGAATTAAAAAAAAATGTTCGGGAACGATCGGTAAATAAGAAATAGACTATTTTGTTTACAAAATAGCTAAACTCCGCCCCATTCTTTGACAACACAACTGATGATATGCATCGCTAATGAAATTAACAGCAAACATTGTCAATTTCAACCGGCGCGGATTGGATTTGTTCCAAACCAACAGTCGTTTGGTTATTGGACTCTATGATGCCAATTTTAAGAAGGAATGAATGTGTTTTCTTTCTTTTCTGTGAAAAATATTATCTTGGATTAACGAGAACAAATTAAAAAAACATGTACAATCCGTTGTGAAAACTTCTGGTAAGATGTTTTATTTTTTTTTTAATTTCTCATGTTCGAACTCCAACAACAAATGAACCCAGGGCCCTGGCCTTGCCTGGGACTGTGGGATAGCGATAAACCAGTCGCCATTTCAGCCAATCAGATGCTTGAGATTTGATACTGGTCTCCAATCTTAGTTTTATGAAAATGGGCCCTGAATTTGAAATCTCTAATCTCAAGCATCCGATTGGCTGAAATGGAGACTTGTTCGAGACTGGTCTCCAGATTTAGTTTTAAAGATCTCGGGCACTGTTTTGTGGTCATTTCAAGTAATTTTTTATTATTTGTGAAGAAAGTTTTACTTTATTTACTTTATGAACATATATTTACTTTTTCAGTTTTCAAATTCTATATGAAAAAGCTGTAATGCTGTTCGAATGGTGTGTTGTCCCACGTGTACTTAAACAAGTGATTCACTGGTGAAGAAATCGTGGCTTCCAAAGTCTAAGGTAAGCTGTCTTAAAAGTCGCGGGTTTTTGTCCCCCCACGAAGTGGGAGGCATATAAAGTTGCACTTGTCCGTATGACGTCCGCCAAATCTTGTGGAATCAACTCCTCCAAAACTATCAGGCGGCTATCTTTCAAACTTGCTCAGATGATCAAACAGGATGTGAAGATGCTCGTAAAAAAAAATAATTTTCCTGCGGCCATTTTTACCAGAGTTATAGCCCTTTGTTATTATAAATTCTATTGCAGCAGTGGGGGCATGAGTGTCCGAGGACTTGTGTCCATTTCAGCTGATCAGATGCTGAAAATTTGAGACTGGTTTCAAATCTCAGTTGGTTTCAAATCTCAGTTACCTAATCTTCAGCCCTGGTCTCTGATTCCTAACCCTTTCTTTCATATTATACACATTTATGGCACCGGTGAACAGTGGAGATCCAGATCAGCCGGCACCTCCGCAAATTATGCCACTGACTGTGTTAAAGAAGTTGAGTAACTAATTTCTTTAAGTACATGTATGTACCATCTTAAACACACTACAACAATCCGACATTTTGGTCCGTATAGCTTTTCTGCTGTGGGATTCAAACGAATTTAATTATGCATTTGTCTTTGCAGACTGATTCGACGGAGTTTGGTTTCTGCTACCACAAGACACAAATACGGACCTCCAACCTAGACAGACTTGCATCTGGAAGGACTTGCTTCAAGATTGGCAAGACCATTAGAAGTCCTGTGAGTCAACCGTTGTTACTTGGGATATTAAGATATTCTGGTATTTGGCATGTTCCACAGATAACAATTCATATTTTATTACGTCAGTGATGACGTTCGTAATACACCCAAAGTTATGGTGGACAGCTAAAATACCAGTGTTTCTTTTTATCTATCTGAATGACGTCATAGCCTTATTTTTTAAATTTTGATTTTGCGGTTTGCAATTAACTATTGAGTTTCTTAACACTTTCTGTTGATAACTTTTCTTGTCTTTTATTATCGTGTATACGTTATCTTTGAAGTAATCTAAGGACCATTAAAACTAGGAAATAGATCTTTCAATGTTTTAGGAGTTCTTTTATTATCATTTTCATTTAAATAGACGTTCTTTTATGGACGTAATAAACATTTAAATGTTTTGGAATCAAATTCATTACACAATGGGTAAATCCAACGATTTCTGTATACGGTCCTTAAATTATTTACTTTTTTTTTAGATTTAAAAATGCATATTTTACTGAAGTTTAGTAAGTTGGATATCCCCGTAATGTTGTCAAGTTACTGCCCAAATCCCTCGTAGTGTGATTAGACCGTATGAACAACAACTTACACCTACCTTCGAACCATGGCGTTCATGTACCACTTGGCCGCTCGAACCACGGCTTGCTCGTACCATCGAACCACAAATTATATGCTCGAACCAGGACTGAAATGGACCATTAGGCCTCTCGTACCACTGTTAGAACCACGACTTACGTGTAGCATTATGGCACAAGATGATAAAATTAAGTTTTGGAGACAAGTCTCAAATCTCAAGCATCTGACCAATCGCCATTTCAGACAATCAGGTGCTTGAGATTTGAGACTGGTCTCCAGGTTTAGTTTGATGATTTTGGGCATAGGCCTCCTGAAACTTGTTCCATTATTATTCATCAAACCTTGACCCCAATAGCTTTTAGAGAGGCCGTAAACGGTTTGTAATTAGTGCATATTTATTTTGTCTTTTTTTTTTATTGGTTTGAATTTTGTCTGAAGTCTCCAAATAAACAACATCAAAACTATAAATACAACAGGGCACAGGAACATGTTAGGAAGTGGACAATTTCTATATTTAAATAAAATAGTAGTTGTCTTAAATTCCAATTTTACGATCTACACCAGGAACTCAGCAAGTCAGGAGGCGCTCCACCCACGATTTACATTTACCATTCCGGCATTTCGAACCACGACTTTCTGGTACCAATAGGCCACGACAAATGTGTGCCAATGGGCCGCTCGAACCACGATCTGCACGCACCAATGGGCTTCCTCTCGAATCACAACTCACATTAACCATTAGGCCATTCGAACCACTACATCTGGCATTAAACTTCTTATGAGCCACTACCTAACATGTTCAGAAACAAAGGGTTCGGGACGATTCACTTCTGTATTAAGAAGTCTTTTAGTCTATTTATGAGCCCGAACCTCTCTTTCGGGACGATTCACTTTTCTTACAATAAAATTTATGTCAACTTATGAGCCCGAACCACGCGTTTCAAGCTTGGGTTTGGGACGATTCACGTTTCTATTGTCTTTAAGTAAACTTATGAGCCCGAATTTTGCGTTTCAAGCCTTTATATTTCGGACTAACATTGAAGCAAGTGCTCACCATTAATGGCGAGACTAGTGAGACTCTGACACACTAATGTAGTGAATCTTAGGCACATCTTTGCCGGTATGACGAGGACACAGCTTACAATGTATGGATTAAGGTAAGATTCTGCATCTTTTAGACGCTCAAATATGTGTCTCGCAGGGCCTCGGCAGCTGTGGGACGCTAATGAGAGCATTTAGATGGTGTAGACTAATTGTTCCTGTGGAGCTGACGAAAAGAGATCATAGAGATGGCACCTCTATGATGAAGAAACACGAGGTAGGAGCTTGATCTAACACTGTTTGCTGAGTTTGCATGTTGTTGTTTTGATATATTAAACATTACACATCGATAAAGTCCAATATGGGGCACTTTGCACCATGGACTTTTTATTGGAAGGTTTAAGGAAATAAAATTAGTGAAGCTGAATTTTAAAAAAAAAACCCACAACATACCCACATTTCACAACTCAAAACATTGAACATTAGTTTATGTTAGCGAGTTTCTAGCAAAGGTATCCGAAATAACACTTTTATTCCCATAATGTAAATGCATAAAATGTTCCAAGTGTTTCTTCGCTTTTAATACACAATAAATTTGTTATCAAGGATACCTGCTTAGTTTTTAAGGTTATGACGTCGTTCATTTTTGTTGTTAGATGCTTGTTTTACCAGGGTCACAGAATAAAGCTCGGAGAAGGAATTGGCAGACATTTGACTTAAAAATTCTAAAAGACGTACATTTTGTCATATAAATGATGATAATAAGTGTGTGTTTTAATTTTACTTTTTGTGAGCGCTTTATTCTGTGAGCATTTTATTTGTGAAGTTATCCCATCTTAGTATAAGTCGTTCCTTTAATTCTTTCTTTTTACTGAATGCAAAATATATAACTCGATTAGAGTATTTCGAATACACACCGGAGACTAGCAACTAAGGATTAACCGGTGTGTTTTAAGAAGACTGTAAACCGGATTTGATGTTTGTGAATACAACACCGGTGCCTTTTTTTGGAGACTGTAAATCAGGTCATTGGCTACCCAATACAATAATGTTATTTTTCGGCGTTAGCTGTCTAAGCTCACTTTTGACCTAGTTTTTCGACCAATGAAATCTTGTAAATAATACTCGTATTCTCTTATTATGCTGAGGGAAAATGAAATAAACTATTTCGATTGGTAGCTATTTACACCATAGAGGCATCTAGCAGGGTGGAGAGGTATCTAGTGGGATTTTTATTATTATGCAGCGGAAAAATCAAATAGATTATTTCGATTGGTGTTGTATTGGAGACAAACACATTTACGATTTAAATAATCAGTTAAGTCAATATTAATGGTTTAAATACAATTTTATATGGAATATTCTTGGGTGTCAGGTAAACACTTGCATACAATACACAGTGTAAAACGAAAGAGAAGTGTAGATATTTCTAATTCTTACTGGTTTCTTTCTAGTTTCTTTGATGCTGTTCGTTGTAGTGTAGTGGCTAACACTCTCGCCTCACAAGCGGAGGCCCCTGGTTCAAAACTCAGGAGGGACACTTTTTTTAAGGTTAATTACGTACAAGTTGGTAGATTTCGCTTTTATAACAGGCTGTTTGTATTTATTTTTATTAAATTTCAAGGACAATTATTCATCTTGAGTTCTAACTCTACAAGAGGTATTTTATTGAAACTGAATAAATGTAGATCAAGACTTAATGTAAGACATTGCTTCTTTAATCGACTTGTTTTCACTGTATGAAATTGTTGCATCAGCTTCAACATTTTTTTGAAAGACACTTTAAAATATATGAGTTGTCATGGTTCGGTCGCTTAAACTCTAGGTCATACTAAGAAGGCAGGGAGGGTTCGTCAACAGCTATAACAAGTAAAAATAAAATACTAAACTGTGTCTGCTTCGCCTCTCTGTATTTCTTTCTTTCTTATATACATGTACATGTATATATAAATCTTTTCCATCAACGCCGTTTATCTTTTTCGGCGTTAGCTGTCTAAGCTCACTTTTTACCTAGTTTTTCGACCAATGAAATATTGTAAATAAAACTTATTATGCAGCGGGGAAATCAAATAGATTATTTTGATTGGTTATTAGTGGGTCTCGTTAATGATTACCGTAACGATTTTTATATTGTGTGTTAGTATTTACATGGCACTTATATGTTCGGGCATTTTCGTTTTTAAAAGCGATAATTGTATTGGAGAAAAAAGTATTTACGGTATAAATAACCAGTTAAGTCAATTGATGGCTTAAATACGATTTTATATGGAATATTCATGGGTGTCAGGTAAACACTCGAGTACAATACACAGTGTAAAACGACAGAGAAGTGCAGATATTTCTGGTTCTTACTGGTTCCTTTCTAGTTCCCTTGATACTGATTGTTAATTTCAAGTCGAGATATTCAAATCGCCTTGGTGTAGTGGTTATCACACTCGCCTGTTAAGCGGAGGCCCCGGGTTCAATACTCGGGAGGGACACGTTTTTTAAGTTAATTTACGTAAAAGTTGGTAGATTTCGTTCTTGTAACAAGTTGTTATTATTTTTATTTATTGTATTTTAATAACATTTATTCGTCATTAGTACTAACTCTACAAGAGTTATTTTATTGAAACTGAATAAATGTACAGTTAATGTTAGACATTCTTCTTTAATCGACGTATTATCACCAGACGAAATTTTTGCACGCTCTTTATTTCTTTCTTTCTTATATATAAAAAATCTTTTCCATCAACGCCGTTTATCTTTTTTTAAAGATATTTCTTGTTTAAAGATATTTCTTGTTTAGACTGACTGTAAACTGGGTAGAGTTTTCATGATGGCGTGACGTGATTAAGAAGCAATCTTTCTGCCGTAATTAAGATGATTAGAAGAAGCAAGGGCCCAAGATCATAAAATCAAGATTGGCGACCAGTCTAATATCTCAAGCATATGATTGGCTGAAATGACAACCACATGCCATTACATCCAATCGGATGCTTACGATTTTAGAATTATTTCCAGATTTAGTTTTAAAATCTTGGGCATCATGAGTATGCTTAGAGCGTTACACTGGGATGAATTTCACAAATAAACTCTTCACATTTCTTGACACTCACACATCACGACACATTACACATTCAAGACACAACACACATAAATCTGAAACTAATATGTTTATAAGTTTTAGAATATTGCCGGTGTTTTGAGTCGTTTTAAGTGATGTAGAAGACTGCGATTGTTTCACGGCGGTTTGGAAGCTGAAGATTACAGCAGTCAGTGTTGTTTTACCACAAGTAAGTAATTATTGTATATTTAGGGATCTTTTAAATGCTATCCTAAGTTTTGAAAACTACTGCAATTGCTGAAGTTTTCAAAACTTAGAATAGCATAATCATTATAGGCCATTTCTGCTCTTAACAAATGAGCATATGTTACAATTTAATTATATTATGTTACCATTTAAAATTGTTAAAATACCCTGCCATCTGCATTTGAAATGGGGCTACAGGCATACTGATGTTTTAATTATTTTGAAGTAAATATCTCCAGCAATCAGGAGCGTACCAGCACCAACAATCTAAGCTTCTTGTCATTGTATTCCGCTTTTTTCTTCAGAAAAGTGTGACTGCAGTTCCTTTGACGTGCCCATAGCGACGTCAACGCACCCATGATAATTATGGTGAATATATAATTAACTGAATAACATTTTGTGTCTAGATCCTTAGGGTCTGGAAAATGGGGATCGCATTGTTTGTCTAATTTTATCTTCCTCTTAAGGTATAAAAACAAATAAGGGTAAATTTATTCGCGTTTAATTTTTGGTGGTGGTTTTCCGGTTTTTTTACGGTGTTTTCGGCTTTGGAATAGAAGGTTAACCTTGTGGAATCGGTGTTTAAGACGGGTGTATGTGTTTCCAAAACCAGTAAGAGTGTCGCGCTGTTGACGTTTGATGACATCGTAAGTACAGAATTCTTTTTTAATGATAACATTTTTGGGACCTTAGTTTTCCGAATAGGATGCAATCCAAGCACTTCATTAGAAAACATTTCTTTTTTGAAATGTTACCATGACCTGTCAAATATTTGGCTTTTTGAATAAACTACCAATTAATGTGGCAAGGTTATCATCATAGTAGATTAACAAATTGAGTTTATTCTTTAAACTTAAACTTTAAAGGCAAAATTCTTACATAAATTTCTTAGCGAAAATAAGCTTTAAATATTTTAGGGTACATGTTTAACAACTTCATTAAGTAGATTTATGCAAAATGTTCTTTTAATTCCATAGGAGGCTGTTCATACATCGTAAGTGCTAATTGACAAGAGAACGTGAGATGGTGAGTAAAACTACTTGACTATTTCAGTACTTTATGAGTTCTAACAACAACTACTAAATAGCGCAAGCACAGGCGCACAAACCAAAGTAAAACTCATTTATTTTTGTAGCAAAAAAGTGACAAAAAACAATTTTTGAAATTAAATAATTTAAATTTTTACAGGATCGATGATGTGATGGAATGGAATACCTTATACATTACAAGTGCCATATGAATGTCAGATGACGATGGTGTGCTGTGCACCGGAAAAGTTACCGTGTCAAGATGTGGATGGTTGCCTTTGTTACCGGAAAAGTTGTCGGGACTAGAAGCTACTGGTGGCCTTTGTACCGGAAAAGTTATCGAGACTAAAAGCTACTGGTGACCTTTGTACCGTAAAAGTTGTCGGGACTAAAAGCTACTGGTGACCTTTGTACCGGAAAAGCGACCAGCGATAGTGATGGTGAGTGTAATGAATTAAATATAACAATTAAATTTGTACAGTTATCGTGTCATGGTCTGGGCTAAATTTGAAAATATTTTTGGCGAAGTAATCACTTAATAATGTCATTATTGTCGTTTTAAAATGTTAACAAAAAGACGCTCGACACCAAAACTGTACAACATTTTTGTTGCAATATCTTAAGGTATAGGGTTTATGGTGATCGCCTTATTTTCTGTCAAATCCTATTAAGGTTGAGGTTTAAGGTTTTAGGTTAAG
>JAZAYU010000034.1:2427101-2502101 GCA_038501625.1 Corbicula japonica | reverse complement strand
CAGTTAAGATGTCGACCTCAGTTCTGTGGGATGTCAACAGCGAGCTTGGTACCAGCTGTAAAGATTCCAACAATAAACTAACTACAATTTATTTTGTAGAAAAAGCAGTTAAGATATCGACCTCAGTTTCGAGAGATGTCAAAAACTAGATTGCTAAACTAAACTAGAATGTTTTTTTATTACAAAGAGCAGTTAAGGCATCGAGAAGAACATACCTGACTGGTGTAATCTGTTTTACTCCCAAAAAGTTCAGTTCATTACTTTAGTGACTAGAATATTTTGCAGTGAGCAGTTAATATGCATCAAACAGGGTCAAATGTCATGATATCGACCACAGATCTAAGAGATGAAAACAGCTTCTTTGGTAC
This sequence comes from Corbicula japonica, assembly GCA_038501625.1. Classification (NCBI taxonomy): domain Eukaryota; kingdom Metazoa; phylum Mollusca; class Bivalvia; order Venerida; family Cyrenidae; genus Corbicula; species Corbicula japonica. The sequence continues at coordinate 2,501,733 of JAZAYU010000034.1, read as the reverse complement.
CAGCTGCAGTGACTCTAACTCCGAGCTTTTTATTAATCATAGTAATGGGATGTAACAGTAAGTAATTAAGGCATCAATCAGAGTGCTTAAACAATATAAAGCGATTACGGCTGCAGTAACTACTTCGACTGAGCGTAATAGTTAAATGCTGTATTCTGTTAAAAAGTGAAATATGAATATCGGGAATGGCCACATCCAGTAGACACAGCCTCCCCACACAGCCAAAAAGTGGAGGAAAACAATAATCAGTTTCAAAATAGACGTCAAAAACAATGAAAAAGGTGAAAACAAGAAGGGTTACCGCCTCGGAACGTAAAGCATAATTATATTTTAAATAGTTAATATGCGGTCAAATACCAAGACTCCGATAAGTTTTATTAAACTTGATGAGGTTAGCAATAAAGATTTCTTAAAATACATGTAGTGATGGAGAATATTAAATGGAATGAAATTTTAAAATGTCGAAAAATTTGGTTGTACACTGAAACCCCTTTAAACCGGAACCCCTTTAATCCGGAAACCCCTTTAAACTGGACAAATTGTCCAGTCCCAAACTTTTTACTATATAAATCACCCCTTTAATCAGGAAACCCCTTTATTCAGGAAACCAGACAAGAATTGTGGCCCAAATTGGATTTGTCCATTATAAAACACCCCTTTAAAACGGACAACATTAAAGTCTTAATACATTTTTAATGTTAACATTGAAATGTACGGTCCATTAAAAAATGTAAAATTTGAATTTCATTTAAAAATACACAGTAAATGAAGTTGATCAATATTGTTGTCACAGAAAGTTGATTAATTCACACCTGTATGAATTTGTGTATGGCTAAGGCATGTCATGATTGGTCATAATTGCTATGACAACAAAATGAGGTTTATTGAATGTGTTTTCATAACTTTTTGTTTAAATTATGACATGTGTGATATTTGGCATTGGGCTAGTGTATTTGTTCCAAGGGGTTATCCTTCAACACTATAATAATATAAATCAGTTGTGTAAAAATAACATATGAATTGGTTTGTTATTATTTCTAATTTTTAAATTTATCTTAGGGTAAAAGTGGGCTGATCATTTTTTGTAATGAAATAATGTATTTAACTTTTGTTAGTTAAAAGCTTAAGAGGCAATTATTTATTATTACTGATCATTGCAATTCTGTATAAAATATAGATCCAAATGTCCACATTTGAAAAAAGGTTGGAATCTTGTCCAGTTGTCAAAACCCCTTTAGTCCGGAAACCCCTTTAAACCGGAAATTTTGTTCGGTCCCGACCTCGTCCGGTTTAAAGGGGTTTCAGTGTATAACGATATGATGCTGTAAAGCTTGCTCAAGTAGTTGTCGGATCAATACGACTATTTTGACGTGTCAATTATTGATGACGGAAGTATTAATAAGATGCAAAATACTAGGAAATAAGTGTGCTTTTAACTTGTAAATCATTTAATTATATTTTATTATATTAGTATATTAAGATGAAGATTGTAGTGGTGTTTGCGGAACTTTATTGACGGAAGTTTGGTGAAGATCGTTGGTGGAGTTGGAAAAGATTCTGTGGCGGAGGTGAGGTGAACAAAAATTTTATAAACGGAAAAACAGTAGGTCGTTATTATTGTTGTAATAACATGTATAAATAATTTATATGTAATCTAAGTATTGGTAAAGATTGCGGTTGGATGGGCACAAAATCGGTAATGGAACTTGCTGAAAATTGTGGTAGAGATGGCAGGAGGTCGATGAATCTCGTGATTGAGTTGGCGAATACCTGATTGAGATGTTCTAAAGATCGTTGTGATGTATAAGACTTCGTGGCGGAGGTTTGGTGAAAAACATCGAGTCAACGAGGGTTTAATATGATTAGATAAGATTGGTATGCCTAGTTTAGATTAGTTGCTTATGAAAACTGTCTAATATTTATTAGAAAAACAGTGAAATATGCATAATTTATGAGTAAACGCCTCGCTGAGAAAACAAAGCCTCCCCAGTCAAAAAGTAGTAGCGAGCATGACTGGGTTTAACAAAGGCAAACAACTTGCCGCTGGCGGTCTAAACCAGGTTCTTGGGTGCAGTGATCTCGTACTTGCCCAAACAGGTTCTCAAACAAACAAGAACAAGTTGTCTTGGTGCAATAACTCCAACCCACCCATCAACTCGCAATATTAATGCGTGCACGTTTCGTTTGCTTTTTTCCGACGTAATTGAGAGTAAGAAGAAGTAAGTGATCAAAGAGATGAAGCGAATAAAAGGCCTGAACTTACAGCATTCAGTCTTTGGTCACGAATAACAGTTTTTCCCCAAAAAGGGGCTCGAACCAAAGTATACTGCTTGGTGGTCTAAAGCCACACAGTTGGCGTACTAGGAAAAAATAGTACGAATCAGACTATATTTCATGAAGCAAGGTGGCCGGAATTATATCCTTAGGTTGCCATTCATAAGTTGCATGCTTTCTGAATTTTTTTTTAACATGACACTTTTGTAGGAAATCAAGCGAAGTTTTTAGTGTTTCATCTTGCACAGTAACACAATTTGCATCGGAAGCATCGGCAGGGATTTGCGTCTTCAGGCAGAACTAATCAACGGTACACAGTCTGAATAAAGGTAACTTTACAACGGTTCGCAGTGTAAATAAAGGTTACTTATCAAAGGTACGTGGTGTGAATAAAGGTAACTTATCAACGGTACGCAGTGCGGATAAAGAAAACCTATTAACAAGTACGCAGTGCGGATAAAGGTAACTTGTTGGCAGGTAAGCAGTGCGGATAAAGGTAAACTATTAACGGTACGCAGTGCAGATAAAGGTATCTTATTAACAGGTATGCAGTGCGGATCAGGTAACTTATTAACGGTATGCAGTGCGGATAAAGGTAACTTATTAACCGGTAAGCAGAGCGGATAAAGGTTAACTATTTACGGTCGCAGTGCTGATAAAGGTAACTTGTAAACGGTACGCAGTGCTGATAAAGGTAACTTGTTAACGGTACGAAGTGCTGATAAAGGTAACATGTTAATGGTACGCAGTGCTGATAAAGGTAACTTGTAAACGGTACGCAGTTCTGATAAAGGTAACTTGTAAACGGTACGCAGTGCGGATAAAGGAAACTTATTAACAGGCACGCTGTGCGAATAAAGATAACTTATTAACGTGCAAATAAAGGTAACTTATTAACAGTTAGGCAGTGCAGATAAAGGTAACTTATCAACGGTAAGCAGTGCGGATAAAGGTAACTTACTAACAAGTACGCAGTGCGGATAAAGGTAACTTATTAACGGTACGTAGTGCCGATAAAGGTAAACTATAAACTATGTGCAGATAAAGGTAACTTATTAACAGGTAGGCAGTGCGGAGAAATAACTTATCAAAGGTGCGCAGTGTGGATAAAGGTAACTTATCAACGGTATGCAGTGCAGAAAAAGATAACTTATAAACAGGTACGCAGTGCAGATAAAGGTAACTTATTAACGGTACGCAGTGCCGATAAAGGTAAACTTTAAACGGTACGCAGTGCAGATAAAGATAAACTATTAACAGGTTTGCAGTGCGGATAAAGGTAACTTATTAACCGGTACGCAGAGCGGATAAAGGTAAACTATTAACGGTCGCAGTGCTGATAAAGGTAACTTGTAAACGGTACGCAATACTGATTAAGGTAACTTGTTAACGGTACGAAGTGCTGATGAAGGTAACATGTTAATGGTACGCAGTGCTGATAAAGGTAACTTGTAAACGGTACGCAGTGCTGATAAAGGTAACTTGTAAACGGTAAGCAGTTCTGATAAAGGTAACTTGTAAACGGTACGCAGTGCGGATAAAGGAAACTTCTTAACAGGCACGCTATGCGAATAAAGATAACTTATAAACGGTACGCAGTGCAAATAAAGGTAACTTATTAACAGTTAGACAGTGCAGATAAAGGTAACTTATCAACGGTACTCGGTGCGGATTAAGGTAACTTATTACAGGTACGCAGTGCGGATAAAGGTAACTTATTAACGGTACGTAGTGCCGATAAAGGTTAACTATAAACTATGTGCAGATAAAGGTAACTTATTAACAGGTAGGCAGTGCGGATAAAGATAACTTATCAAAGGTGCGCAGTGTGGATAAAGTTAACTTATCAACGGTACGCAGTGCAGAAAAAGGTAACTTATAAACAGGTACGCAGTGCGGATAAAGGTAACTTATTAAAGGTACGCAGTGCCGATAAAGGTAAACTATAAACGGTACGCAGTGCAGATAAAGATAAACTTTTAACATCTAAGCAGTGCGGATAAAGGTTACTTATTAACTTGTACGCAGTGCGGATAAAGGTTACTTATTGACAGGTAAGCAGTGCGGTTAAAGGTAAGCAGTGCGAATAAAGGTAACTTATTAACGGTACGCAGTGCCGATAAAGGTAAACTATTAACGGTACGCAGTGCAGATAAAGATAAACTATTAACAGGTAAGCAGTGCGGATAAAGGTAACTTATTAACTGGTACGCAGTGCGGATAAAGGTAACTTATTGACAGGTAAGCAGTGCGGTTAAAGGTAAGCAGTGCGAATAAAGGTAACTTATTAATGGTACGCAGTGCCGATAAAGGTAAACTATAAACGGTACGCAGTGCAGATAAAGATAAACTATTAACAGGTAAGCAGTGCGGATAAAGGTAACTTATTAACAGATACGCAGTGTGGATAAAGGTAACTTAATAACGGTACGCAGTGCGGATAAAGGTAAACTCTAAACGGTCCGCAGTGCAGATAAGAGGTTAATTATTAACAAGTAAGCAGTGCGGATACAGGTAAACTATAAACTGTATGCAGTGCGGATAAAGGTAACTTATTAACAGTTAGGCAGTGCGGATAAAGGTAACTTATTAACGGTACGCAGTGGGGATAAAGGTAACTTATTAACGGTACGCAGTGCGGATAAAGGTAAACTTTTGACAGTACGCAGAGCAGATAAAGGTAAATTATTAACAGGTAGGCAGTGTGCGGATAAAGGTAACTTATTAACAGGTACGCAGTTTGGATAAAGGTAAACAATTAACGACACAGTGCGGATAAAGGTAAATTATTAACGGTACGCAGTGCAGATAAACGTAACTTACTTATATGTATGCAGTGCGGATCAAGGTAACTTAATAACACGTACGCGGTGCGGATATAGGTTACATATTAACAGGCAGTGCGGATAAATGTAACTTATTAACGGTACGCAGTGTGGGTAAAAGGTAACTTATCAACGGTACGCAGTGCGGATAAAGGTAACTTTTTAACGATACGCAGTGCCGATAAAGGTAAACTATAAACGGTACGCAGTGCAAATACAGGTAACTTATTAACAGTTAGGCAGTGCGGACAAAGGTAACTTATAAGCGGTACGCAGTGGGGATAATGTTTACTTAATAACGGGTACTCAGTGGGGATTAAGGTAACTTCTTAACAGTACGCAGTGCGGTTGAAGGTATCTTATTTACAAGTACTCACTGCAGATAAAGGTAACTTATTAACAGGTACGCAGTGCGGATAAAGGAACTATTAACAGTACGCAGTGCGGATAATGGTAACTTAATACCGGTACATGTACGCAGTGAGGATAAAGGTTACTATTAACGGTTCACAGTTCGGATAAAGGTCACTTATTAGCGGTACGCAGTGTGATAAAGGTAACTTATTAACGGTACGCAGTGCGGATAAAGGTTACTTATTAACGGTACGCAGTGCCGATAAAGGTTACTTATTAATGGTACGCATTGCAGATAAAGGGAACTTTTTAACAGGTACGCAGTGCGGAAAAAGGTAACGTATTAACAAGTACGCAGTGCGGATAAAGGTTACTTATTAACAGGAACGCAGTGTGGAAAAAAAGTAACTTATTAACAGGTACGCAGTGCGGATAAAGGTAACTTATCAACGATACGCAGTGCGGATAAAGGTTATTACCAACGATACGCAACGCTAATCAAGGTAACTTTTCAAGGGATTTTCAATGCTGAGACGTCTTATAGGCCCCCGATCATAAAATTTCTTAAATGCTTAACTTAATTCTGTTTCTGTGCTTAAACTTTTGACTTAAAATGTCTAGAACATTAACAGTTTTAAATTCGATAATAAGAAACCTCTGTCTGTTCTGTTGTTACATAGATAAATTATATCATTGGGATAACGACCTTTGTTATTAAACTGCATAATTACTTTTTTTCTCCAGGTATTTTAGCAGTAAAGATTTTGATGTCTTCAACATAGGTATATACGGTAGGGGTCTCCTTTTCCGTTTGTAAGTCTCTCAATAGTCTTATCCAGAGCACGTTTCGCCAAGTCTTTGTTCTTTGAGCTTTTGACCATTCTAGGCAGTCCTTTAAATGTTGTTATCGTGGTTTCAAAGTTCTGATTGAAAATAACATTACTATTATCATTGTGTATGGTTGTAATGTTAATGAGTGGCCTTTATTTATTTTATCATCATCATCATCATCATCATCATCATCATCATCTTTATCATCATCATCGTCGTCATCATCGTTGGCAATCTTTGGTTCCTTTTCAATTTACTTGCTCTTAATTTTTTTCAATCTCAAAAATATTCTCATTTGAGATTTTACAATATTTGATTTTTAAGACAGAGCATTTAACAAAATTATCGATATTTCGCTAAAACATCATTTCAATGAAATTAAAAGCCAGGTTCTTTTTAAAAGAAAATTAAAGGCCCAGAACCTGGCAACAATGAGGTGGCTGGTAGCCACCAAGACCCCCGCTATAAGCGGATAATACTTCCTACTTGCAAAATCAAACAATTATTGAAATGAGTATTACATGAGAAACTATCCAAAATAACTTCAGAATATTAACGTTGGCGAAAAATAGACGGTGCGATTTTTCTAAACTCACCTCTATTCCAAAAAAAGTCTTATCCGGTACGGTTTTCCATTATATATTTTAAACGCGAGAAGTTTTTATCGCACAATCATAAATTATGTATCGATGGAAAGAGGACATTCATATGCATTTAATGAGAAAAGACTTATTTAATTTGAGCCAGTAGTGCAGGTAGAGAAATATGTTGCTAATTGTAGTCCGGAGAAGACTTTTGTCCATTAGCATAGTTCCGAATGCTAGAGATTCTGCCAGAAGAAGCAGCATCAGCCGTTTTACCACTAACACAAACACAATCTACACTGAACATGTAAGGTTACAGAATTTACAACAAACAGTGTTCGTCGCTTTCATACCATTTTTTCTGTGCAAATCAAGAGCGTTTTGTGGACAAATTAAGAGTGATAACCCAACCGTATTGGCAATTGTTTAGAAAAAGGCATGCGTTTTTATAATCACTTTTTCGTAAATTCTGTAATCATATACGTTCACAGCACTGCATTATCTATATTGAACTCCTATAGCCAGCCCCTAATTACCCATGATACCATCTATCATCCTATAATCCCATAACCCTAACATCGGCATATGCTGCTTTCTGATGACACTTGCGTTGACATGTTTAAAAATTTGGAAGCGCCTTGCCACTTGTTTTTGGACATTTAAGCTTCAGTACATTCTACATCGATACGTGGTTATATATTATGTATTTTATCACTGTAAATTCAATGTGAAAATGTAGTCGCGTTACAATTGTTTCCAAAAATAATTGTGACAGTGGAAAAATCAATACTTTGTGCTTAGATACCACAGTATGCATTTCTCTCGTATCAGTTAACGATTTCTATTCTAGTTGAATATTTTTGTGCAAGTAAGAAGGGGGACCAGGAACCATGGGTATTAATTTGAACAAGCAATGTGAAAGCATAGTCAGATCTTTGGTAAAAGTTTTGAAAGTTTAAATGTAACGGTATTTTTGGAAATAACCAATTTAATTCAACGAAAATTGTTAATAAATGATTTCTTTGATTTCAGGTTTTCGTTTGGTTGGCGTTGGGTGTTTTCTCTTAGTCTTTAATTAACTGTTTAGGTTATCAAGTAAGAATTATGGATTTTTAAAGGCCTTGTACTAGTTTCAGGTTCGAGGTTTACTATTACATAAAGCTTAACCAGGTCCAGCAGACGATCTTGAAAAGCTTCCACAACATCTCGGCCAAAGATCATAAAGCTAAATCAGGATACCAGTTTTAAATCTCAAGCACCTGATTGGCTGAAATGGCGACCAACCAGATCCTTAAGTTTCCATTCTCAGTTTTATCATCGGGGTCTGGTGTATGCCAATTATAAGTCCCCTAAATGTTTACCGGGTGGGGACTTTAGGTTTGCTCTTTGTCTGTCCGTCATTCAGGCAGGCTAATAGTCTGCATGGCTACCAACCATAGCGGAGGGTTGCTAAGGAATGAAAGTGACATCAAGTTTAGATTTTTCTTTTCATTAATTTAATTAAAGTATGTTTGTTTTACATACAAAATCGTTTTACTTTTACATAAATTTTGTTTTTAACACGCGTGTTATAAACGTTTCGTGAACTACATGGTCTTACATGCGTATTTCACTTTTTTAAAAGTAACGATATATGTTTAAGTCTTACACAATTATTTAATATAGAGATCAGCTACGATCAGATACGACCGTTTTATTTTTGAATATACTAGGTTGGCTACAGGGGAATTTCATGTCAATGTATGGCTCGAGAACAAGCACATTTCAGCCAATAAGATGCTTGAGATTTGAGACTGGTCTCCAGCTTTAGTTTATGATCGTGTGCACTGGTAACAGATCCACTCGCAACAGGAATAAGCTTACCTTAGGTGTGATTTAACCCTTTCTTCCAAATGATACAGCTTTATTGCTTGTGCCAACAGTTTAGATCCAGATCAGCCGGCACATCCGGAAACCAGTCTCAAATCTTGAGCATCTGATTGCCATTTCAGCCAATCAGATGCTTGAGATTTGGGACTGGTTTCTTATCTCAGTTTTATAACCTGCAGCCCTAGAATATAATGTAGGTCTCTGAGTTGCGCTGAACCTGTTTACCGTTGGCTATAGAGATTGAGATCCGAAATCACAGACCTTTCAGCAGGTGAGCTCAAATGAAAAAGTCGAAGTACAGCTTCCGGTAGACGTCAGAAAAGAGTTCCAAAAGCAATCATAGAAAATCAGTTGTTAACGATCATTTAAATTGATTGCTTTTAAAGAATAATCAGTAAAACGCTTTCTAAATGAAAGCAACAAAGGCGTACTGATATTATCGATATATATGATCAAATAAACTGCGTATTTGTAAGACATTCATAATGACGTCAAATGGCGGGTGAATAGAATCACCGAAAACGACCAAAAACACCGACTAAGATCGAAAACAACCGAAAACACCGAAAAAGACTGAAAAGTGGACCAAAAAACATTATTTTTGTATAAAAATACCACTTTTAAAATAAATGCCAATGTATAATTTATGTATAAATTCAATTTTTAATCGCATTCGGTCCCCTTTTCGGTCTTATTCGGTCTTTTTCGGTTATTCGGTTGTTTTCGGTGATTCTATGCACCGTCAAATGGCAATATTCTGAACGCATATTCTGACAACGTGCAAAAATTTTGAAGTATTTCAGTATTTTGAGGGGTGTATGTTTGCTTTATTCAAAATATATAACGCGTCGATAGTTTTACGTACGGGGTTTAGCTCACCTCCAGTGATCTCCCCTCGATTGTGTTTATCTAAAACATTGAACACTTTCGAAGATTTTGTTTCAACAAATAGAGCGCTCTATAGACTGTCTAGCTAAACTTTTGTGCGAATTTTAATTGTGAAAGTTATTAAAATGATGCCAAATGTGTTTTTTTTTCGGAAGTGGAACTAACATGGGAGATAGTATGCGAAATCCTGGAAGGATAAACACAGACATCGACAAAATTTTTTTATCTCTCTGAATCTGCCATATCCTTTCCGCGCCTGACCCTGTTTTCCGGACGTACGTCCGTAACGTATTTAAACGTGACAAAATTTTGACTTCCCAAAACCCGACCCTGTTTTACTGGAGGACGCCCGAAACGTATTTAAACGTGTGCTTTTTTCATGATTTTAAAACCCATAACGTAAATCTGCGTAAAATTTTTTAATGTCCGTTGATAATTGTATGTTTGAATAAAGCATATACGCTTTTGTCTGTTACCGGTATTCTACCTTTTAATGAAATTCGGAATTTTAAACATGGTAAGAAACCCGATAAATAACTGTAAAACCCGTTATCTAACGTTGCGGGCTTTCTTCTGTAAAAAAAAAAGGTGGAAACTGCATATCAAGAATAGTGCGTTAAAATTCCGAATTTCAACGCTCTTTTACGTAATGTGTGAACAATTCGGTTTATCGCAGGAAGACTGTAACGTAAAATTCCGTAAATTAATTAATCTAATTAAGTCATTAATTTTTATGCCATTGCAAAAAATGTAATTTTTAAGTTATCACTTGGTAGATATAGGTATTTTTAAAATAATGAATAACTGTTTTGGAGCCACTTTTTGATTTTGACAATGAAAGATGAAGAAACAGCAACACATGTAATTAGATTTTTTTTCTTAAAATTGAACTTTTTCAAATTACTAATTTTCTTATCAGATTATCTTAGTCACATGTATTTAATTTCTTACTAAATAATATTTGAGAGAAAGATCACATAGGGAAACCGGTATTTTTAATTTTTAAATTACCTAGTTTTCGCTAGGTAACAATCTCAGTTACAAGACAAATTTATGACAATCAGTGTAGAATAAACTTGCAAATTAACCACTGACTTGATTTCCCACCTCAGGGGTTTCACATATCAATAGATCTGTAATACTTATTTGACCACTGAACGTATACTGTCATATATTTAAATGAAGTAAAAGCACTTTTATAAGTAGTTTTAGTTCAATCAACACAAGATATGACTAGAAACTATTTGATTATGACCCCTTAAAAAATCTCAACAGGGTTCAAACAACCCCTGGTTTTCAAAAGCTTTTGAAATCCCTGCTTAAAAGACTCTTTTAACAAGCAAAGAACAGTCGCCGGCTCATTGGCTGTGATACATTTGTGAAGAAAAAAACATATTTAAAAGAAAATACAATTCTTATCCAGGGGTTCCTCTATGTGCTAAATCTGAAAATAAGTCATTTTCATCTCATTTTAGTGGATTCACAATCGGCCAAAAGTAAAGGATTAAAATGCGATAGACATGTGCACAATATTAATCACTAATATTGTAAAAATTGACCACTTTTTTAAATTCTCCAACATCAAAATGACTCCAAACTCAAAATGGTGGGGGAGGGGGCTGTTAAATTTGAAAAAAAAAGCTTGCATCAAAATGCAAGAATCTGCATCTAGTGTCCCTGAATTATATCTTCTAATAAAATAATTTTTGAGTTAAATGGCATATAAAGTGTTAATATTTCTGACTAGCAATATATTATATGCATTAACTTAGTTAGTAACTGAAATAGCTTTATGAAGTAGAGTAATTTCTGAAATAGATTTTAGTTGAAGATGATAATATTCATTAAGAAAGATTGTTCATGTCATTCTAAGGGGCATAACTAAAAATGATTGATATAGTGCCCCTTTCTGCCATATATATGCCTTTTATTGCATGTGCATCTAGTGTAGATCCGGATCAGACTAAATATTTGTGCCATCTGATCAGGACTTACATTGGTCACATCTTAAAGAAATAACCTTATGAATCTAAAATTAAACATTGCAGATCCTGATCAAGCAGCACGGAGATGCAGGGTGATCTATTTCTACACTGCCCATGCCATAAACTTAAGGTGCATATTATATGGTTTAAGGGTTAAAGTTAGAAATGGATTTTCTGTGCAAAACACAAGTATTCCATGTTTTATGTCTACTTTTTCCATGTAAGTAGACACAAATTATTATGCATAAGTCAGTATAAAGGGGCATACATGGATACAGCTTTTATTCCATGTGTGACAAGGTTAGACCATATCAACTTGCATATCAGTGGAGGCTGGTCAGAGTCTGTTCATGTTTAGATTTTTTAGATTCATGTACTTTCTGATCAAGCAGCGATTTCAGTTGCTTTTGAAAACCAGGAGTCATTTGACCCCTGTTGAGAATTTTCAATGGGTCAAAACCAGATCTTCACAAGTCATATCTTGCATTAAGTGATACTTACACATGTATTACTTATAATTAATTTGCAAGAGTTAAGTAAGTATTAACTTAATATTAAAAATGCAATATCCTCAATACTTATCCTCATTCTTGCAAAAGTAAACCACTTTTTAAAAGTTTATGTGCATCAAAATGACCCCAAGCTCAAAATTAGGTGGGGTCAAAAGTGGAAAAAAATCAAATTTGTTTGCATTAAGATGCAAGAATCTGCATCAATTGAAATCACTGGATCAAGATTCAAAGTGTGTGGATCAGATCAGATGGATGCCTCACATGCATTAAAAAAGTCTAAATAGAGTTGACAGATAACAGGGGGGGGGGAAAGAGTGTCTGTTAAGGGCTGTGCTAATGAAATGAATATAAAGAGCCCCTTTATCTGATTTATTAGGTTGGACACTTCATTAAAATATGATTACATTAACATAATGCTGACCCCCTGTGACATATTGTTATACATAAAACCAAGATCAAATAGCCTTTCACAGGGTCCCTGTGTAATTACTTTGAAAGTGGAAATAATAAAGAGAAATACAAAGAAAAGAAATAAGTTATAATAATATAAGAAATAAATATAATTTTGCTAACCCAACAATGTTCATACTTAAATTGACACAAAACATTTGTTGTGCCTCTTTCATTTACTAAATGAAATTTATAAGGCATTGGCATTGCTATAAAGAATGGATATAAAATTATATTACCATCATCAAGTTCAACTACTGTTAAGCATCCTGACATGCACTCCACTGTTTGGAATGAATCAAAATTTGTACTTGTGTAAATATTGAGTTGCATTACAACCATGGCTAGGCATTCTAGACAGTGATGCATTTTAATCCTGATATTGCTTGATCAAACTTGGCCTGTAATATTTTTGTATTTGTCCTGTTCGATTGCTTTTAATGTTCCTTTTTTCATTTATTACAGTAGTTCTCCTAAAATTACTTTTTAGCTCATCTGTCAAATAGTGACAGGGTGTACTTTTGTAATCGCCTTTTGTCCTGCGTCCTTTCACAATTGTTGGCAGCACTCTAGCTGCTTAATTTTTATCCGATCTTCTTCAAACTTGGTCAGAATGTATATCTCAATGATATCTAGGTCGGATTAAAAACTGGGTCATATGACCTTGAAAACTAGGTTACTAGGTCAAATTATAGAAAAACCTTGTCCGCAGTCGAGAGGTCTAAATTTTGGTTCGATCTTCTTCAAGCTTAGTAAGAATGTTTATCTCAATGATATCTAGGTCAATTTCGAAACTGGGTCATATGACCTTGAAAACTAGGTCACTAGGTCAAGTTATAATAAAAGCTTGTCTGCATTCTAGTGGTCTTAATTTTGGTCTGATATTCACTTCCATTACCATAAGATCTTTGTTCCTTTCTTGAAATTGCCATATTGCATTATGGGTTCCGGAGTTAAGTGCCAAAATAAACTATTTAGACCCTGTCTGCACAAAAGCAGCTTCATTTTCGATTTGAATTTAATCAGACTTGTACAATAATTGAGTTTATATAACATCTTGGTTCCTTTATTGAACCGGCTAGATTCCATAAGGGATTCCAGAGTTATGGCCATTGAAAGAGCCAAAGAAAGCTATAATGACAATTGCATTTGCATCCACTGACTCTTGAGCAGTTGTTGACAGGCGAGCGATCTAGGGTCCTATGGACCATCTTGTTAAATATTTTGACCAGTTTTATTATGAGTGGTTTTTGCATTTTTGCAAACATATGGCATGTCTTCCATAGGAGTTTCTTCATTCTGTTCAGATATTATATATTTACAATGGCTGGAATAAAACTGGAAGTCCTGTTACATTGCACATTAAGGGATTGTTTTATTTTGATTCTGTTACGCTCCGCTGGTTTCCAGCACTTTCAGTGCTTTGATTCAATTTGTTCATAGCATTCACCTTGTTTATTGCTCCTGTCCAAACTTCACTCAGCCTTCTTTGTGTTTGTGCCTAAAATAAGAAAACCATTTTGAACTAAATGTAGAAGATTTTTATCTTGCCTTGCATAGTTATTCCTTTAGTTTAATTTAAATACAATTATTTCTATGAAACTATTTGCTGTAAAAATCGAATTCAAGCCGTTTTTAAGATGAACATTAATTATGATAAATATTAAGTTTAGGCCGCTAGGCCGCTAACTTTACGCCGCCAGGCCGCTAGGCCGCTTACTTCACGCTGCCAGGCCGCTAGGCCGCTAACTTCACGCCGCCAGGCCGCTAGGCCGCTAACTTCACACATCTCAAAGGTTCTCTTTCTCGTTAATTGTTTGTGGCGTCCTATTTGAATTGACATACTTATAACAAACATGTTCTCTCTTTCGTCCTCTCTTCTTTTTCGCTGCGTGGGGAGGCTGTGTTTTGTGAGTGTGGCGATTCCTGATATGCATATATTACTTTTTTGCAAAATTGATAATTAGTTAGCCTAAAACTTATTTCTCGGAAGTCAATTTTGAAATTATCAACCGACAAGAATGAAAAGTAGCATTTTACCACTACTAAAAGATACAAAAAACACAACAAAAAACACAACACCGCCTCCCCAAAAGCGAAACAGTAGAACAGAATAATAATTAATCATGTGTCCCTAGACAGCACGTACAATCAACAAAAAAGGACTGTATGGGTTGTCGGCCAGCATTTTGCCGCGAAGACGATGGAGGTATCAACTAGGTTTCAGTATATGAGGGATAAAATAAAATCGATTGTTAAATGAATCTGCAATCAACGGGTGTTTTGGTACTTAACCATTTTGTTCTAGGTGTTCTATTATTTTCAACGAAGCACAAACAAAGACCATTAAAAGTTGTTTCGGAAAGTGTTTTCTTCCCGATTGATGATAAGGAATGATTTGCTTACGAATGGGAGATCACGACGGAGAGTCCATTAACATTTGTGTATCTTTAATTTCTTATGATACGAACTCAGTAGCAGGTCTTAATTATTCGTTGAGGTAAAAGAAAAAAAGGATTTATATGTTGTTTAATATATCTCGTGAAATAACAACAGCACAAATTAATAAAACACAGGATAAAACCACACTTAATAATTAGCTCAAAATTCACTGAGCTACAATCGAAATATTCGAGGACGATGGTTATTTCACCGTATAAAAAAGTCATCACTCCGTTCAAACATGTCTATTCGCCATATATTATAGCAATTATTCTGGCTATCCCAAGGTTCGGTGACATCAAAAAGGTTGGGAGACACATAGCTCTTGTAACCATAATAAAAGGTCAATATAGCAATTGACAAACAAAAGAATGCAACGTCAGGTTTGAACGCTTGCAGAAAGCATGGGGATGATAAGATTTATTATACATCTGAACGAAACGATCTTCTCTTATACTGAAACAAGAAACGGGTTTGAATGCAAACATAATACAAGAGATCATGACGTTAATTTGAAATAAAATAAATTCAATGTTTAGGTCATTTATAGGTAAAATAGAATCGAATAGTGTGCCATTTTATCAAATTAAAAAAAAATTGATGTAGTTTTAATGAAGCTAAATGACTTGTATGAAACAGTCATCAAAATATTAGGGATATGCCTGTTGCTAATGGAAAATAATGTGTTTGAGGAAAACAAGGTTTTATGACCTTATACGATGCTAAAAGTTTACTGATCAACTAACACTTTTGATTCTTGATGGACTTTTAACTTCCGAGAGAACTTTTTTTCAAGCACTAATTGAATGCTTATTGTCGACTGCGTGGGTTGTCGTCAGTTGGATTAGCTGCAGAAGCTGTTTCGAAGAAAGACATCTTCATTTCTCATCACGGCAGACATTATACAAATGCCGACATATACTTTATTCTGTACTTGATGTAATTTGATTTATTATGCAGTGGATTTCAATACTGCCCAGGCGATTGCGATAGCCAAAATCAATAATGCCTTGTCAGCATGGACATTTCATAATAATACCAAAAGGAAATTCCTTTTTGATATTTCTGTAATCACTGAAAACATTTTAACGATCATTATCTTTTGTACATAATATTATGACGGTGACCATAAACAGTGTCACATTACTGTCCATGGACAGGCTCAATCAAACCGAGCCAGCAATGTGTTGATATTGGTCGTGTTCTTTAGCTTTTAAAGTTCTTTTCTATGTATTTACAGATAATGGATATCAAAACGTTTACATTTTAAAATTATTTTACTATCACTTTCTTCCATATAAAAGTTTTTGTGGTGGTGGGCGAACAGTTTAAATCCAGATAAGCCGTCACATCACTAACTCTTGTCATAGAAAATAAGGAATCTAATTGCTCTCTGGTTAAAGAGAAAATATACAGAAGCCCATTAGGATCGGACAAATGTGTTTCACTTTTCAACTTAATCTCTTAAATTTTCAACATACAAAATTTTTCAATTTTAAAATATTTAGTTGAATTTTCAAAATACTCACTTAAATGTTTAGCATAAAAACTTGAAATTTCAACATTTTGACTTGATTTAAATGAAATTGAAATGCAAGTTATTATGTTGAAAAAGTGAAACACGAGAATAATCTGGCCCAACTGGGTTCCGTATTTTTGTTTACTATATGTTTGTAAGCCAAGACAGTTGTGTCATTTGCCCGATAAACCAAGTCTGTCTAAATGAATTTGTTATTACAATATCTTTTACAGGTTGTTCAGGTACTCTTTTACATGCAAATTGCAAAATTTCAGTTACGTGATAAAATTATATGTAGGTTAAAAAAGAAATATTATTCTTTATGCTTTATTTTGCAACAATAGAAACAGTACATGCGTTTGATCACGAAGATAAGAATTTTTTAAACAACCTAGCAATCACAACCAATGATGGGTAAAACCAATGTTCCAGTCGTTCAGATCGTGGTTTTAGATGCATTCACGTACACTTTTTTTCGACAACAGAGAATTCTTTATCTAGCTTCCATAAAAACGGGGCTAAATGACGTCATCATCTGCGCCGTTGGTTTGGTCGAAAGTTACGAGTGATTATGGTGCTTGAATCATTAAATTGAAATTCGCGGGTAAAAACCTAATCATTTCAAACATTCATCTTCAAAAATATCGTTTAATACAGACAATTAAAATAACTAATTTCAATAAAGCTCCCTTCATAGGTCAGCTGACATGCTTTTCTCAAAATGATTTTAATTATTTTGATCGGAAAGGCATCAAGACTCAGACAAATACGATTTGTTTTCACTGTGCTCCCATTTTCTTTTTAACAACCTTTCACCAAAGAAGTACTATCAGGAAAGACATTTTTAAACTGATCGTATGTGTTTCTTAAATATCGATATCCACATACACCTGTAGTAAAGCTTTTAATTGATACACATATACACCATTTACGTCTGTAAACTATGTTCATGATTCATATGACAATCCACTGAAGCATTCCCGGCTAGTCTAAGTTCGGAATCCAAGTATATATTTTTCAAACCACGTCGTTTTATGTTCTTTTAAATTTCTCTCCTCGCGTAACTCTTCGGCAGGGAAGAACGCTGGGGCTTCTTCTTTCCACGTGACCAAGTTGAAATATTTGCATAAAGCGACTCCTGGTATCCACAACAATGACATAAGAATAAGTATCGCAGCTAGAAGCTGGCACCACCATGGCCAGTGCTGATATACTACGACTCCCTGAAACAAACAAAACAAATATACAGATCTAGGGGGTAAATGTTGAATGAAATTCTTTAAGAAATTAAGCGAAATACGGAAACCAGAAAGATCAGTGAATAGTATTGTTCTATTTTAAAGCTTCATATACACATGAAACTGAATTTAGATCACATACAGTGAGCAGTTTTTTCCGGCGACGGTCTGAAGAGTATGAAGAGTATGACTAATTATCAGTCCAAAGGAACAAAATACACAGTGCTCAAAATAAGCATCATAATTAAGTGTTCTGAAAATGCTTGAGCACTTGAATATTCTATCCTAACAAACTTGTGGTAAACACAATGACAATTATAAAATACCTTTAATGAGTCCCATGTTTCATACAGTGTGCCCTTATGAACGATCTCAAATAGACTAGCCACCAAAATACACAACATAGCTATTGGACCAAGGTATCTCCAACAGATCATCCAAAATATATTCGGCCTTGATCCAATCATCAGTTCTATATCTTCTGCAAATCTGCAAGGTATAAAATAGAGACATGTTTCAATTACCAGGTAACCTGCTCTAGTTTTTGTAGAACTCTAACTTATTTGGTATTCTTCTAGCTCTCCCGGCGTTTAGTGACGTGTAATTTAGCGTATACTGTACATTGTTTTGAAACGCGTCAGGTTACATTAAAATTCACGTATCCATGTTTTTTTTAATAAATGAGCCTATCTCACTCGCACTGACAGACGCATCAACCCAATTTTAAGAAATCGGGCAAATATGAAATGACAGCATCACGAAATCATGGACACGGCCACCAAGGTGAATTATATTACTATTTTATATTAAATACATGCTATGCTTAGTTCAGCAAGAACATATTTAAACAACATGATCAACAAGACGAATACTCACTGACGAAGTCCGTATTTATATGATATAGCGACGCATTCCATGAATCCAATGACAAGAAGTGGAATGTTTGCACAGAAAGAGTCAAACAAATCAAACACGTAGGCGCCAGTAGTTGCCGCAAACGCTAGGGATATGATGAACGATATAAGACACGTGAGTCCTGAAATTCAAGTAACATGATTTATACATGTATGCTGAACCGATATTTCTGATGGTGTTTTTTTTTATTTACATCTAAAATAAACACGACGTATATTTCCAGCTTGAATGAAGACCTCAACATTCCACGAGACATGCGTTTGGGAAAAAATGGAGTCTATTAAACTTTTTATAAGAATAGGGCCTACTACTTTTAACAGATTTAAGTTCCATTGTGATTATATGTAGAGTTGGAAATCGACGCCGAATGCAAGATTTCCAGAAAGTGGATTCGTTTTGGGGCAGTCTTGAGGTAAGTACAATATAATTTTCATCTTTCTGGCAAAAATCCCCATACAATTTAAATGTAGCGTCATCGAAAGGGGATTCTATCAATCATTTCTTTGGCAAATCATAGACTCTTTGATTACTGCACTATATTATAACTGACTGCACGAATAAATGCAGATATTTTATATAATATATTCTACAATATTGAAAATAACTCTAAAATTAACTCTTAAAATATCTGCATCTGATTCATAAACACTTAATTTTAAGTTAAAATAATACAAATAAGGATTTGAATACTATGAAATAAATCATCAAAATCGCCGCTTCGTTGTTTTTTATACGCTTAAATTAAAAATAGAAGTATAAAATGTTAATGGTGTATGTGAATTTCTGTTGCCTTGGACATTGCTTTTGGAATGACGATCACCGAAAAGAATCAAATATAGCACAAAACAATCATTGCTTTGTTTTCCTATTTTCGTTTAACTAGTCATGCATATTCAAACCGCAAAATGTTTTTTTAACAGATCACCTTTTACTGGATATTCTTTTTCCTGAAAAATAAATTCCTAATATGTTATATTAAAATAATGATCATGTCATTACAATGAACACATTAAATCACAAGCGCAACACGGAAATTAGATGGTAGAAAACTAAAGTCCATATTAACGGACGTATTTAAACATTCCATGGTTTAAACACTAATGTACTGAATGGCTTATCTGAAATAAGAGTCAACAAAGAATCTAAAATAGTCAAGATGAAAGACTGATAAAAGGCAACAGAGACAGAATCAGATTGATTGTTGACTTAACGAACGTTTTCAATGGTATTTAACCATCCTCTTCAAAAATTAATTTTATTTCTCATTTTCCGATAAGCCGATAAAGTAGTTCCGGAAACAATTTTTCTGACTCCTTACAATAAATCAATTTTACTTGAATTGTATATGACATCAAAACATAGTGGTCAGTCTACTTTTTATAGTTTATATGGCCAGCGTTGTAATAGAACTCAATTTATTACAAGTTAATAAGTTCTTATTTTGCAGTAAAAAAGAAAAGAACGAATCGATCAATACATTTTATCTGTAAAGATAACAACCAAAAATCAATAACATATTAGTCGTCTCCGATTTTACTGAAATGTAGAGGAATGTTGCAGAATGATAACTGAGATGCAACGTGAATGACATTAAGTACGGAATATCTCACCAGCTAATATTTCTTTCCGTATTCCTGGGAAAATCATCATGTCGTTCAGACATGTCAACGCGCCCTCTAGTGTGCCAAACATACTGTCAAGCCCAAGGGTCAGTAACATCAAAAAGAAGAGAATTGACCATATTTGAGCTATTGGGAACTGGTTAATAGCTTCCGTAAACACAATAAATGCAAGGCCAGTTCCAGACGCCGACTGAAAAACAAATAAACAATCAACAAAATAAGTAACGGTCATATATCTTAGTACTACATTTTATTTGGGGAGAGGGAGGGGTTTCTTATTCGAAATGCGTGGCATGACTAATTCAAATTCAAGATTTCGTGGGCAGATACCTGTTATTCAAGAGCTAACCAAGGAATTAAAGAAATAATTATTTAAAATCTTACCCAGCAAAAACACCATTTGTTGAAAAAAACTCAGGTTGTTAAATTGACCCTTAATTTCTTTTGTTGAGTATATATATTTATTTAAATTTATTTTTGTTACAAATCTTATTAAGTGGGATCCCAAGATGACAGAACTGGTTTGTCCTAAACGAGAAAACAATGTGCGGAAGAGGACAGAATAGAACTTTGACAGTGAATCTTATACGAAGGGTGTTCAACATGTAATGCAATAGTCATACCAGGACTCATATTGATGAGTGAAAACACGTTATACGAATGTCTGCAAGCATAACATTTGTCAAACAAGCCTGAAAATTTCATGTTCCTAAGTAAAAAATTGAGGATTTTATAGAACTTTATATAGGGTATACTAGTGTATACTAGCCTAGTTTTCGGCTAAAGCAAGTATCATTGTCATAGTTCAAATAATAATATACAAAAAGTAAACTCCAATGCTTATTATTTTGAATACATCTTAAAGTAAGGACGTTCATACTAGTCCATTTGATTATAGAACTAAATCGATCTGCTTTTCTAGCTTCGGCCAACACAGTCCTAAACAGGGGAGGTAATTTTAGATAATAAGAAATGACAGGTGTTCTTTAAAACACTTATGGTTAAATATAGACTCAGAAATTTTGAAAAACGCCAAATTTGTGTAAAAGATAACTACTCAGGCAGTTTATCCATATATAAATTGTGAGATTCCAAAAAATTGTATAAATCTTAACTCTTAATCGAAAAAGTGTTTCCCTCTTGGACTTGCTAAGGCACCATCATTCAAGTTTTTGAAACTGATAATTTTAATAGTTAAATTCTACTTAAGTTATACAAATTATTTTTTCTAACAGAAATCACAATTTCTACAAAATAATAATTCAGAAGTAAGAAAAGATGATGAAGCAAACATGTTTTAGGTTTTTGCTACTTTATTGTACTCAAAACTGGTCAATAATTTTAGAGTATTTAGAGGAATGATTAAAACACGTTTAGTTATATGTAAATATCGGAAGTTTCACCGAATAATTTGTAAAATATATTCTCAGTACTAGGTTTATTTTTACACTTCCCACGAGATCATCTAAATCCGTAATGAATTTATTTTATTGTCGTCTGCGTTGGATGTTGTCAGTTAGATAAGATGCGATAGAAGCTTCTGAGAAAACCGTGTCTAGATTATGCATTAATACAGATACTTGATTCTTATTCCGTTATTGATGTTGTCTGATTGATTATGCACTATTTTCAATATTGTCCAACGTGATTGGGATAAACAGAAATGAATGTTGCGGTAGCCTCTTTAGGAATATCATAGTAATGCCTGAAAAGTAATTCGCATTTAATAGTTCTGTTACTAGAAATCTACATTTAACAGCTTACCAATCATAATTAAAATTCGTGACATCATATTAATCAGATGATATGGAACTTTAAAAGCGACCAAACACGTCAAAATGAGACTATTACCGACTCGGCTTGATTGAGCCTGTTCTTGGGCATTAAATGAAATACTACTGCCCATGCCGCTTAGCCTTGCGCTGAGCACAACTAAATATCTGCACAAGTAAACAGTTCATTTTTATTCCATTTTTATCCATTCTTAATGAAATTTTGGTAATGCACTGTGGAATGTTTGGCTTGTCCTTTGGAATGAACACTTGAATTTTAGCAGAATAGTCAGTACAAACATGATTGTTCTGTTTCAAGTTTAGTCAGTACTGTTATCAGTAAAATAATAAGTTACCAATGTCGTGCAGTGATGATAACGAATATCAGGGCTATCCGATCAACCTTTTTTGGTAGTTGTCCCGGTTAGCTCAATTGGTTACGTCGTCGGAATTGCAGGGATAGGCGGTGTCGCCGTGAGGGTGCGGGTTCGCTCCCAGGTAGAGGCAATATCTTATAAATGGGAACCTTCATTATCTAGATCTCTATATATGAGTGTGACTTTATGGACATTTCTCATAATTATTTCCTGGTCCGTTGGGAACAGAATTAATTAATTTCGTTCTATACAATTTCAATTTCTATAGAATTTCACCAGAATCTACGACACAGTGCGTGAGCGGTTTGACTGTTCGCGATATAAGACAATAAATCCACGCAAGTTGTGCTTTCGAGTTTCGGAAGCGTTCTCTCCTCCCAAGTGATTGATCCTAATTAAGAATTTATACGCGACGGTAATGCTCATTTAAGCCGTTGTAATGGAAAAGGCATTGCACATCCCGTAAGTCGTCTGTAGCTAATACCCCGTAATCTTAAAGAAGTAGAGCTTTTATAAGTGGACATTTTAATTGTAACCATGTCATAAAAGTACACGATAATATGTGCGATGCCAAACAATTCCAGAATATTTAAAGGTTTTGGAAAACAAAATGCAATAACAAGACCAAGCTGCCAATTTTTCGCAGTGACTGCTTGGTTGAGAGTTTACCATTACTAATTAGAGCACTAACAAAGGCTCCATATATTAAGCTTTTCAATTATAAATTCCTATATTGGTTTGTTCTGTGTTTAGTTTCTGCCTGTCATTTGTTTACAATTGGATTCTCTAATTTGTATTTCTACCTTGTTTCTTTTTTGAATTCCAGCATAAGATTTTACTGCTTTTCTTCTTTTGCAAGTTAATTTTAAGGTAACCATTTACCCTTAAAGATTTAACTAACGTAATTCAGCATCATATACTTGTATCAGCACAATGCATGTATAATTATAATATATTTATGTTAATCCACGCTTAACGGACATACGAATGATTTAAAACAAATATGTCTTACTCCTTCTAGAAATTGTTTAAAGTCGCAAGTCGTGTTCCCTTGCTCAATGAATTGTCCGAGCTGAAGTGTTTGGTTCGTCACATGCTTTGAAAGACATTCTTCAAACGACACAGTTGCTTTAAATCCTGAAAGTACAGGCGAATTATTTAAACATATATATTAATAGGCAGTTCAGCAAGATTTTCTTATTAAATGATTACTTGTTTGATTTCACGTCTCATTTTATAGTGACGTGGCAGTTTTGTGTCAGAGGCTGCCCCTTATACAGCACATGTGGTCAGCGCAGAAGGGTGTCATTGCCTTACAGAGAACGTGTTAATTAAATTAACCAATGTAACTACTCCGATCATTTCATTTTATTTTTTCTTGAAACGCGAGTATAATCTTCATTTTCAATTTTTTAAAACGTAATAGGATATACGTACAGTTTATTAAACGGATTGTTATAATTTCATTGCACTTTCGGTAAAAAGTGGTACCAAGGAAAAGGTGTAACCAAAAAGTCACAAAAACGGTCAGTATTGAATATGTTATCCGTCGGCGCAGATCAAAGATACATCAATGAATTAAAGATTCTAAAGTAGTTTTAAGGAATTCTATATGATTCTCTGAAGCGATCACGTAGCTCTTAGGTAGCAGATGTTGAAGAGTATTTGGGCACTGTCTTTAAATCCTTCGAACAGAAATACTGTTTACTTTGTGACTTTTGGTTTTGCCCACCAACTCTAAATGTCAATTGTTGAAATCCACACGAAGGGAAGTAGGGATTTTAATGAAAACTTCATAAAAAGAAGTGAAAATGTTCAATGATAATATGTTTCAATATCAAAGAGTATAATCGTATTGCATGCGGAGAAATTGAAATGATATGATCGATGTAGCTAGAAAATCTGCAAAGTGTATCAGCTTTAACACTTAAACTATTCATAAGGTAGACTATATTAAACATCAAATGGCGAAAAGGGAAATTTGAATGCCATTTAATATGAGGAAGTAAGAAAGGTCGCTTGAATTTACTTGAGTGCGATCAGAAGACAAGACTCCTATTTTTGGAGTGCACCCGAATATTAAGAGAAGTTAACAAGAATGCAATGCATTGGATTGTGTCCATGCTACCATCTATGTGATAGTTTCATATGAATATCATTTTACTATCAAGAGCATATAGTTCTAGATTAAAACTTAAACGTGGAATCAAATAAAGGACTGAGCTTAACAAAGAAGGATTAAAACGAGAAACCAAAACCAAGGATTGAGCTTAACAAAGCAGGATTTTAATCAAAGATGTCAGAATTCAAAGACGCTGTCTGTGAGAGACTTAAGTAATTTCCAAGAAAATCCATGTACGCCTTTGATGTGTGCCTTTAACCTTTTGGGATGCAGTTTCAAATGTTTCAGAAGTTTTATTTCTTCTCAAGTGTCAACGGCAGCTTTTTACGATGCTGCACTTCAATAATTAGTCTGGAGCACGTATGTAATGTCTATATCGCTGGTTACAGCTGGGTACCATGTGAAGATATCGATCGAAATTTTAATTCAGCTGAAATCCAAACTTTTCTTGGAAATGAAATAGAGGATATTTGTTTTTACCAGTGTAAGATAGAAATATATTTCACCGAGTGAGCTCCGGAATTGGTATTTTCACGAGTGGCGAAGCCACGAGTGAAAATACATAATTCCGGAGTTCACGAGTAATATATATTTCTATCTTACACTGGTAAAAACATATTTTCTTTTTATTTTATGCTTTTAGTTCAAACTTTGTGTGAATAAGACAGAAACATTGCATGAAATGGCGCCAAAACGTTTGTCTTCAACGTGACGTCATGACGTCATATGACCAAACTTGAGTCCGATTTCTAAACGTTCTCATTCGGAATGTTATGTGCGTTTGGGTACCAACGTCAAAAACAGTGAAAATAAAAATGATATTCCACTGTTTGAAAACAGTGAAATACCACTTTTATTTCACCGGGAAAATTCTATATTTCACTGAAAAGCATAAAATAAATATATTTATTGACGATGTTCTCACTAAAAACTGCATTAGATCATAAAACTAAGATTGGACACCGGTCTAAGATCTCAAACATCTGAGTGATTGGCTGAAATGGCGTTTTTCGCCATTTTAGCCAATCGGATGATTGAGATTTTAGACTTGTCTCCAATCTTAGTTTTATGATCTTGGGACAAGAATATACCTAGAATAGAAAAAACGACCACAGCTGTAAATATAGATGTGAGGAAGTCCGCTACAGATACAATGATAGCTTCTTTGGCAAAGTCGCTTCTGACGGGGCTGTAAGAGGACAGGGCGATCAGGCAGCCAAACGCCAGTCCAAACGAGTAGAAGATCTGTGTAGCTGCATCTAACCACACGGCCGGATCCAGTAAGCGTTTCCACTAGAATTAGACATGTATGATAAATGGATAAAAAGGAAACTTTGAAAGCCACCAAATATGAAAATATTGCAGGCTCGGTTTGATTGAGCCTGTTCATGGGCATTACTGGAAATATATATATCGCTTCTAAAGCTTTATAAATAAATCAGCAGTAAGTTTAAACAAAAAATAAAATGTTCGTACTGACGATTGTACGCCACATTTCTTTGGGCTTAGAAGATTCGTAAATATTTAAATAGCTCTCAACACGGAACAAAGCGGAGTGAGCAGTACATGTGTGTAATATGCATTTCCGTTTCTGCCCAGGAACATGCTTAATTGAACCGAGCTTGCAATAATTGCCGTGTTCAGAGGCTTTCAAAATTCCATTTTCATCCATTTGACAGTTTCTTGTGAATGATCGGACCAAAATCCAACTCATTGTATTTGTGATTCAAGAGATAATCTTGTCATTATATCTGTTAACTCAATAGCAGTAGTCCGATGAATTATCCTTACTGTATTTTTTGTTAACAGTGAAAAGTTCGCTTTCAAAAATATGGTTAAAATAAATAAACATCTATAAATTGTGCTTTACTTGCAAAATTTACAAAAATATTTCAACACGTTTCGGATAGGTTTCCTAATCCGCCTCACCAAATAAGTAACATATAATTACTTTAGCTCTCGTGTCAACCGCAAGCCTTATTTATTGTAATTCTAACACAATGTGTACTAATTGTAAAATATACTTTGCTTTTATCCATGTAGGGATAGTGAATAATATCCACAGATCTATTTAAACTCTTTTATTTCAAAACGTTTCGGCCATCGGCCTTCTTCAGTTGATATTCAGGCAATATCAACTGAAGAAGGCCGATGGCCGAAACGTTTTGCAATAAAAGAGTTTAAATAGATCTGTGAATTGTAATAAAGTAATAGTGCTGTTCTTCAGTGATATTTTATTACAATGCATTTCCTTGGTTGTTGTTCTGTAAAGAAATGTTGTTTCATCGAATGCTTGTTGCTTGTTTTATCGTTGCTAACACAACCATACGTGAAATAATAGTTCTTTTTATTTCAGACACTGACATTACATTTCTGCACAATCATTATTTGGTTTTAACATCTCACGTTAACCTGCAAATTCTGAGACATTCTTGTAACCATGGTTACCTTGACATAAAATTGAAAATAAAACTTTATTTCACGCAGTAATTAAAAAACAGTGTTTTTATTATTGCGCAAGATATAATAAAACGACCAGGAAAAGAAGAGAAACAAATGTTGCTGCAAGAAAGAAGAGAGTGATTCAGAAAATAATTGAGAAACCTTCAGCTGTTTATTCTGAATCTGTCAGCACTAAATATCGCAAATGGAGATAGTAGGACATTTTAGTAGAACTTAATTAGATTGCAGAAGCAAGTCTCTTGGAAATATGTAAGTCTGGTTTTCTCATCCACCGGTAATAAATATTATATTCTTCTTTAGAAGCAAATGTAATAATCACAAAACCACTGGCTTTAAACAAGAAATCAAATAATGGCATTACAAACCTGTGGAACAAACAGGTACTCCAAACCCTTTTCAAAGCCAGGCAATGTTATTCCACGAAAAAAGAAAATTACCAGCACAAGATAAGGGAATGTTGCTGTTACATAAACTACCTGAAATAAAACTGTCAGTATAGTAAAAAAAATTACTTCTTTGAAAGAATGTTGCTATTTTTTTTAAAATCAATAATACCTTTAAAACGCCATGTATCATTCATAACAATTATTTTTTAAAGACAATAAAGCTAATGAAATAGAGAAATACTAACTTCATTTAAATTGGAAAATTGAAACATTATGTGACTTTATATCCAAGGATTGAGATAAAATCGAAAGTTGTTTTTCAAACGATGTTGCTATGTCGTTGTATGTTGTATTAATGAACACTAACATTTTTCTGACCCTTAAAATAGACTAAAAACTTGAAGTCAACGTGTTAAAATAAGCAACTCATTCCTAATTTCTTCACAATCTCCTCTCACCTTTCCGGAGCTTTTGATTCCTTTGGCCATGCATAGAAAGACAACTACCCAGGCAACCAGCAGAGCTGCAGCCAGCTTGAGGTTGAAGCCCGGTTTGGAATCTATATTTGGCTCTATCTGTAACGTCTCTCGGTACCAGAAATATGACGTGGGTCCGCTCCTCTTGGAAATATACAGACATTCAGTGTTATAAAATCACAGAAAGAACATACTTTTTCGGCGTTAGCTGTCTAAGCTCACTTTTGACCTAGTTTTTCGACCAATGAAATGTTGTAAATAATACTCGTATTCTCTTATTATGCAGAGGGAAAATGAAATAAACTATTTCGATTGGTAGCTTTTTACACCAGAGAGGCATCTAGCAGGCTGGAGAGGTATCTAGTGGGATTTTATTATTATGCAGCGGAAAAATCAAATAGATTAATTAGATTGGTTGTTAGTGGGTGTTGTATTGGAGGAAAAACATATTTACGATTTAAGTAATCAGTTAAGTCAATATTGATGGCTTAAATATAATATTATATGGAATATTCTTGGGTGTCACTTGCATACAATACACAGTGTAAAACGAAAGAGAAGTGTTCTTACTGGTTCCTTTCTAGTTCCTTTGATACTGATTGTTAATTTCAAGTTCGTAAGACAAGTTCATTATAGTGTAGTGGCTAACACTCTCGCCTCTCAAGCGGAGGCCCCGGGTTCAATACTCAGGACGGACACTTTTTTTAAACTTAATATACGTAAAAGTTGGTAGATTTCGCTCTTGTAACAGGCTGTTATTATTTATATTTATTAAATTTCAAGGACATTTATTCATCATGAATTCTCACTCTACACGAGGTATTTTATTGAAACTGAATATTTTGCTTCTTTAATCGACTTGTTATCACTGTATGAAATTGTTGCAACAGCTTCAACATTTTTTTTGAAAGACACTTTCAATGAATTTATGAGTTGTCATGATTCGGTCGCTTAATCTCTAAGTCATGCTAAGAAGGCAGGGAGGGTTCGTCAACAGCTATAACAAATAAAATAAAATAACTAAACTGTGTCTGCTTTGCCTCTCTGTATTTCTTTCTTTCTTATATACATGTATATATAAATCTTTTCCATCAACGCCGTTTATCTTTTTTAAAGATATTTCTTGTTTAATAAAAAAAGCATAATGAAAGCGTGGGCGCTCTGTAAACATATCAGAAGTACAAAATCGTTAAAACATCCAGAAATATGTGAAGAGTCCTTATGGACATTTCAGAACGCTTAGATTCTTAAAAATGCAGAAAACACGTTTTATTATAAAGATTTCAGAACAATAGACACTATAAACATACCTAAAAGCACGGATTCTTTCTTAAAATTATAGATAACAAGCCTTTGTTACAGAAAGTACAGACTCTCAAACATTACAAAAAGCTAGTAATCTTATTAAAATCACAGAAAGCTCTGCTGCTTAAATGATGTTTAACATTCAAAGTAGATTTGTCTAATCTTAAAAAAGTAACAATAAGGCTATAAGTTATTTTATCATAGCACTTTTAACAGCATACAGCAAATTAAATTTACGAACATCATATACATAAATGTATTGAACTTTCCAAATTTCATATTTATACAGAAATATTACGTACCAGACACTCGTCATCAACGATAGTAATATTTCCATGGTGAACAGACGGACAGACTGACCAGGGAAGGGGGTCCTGGAAACTCTGTACCAGGTAGAGGAAGCACCACGCCATGATGGTGTTGTAGTACAGAGCTACGTTGAAAGCTACTACCACTGACGCCAAGCCAAGTCCCCCCAGGTATGGTGAAACCTACAACACGATCCTTGATTTACCACGGTATTGTTACGTGATTGGTATGTATAGCTGGAACTATTTGTTGGACATAGACATGGACCTAAGTCTATACTCCTCAAATATTGATTTTTATAATCGAAAGCTATAAATACGCTCCTTTATTTACCATGGTATTGTTTTAACTCACAGTGTTTTTCACTGACCGTTCCAAGGCGGTAACCCCCGAGGGTTCTATTTTGTCGTTGTGGTGATTGTTTTGAAATTGATCATTTTTATAACCAATTATCTTTTCTTCTATATTTTGGCTGTATGGGGGTGGTATATCTTCTGGATGTGGCCATTTCTGATCTGCATATTTCGCTTTTTAAATATATATTAATTATTAAATTGACACGTTTATCCTTATTCTTTTATTTCTCCAGAAGTAAAACATGTTACTGTCACACTCGAGACTCATAACTCAACAGTAATACATTGGGAGAACGTTCATGTTAATGAAAGGAGTGCTTTGCATAACCAAATTGATTTAGCCTCCAAATAGAACAGACATCAGAGCATTGTTTTTTCTAGGGATTTAGATGGATTGTGTTACTACAGATCGATGAAACAACATTCTGAAGCAAGGCAATCATTCGTAATGTTAGCAAAATTGTTAGAAGATGTTAATGCCATCCATCCCCTAAACACTATATTTTAAATATGTTTAATATTTTTAATAAATCCTTCTGATCTCAAACGCCAACAATATTTGTAAAATAGGAAATAGTTTAGTAAGCATCCCCCAACAGTTGCGAAGTCAATAACGATGGTTTTTCGAACTAAAAGGTTTATAGCTTCTGCTTTTTCAAATTTATCTGAATATCGTGTTTTAGTTTCTTTCTCGTGTATATGGCGTACCTGTACACAATTGATCTTTGGTTTTATTAAAAAAAAACAAATGAAAATACGTACACTCTACACACTTTTACTAACAGTTTGTACATATTATATAATAAAATCTAATTGATTCTCTGTTATATTTAAAGATATGATAATAAAATAAAAATAGATCTCATGTCATAAAATTTAAAATATGTAATTGTAGTTGTAATTAATGAAATAAATAATAACAAGGTAAAATGGGAAGAAAACATATTTACAGTATGTTTGGATGACTAAAAACATTGATTTCCGATCAGCTTCTACGATATTTTCGTCTAATGGCAAAGTTTCTAATTGATTACCTGTCAGTTAGACCATGTAAGTAAAAAATATCGGTAATGTTAAGACATTATTTAACAATTTTCAAATCATTATATGGGCGAAAGAAATATTAGCAAGTGCATCTGGTGGAAAAAGTAATCTGCCCGAGGATATAGCAAATTGGATTGAACCTTGGACAATTTTTATACACTTAGACAATCTCAATCCTGGAAGTTTTCGTAATTAATCTTCATGTTTAAATTAAGAAAAAAATGCCGTACGAGATTAATTTAATAATATATCACTAAAGTTACGGGGTTAATATGTGCCAGGATAAATCACGTGGGACTTATCTCCAAGTAATATCTACTGGCAGTGAATAAAATGTTACTACTTCATTAAAATAGTTGAAAATAGAACTTTGAAAGCCATCGAACACGACAAATATGAAAATATTGCAGACTGGGTTTGATTAAGTCTGTTCATGGAGGTAATGGAAATGCATAATACTGCCGACACCGCTTAGCCCCGGGTTGAGCGCAAATCAATATTTACACCAATTAAGAATTTTGATCCGTTCCAAACGATGGTGTGCTAACGGCGGTGGACATGGAAACTACAGTGCGGTATTTTCCGATTAATACCATTCCGTGTTCAGCGGCGTATGGTCCACAGATAAAAGAATGGGTTTGTCCTAAACGAGAAAACAATGGGCGGAACTAAACAGAAAAGAATTTTGACTAGGGAGCCTGTATATTACAGACTACGCCAAAGACAAAATTTAATAAGCAGGAAGTATACACTTGGAGGTGATTGAACAATATCCAAATATATATTGGCTGGGAAATTGAAACCACCCAACTTGAAACTGGCCGAATTATTATAACAAAAGTAATTTTAGAAGTAATATTAACATTGTAAATAAGTATCGTGATTAACGACCTTCAAAGGAAATAAATGATAACAGCACTGAAGGAATGTACGGAGAGACTTTTAACAGTCGCCACACGGCATAAACAAAGGTACTGTGATAATGAAATAGAAATTAAATGAAATTAAAAGTTAACAGGTTTTCAGAAGTCAATATTGAATAACGTTTTTTTCAGATAAGATTTCAGGGGTATTTATAACAGCAACATAAATAAAACAGAAAACTTAAACTTACATTAAGTTGGAGTATCTCGCTAAAATTCAGTGGTCGCAGTTATGTATTTTCATAGAGTCAATAAAACCAAATCTGCAATATTTGTTTATCTGTCATGAACAGTGGTCATACGTTGTAAATTATATTGCTCATTGTTATAGGATGACTATAGATTGTCCGGCATTCGCTCCATCAGGGTAATTTAGGAAATTGCATAGCGCTAACAGAATTAGTAGAAATTTTCTTGTTGTAGAGCTCTTAATGACATAATCTTTCAGCAAATGCAATAAGAAAAATATCAACGATGTCATAATGAAAAAAGGAAAATACAGTGCGATGAAGAAGGAAAATACAGTACGATGAAAAAGGAAAATACAGTGCGATGAAGAAAGAAAATACAGTGCGATGAAGAAGGAAAATACAGTACGATGAAGAAGGAAAATACAGTGCGATGAAGGAGGAAAATACAGTGCGATGAAGAAGAAAAATACAGTGCGATGAAGAAGGAAAATACAGTGCGATGAAGAAAGAAAATACAGTGCGATGAAGAAGGAAAATACAGTGCGATGAAGAAAGAAAATACAGTACGATGAAGAAGGAAAATACAGTGCGATAAAGAAGAAAAATACAGTGCGATGAAGAAGGAAAATACAGTGCGATGAAGAAAGAAAATACAGTGCGATGAAATAGGAAAATACAGTGCGATGAAGAAGGAAAATACAGTGCGATGAAGAAGGAAAACACAGTGCGATGAAGAAAGAAAATAGAGTGCGATGAAGAAGGAAAATACAGTACGGTGAAGAAGGAAAATACAGTGCGATGGAGAAAGAAAATACAGTGCGATGAAGAAGGAAAATACAGTGCGATGAAGAAAGAAAATACAGTGCGATGAAGAAGGAAAATACAGTGCGATGAAGAAGGAAAATACAGTGCGATGAAGAAAGAAAATACAGTGCGATGAAGAGGAAAATACAGTGCGATGAAGAAAGAAAATACAGTGCGATGAAGAAGGAAAATACAGTGCGATGAAGAAGGAAAATACAGTGCGATGAAGAAGGAAATCACAGTGCGATGAAGAAAGAAAATACAGTACGATGAAGAAGGAAAATACAGTGCGATGAAGAAAGAAAATACAGTGCGATAAAGAAGGAAAATACAGTGCGATGAAGAAAGAAAATACAGTGCGATGAAGAAGGAAAATACAGTAAGATGAAGAAGGAAAATACAGTGCGATGAAGGAAAATACAGTGTGATGAAGAAGGAAAATACAGTGCGATGAAGAAGGAAAATACAGTGCGATGAAGAAGGAAAATACAGTGCGATGAAGAAGAAAATTACATTGCGATGAAGCCCTTTATGTCACTGAGCTTGATTTATGATGGCTTAAGTGAAAATAAAAAATTACTAGCCTTATTTTATTGAGCGTGATTTTATCTTCTTGCAGTATTTAAAGCAAATTTTCTTTTTTACATTACATAAAAAACAAGCGCCAAGGATTGAACACAGGGGCTTAGCGTGCAAAGCTATCCTCATATCTAGTAGGACTATTATTACCAAAACTGCATAAAAACTAAAAATATACCCGGTCAGTAACCTTGTATAACCGGGGTTACCACTGTGAGGTTTTTAGAAAATAATTAAAAAATAATGTCAATATAATAACAGGAGATAGTACTTAACAAAATAATCTGATCGGAAGATCTTAAAAGACTTCCAGCTCCGATGTTAGTGTTTTTATCACGAGACATTCAATAATTGGAACTATGAAATCATACACTTAAGAGTTAGAATATGGATACAGATTACAGATGTGGCATTAAAACATGTATATGTCTACGTGGAAGAAGGTGTTGCTGATAAACACACGTGTAAGTCTGTAGCATTTGCAGCGGCTACCGTACGAGAAACGGCGTTAAACATGGTGCTATGGTTAGAGTTATCTCTCTGTGTGCTATAATTTCATGTCGGACATTACAAAATGAAAATTTTGGAATACCTGGTTCCAAGATCCTACAGCTCCTTTCCTCAGTCGTTGACCAACTGCCAATTCTAGGTAGAACAATGGAATACCCTCAATGACAATCATGACTGCATATGGGATCAGAAAAGCACCTGAAAGGATCAAATACAAGCACAAAGTAAATTTGATATGTCCATCTTTCAGTCGCAATTTCAGCCAATCAGATGCTTGAGATTTAAGAATGGTTTCCAGATTTAGTTTTCTGATCTTGGGAACATTCCTGTGGTTAATAAGAAGAACTCTATCAATTATAGAATTATGGAAACTTAATTGTTTCCCGCAGACATCGTTGCTTCTTTGAAGCAATCAGTCTAAAATAATTTGCTGTCAATAACTTTCCTGAATATACGTAAGCCAGCTTGCATTCTTATAGAAACTGGAGTTCGGTCGCAACATTCGATTTTACAATCAATAAAAAGAACATAGAACTATCTTGTGTTATTTCAGGAATGGTCGTGAATGCAAATTCAACGACAGCTTAGCATATCAGTAAAAGTGATGTTTCTTTAAGTGTTATTGTTTTTTTTAAAGGTTTCAGATAAGTGCCCATGATAGCAGTGAAACAAGGCTTTCGTGGATATGCGGTCTTCGAACCGCAATTTTAGGCTTTAAAACCTGCATGTGGGTCTGATGTCAAATATCAAGCATCTGATTGGCTGAAATGGCCAATCAGATGTTTTAGATTGGAGACTGGTCATCAATATTAGTTTTATGATTTCGGCCCTTGTTTCCGTCTACTTTCGTGCTGTGAGCGAAGACTGTGATTTCATATTTAGTACATGATATATTATTATCACTTCATATTTTTATTTTGTTTTATTTTGATTAATATTGTGTATTTTATTTTGTAAAAAGGGAACTTTGAAAGCCACCGAACAATACAAATACGAAAAATATTGCAGGCTCGGTTTGATTAAACTTGTTCATGGGCAGTTGTGGAAATGCATATTACTTCCAACGCCGCCTATGCCCGGGTTGAGCGCAACTCAATATTTTGATCCATCCCTAGCGGCAATGTGCACAAATGCTTCTGTTATATTATTAGCAAGAGACCTTGAAAATACAAAAATCATATGAAAATTTCTTTAAAGAAATAACTGAAATAAAGCTGCACTGTTTTTAATAGGTTTCCAGTTAAGACTGGTTATTCTAGACTGCAGTTTATAGCCCACGGAGGCGCCCTTATCTTCGATTTAAGAACATTTAGGTTTTTATCAATCATAAAATGTTCAGTGCGTGAATAAATTGTGACCAATGCATTAAACGGTGTGCTAAGTTTCAAATCAATGATGTAATAAAATGTATTGAGTAACGTTTCGATTTGGTCATAGATTTAATTGCGATATTCTGAGAGACAGGTCTTTTTCTTTGTCTATGATATTCTGTGAGCTCGTTCAGTTTTTATGCTATGCCATTCTGAGACAAAAAGACATAGTGACAAAAGACATGCAAACTTCAGGATATTCTACGATTCTCTGCATGTTGTTAGATTAATTTCTTCCACAGCTGATTCCTTTTCTTACTTCTTATGTACTTCGACACTGGCTGGCGTTAATGAGAGTTTCAATCGAAACATTAAAAAAAAAGAATAGAGACGATCATTTGTATTACTGTTCTTGCTAATTTGACTCTAGCTGCTTTATTTACAGTAAATTTTTGAGTTCCTAACCATTTCGCTTACAGTGAGATTAGTTTCAAATATTTTGTGTGTGTTTGCATGCGTATTGTCGAGTAAATGGAAAAAAGTGAAACAAAACATATCAGGAATAGCCACACTCAGATACAAAGCGTTTCCACACACCCAAAAGGCCGAAGTGAAAAGAGGGCTTGGGTTTTAAAAATGACTATTGTTAAATATGCACCACAAATAATGAACGTAAAAGAGAACCTTAGGGTGAAATAAGCAACACAAACAATGAACGAAAAAGAGAACCTTGGGGTTAAATAGGCACCACAAACAATGAACGAAAAAGAGAACCTTAGGGTTAAATAGGCACCACAAACAATGAACGAAAAAGAGAACCTTGGGGTTAAATAGGCACCACAAACAATGAACGAAAAAGAGAACCTTAGGGTTAAATAGGCACCACAAACAATGAACGAAAAAGAGAACCTTAGGTTTAAATAGGCACCACAAACAATGAACGTAAAAGAGAACCTTAGGGTTACTTCCTTTGAACGGTCAGTGGCAAAAAGTTTGTCACATGTTCTAGGGTGCGCCAACCTCACATTTGCCCAACAGGTTCTCATTTTAATAACAAGAAACATGTTGACTTCAAGAAAAAGCTTGAGTCCACTCATCAACTGGAAAATGTTGCATGCAAAAGCACACGAACGTATAGGTGAGTTGAAATTAATTCACCAGGACATTTTGTACATTTCTGTTCATATAACAAGCGGAAAGGAGAAAGGGCGAGTTTAA
The DNA here is from genome assembly GCA_038501625.1 of Corbicula japonica. NCBI lineage: Eukaryota > Metazoa > Mollusca > Bivalvia > Venerida > Cyrenidae > Corbicula > Corbicula japonica. The sequence continues at coordinate 2,465,280 of JAZAYU010000034.1, read as the reverse complement.
TGCACATTAGTATCTTAATTAAACTCCAGTAGCTAACGTTGACTTTTAATGGCGGTATCGATTCGGATTTTCTCTTTCGATAATTAATTAAGGTGCCTTATTGAAATCGACCGTTTAGTTAACTTATGCTCTCACTTTCTCTCCATTACTTGACAATGATAGGAGGCTATGGTTTCCGCAATTTCCTGTGATATTTCACTTTTTAATAAACAAAAGCAAAATAAACATGATAACGAAATGCAAAAGATTGACTTTTTAACAAGTTTGGAAAAAACGAAATTAAATTTTCTAGTAACACAGTCGTATTGTTATGCTCTTTCAAAACACTTGGGTATGACGAAATACGTCCTAACAATTCAGTCACGGAGCATGTCTAAATTAAAGGTTTGGAGTTCATTGAAATCAGGCCTACATGGTCACCTTTGCAAAAAAGGCTTTATTTGAAATATGCCGCACATCATTGTATCATTAAAATTCTTATAGTTTGGACCTTTACAAAGTTTATTCTGTATAGAATCAAAACCAAATATATGTCTCTTTTTCTTATGGAGAAAGCTCTGTAAAACGGAGAATTACTTAGGGATCGGGCGAATAACAATGATGAACATTAATGCCAAAATTGCCAATAGAGCCATGTATGTGATAAAAAGAAATAAAACTTCTGATAGCTGCTTCTGACGCAGACAGAAGACCGAAATAAATTCAGAACAACGTTTCAACACTCAATCTCATTTTTTGATATATTCTCTGACAATCAATTATATCCGTTCTTCCGGAGAGCCGTATTATTCTAGAACCATAAAATAAATCAAGTGTCAGACTGCATTAGCACGTATATAGTTGATTCATCAAGCCTGTAACATATCGAGCCGGGAAATTGATACTGCGTATTGTTTTTGAAGGGCTTGCAAATAATTAATCATAAATTTTCATAAATTTTTCTTTTAATACTATCAATTTCCAACTTGCTTTAGGTATGTTTAAACATATGGGTTGACATCAAAAGAAAATCCTATGATGTTCTTTAAAAATTTTTATTTCGCTTATTACTCCGAAGTTTGATCCATCCCACGATGATGTGCATAAAATGATGATTATGGAACATTCGATTCGGTATTTTTAAACTAAAACAAGCTATGAACAACGGCATATGGTCTCCAGTTGGTCTTTAACAATGTAATTGTTCCAACTTAACAGAACAGAATTTTGACAAGGGATCTTAAAGTGTAAAGCATGCATATCACGGCAAAACACTATAACTTTTAAACTAAATACTACATACTATTTTCAAAAAAATGCAAAGCTAAACTTGGGATTGATATAACAATACCAATATAAGTGGCCGAAATATTGAAACAAAACTTAAATAACAATGGGTATCCTGTCAACAGGCGGTCAAATGACCTAACTGAAATTTGAAAAAAGTTGTGAATGTGCAGTGAAACGAAAATATTGTCTTAAAATTATTTTCAATAAAATATTTCAATTGCATGCACTTAATTTTAGTGATTCTTGAAATATTTTCTATATAATTTGATATCTTGCTACATTTTTACAGCATCTTTGTTTGTGCCGTATGGCGGCTGTAAAAAGTCTCCCCGTACATTCAATTATTGCTGTTATCAGTTACGTTCTTTGAAGGTCGTTAAGCACGATATTAATGTACTATGTCAATAGTACTTCTAAAATTGCTTTTGTTTAAATATTTCGGCCAGTTTGTTAATGGGTGGTTTCAATATCCCAGCCAATGTTGATTCGGATATTGTTCAATCACCCCAATGATATATTTCCTGCTTTTAAAGGTTCCATGTTCACCGCCATATGCATACCATCGTTTGGGATTGATCAAAATTGTACTGTTTATTGGGGTAAATATTGAGTTGCGCTCAACCCGGGGCAAGGCGGCGTGGGCACTAATATGCATTTCCATTACTGCCAATGAACAGGCTTAATCAAAACGAGCCTGCAATATTTTCATATTTGTCGTGTTCAGTGGCTTTCAAAGTTCCCTTTAGTTCTTTTTAAAGTATACGAGTACATATTTGTCACCATTACTGAACACGAACAATTTTTATCAGATAAAACAGTCTCTATGGTGGAATGCAAATTATTTTATCATTTAACGCTCTATGTATATAGGGAGTGGAAAAAATAATTTACTCCAATCAGATTTTATTAATAAATGTTCCTACAAAAACTAGCAGGATTTCAGAGAAAGAAGACATAAAAACCCACTATAAATCCACAAAACCACCGAATTATTAACACTTATATTATTAATTGGTAGTTTTCAGATATAAAACTACTTATTTTTAATTTGCAATTAGTAAATCGGCAAATAATGTGATCAATTTCATTATGATATGAGGTAACTGCATGCGTCGGAAGTCATGAAATGGCGAACTACGTACATATACCGGCGCCACAAAAATGCAGACACGTCTATTTGATAATATTTTTCATATCGAGCTAATCCCTACCAAGCTGCCAAGCAAGTTTGAAAGCTATTGGATAAAAACAAAAACGCAACCGCCAATTCTGTTCTTCATGGCAGTTAGAGATAGATTCGGAAAGAAACAACTGAAAATTTCACATTAATCCTAGCAACGATATTAAATTTGGGTACATTCAGCTACGAATGGCCGTCATGCCATTGGTAAGATTCCTATTTTGAAGGCGTTGGGCAAGTAAATGTTAGACACATTCCATCAGTATCATTTCCACACATTCTGTGATTTGAATACGGCATTTGTTGTGAGTTGTTTCAAATCTGAATCGTAACAACAACTAAATTGACAAAGGATTTACGATTTCAACAAACTGAATTTCAACAATAAAGAAAAACACATTTTAAATAATTAACTATTTTTAATGTAAGTTTTTATATAGATTTAGCTATAAGTCTTTCTTAATTAATTATTATCAAATAGGTTTGAATAACCATCTTCAAAATCACATTTCACCATTTTTCAGAAAATGCTTTACATACCTCCTCCGTTCTTTTGCGTGAGGTACGGAAACCTCCAAACATTACCGAGTCCCACGGCATAACCAATCAACGACAACAGAAACTCGGCCCTATTGTTCCATGTATCACGCACTTCTCCAGTATGCCGATCTATTTTATTATCCAGGTCAAGTTTTAGTAGGTTTGCAGTTGAAGCTTCTGGGTTTATACTCAGCGTGCTCCCGAGCAGGCTGCCATAGGAACTGGGCGGAGATGGGTGCAAGCCGCGGTTATCATGTGGGCCTCCATCATGCCCTGCCAAGTGATTCTCGTGCAAATTTGGAGGCTCCAGGTTTGTCATTTCAACTTTATCCCAGTGGTTGCTCATTTTATTCAATTTAAATATGTGTGTATTTTTAAATTTCACATAACGTTAACTAAGAACACTACATACGCAACTGTAAACAAATACCAAAATAGATCAAAGTCAATATTATGTGTAAGATTGACCTCGGTAAATCACTCAAAGATATATCCCCGAAAAAGGAAATGGAACAAAACAGAACTTAATCAATGATGAGAACTAGATTTATCCAAATAATATCGTGCGAAAAGCTGATAACATATCGGAGCAACATCACGAGAACGAACGAGCCTAGGGCAAAATCAATCTTATTGGAAACTGCAACAGGTAACGCAATCTGTCTTCATACTTGAAACGTTCGAACGATCTTTTAAGGATAAGTCTTTTTATTCGTGTTTGAAATACGTCGTTGCAACATTAGGGGTTAAGAAAATCTTCTTTATTTTTGTATATTCGGTGTCAAAGTAAAGATTTTAATAACTTTATTTACTCCGCTTTTTTGCTCTGTGGGGAAGGCTGTGTTTTCTGGGTGTGGAAATTCCTGATATGCCTATTACATTTTTCATTTAACTATGTGAAAAATTACACGATGTAATTTTTGTCTATAATTATACTTTACTGGTTGTCTTCATATTTTTAACGGCTGTTTCTTTTCTCCGGTTGGCAAAACATTTTGTGTACTATAAACTGAAAGGATGACATAATTGATCTAAGTTACACTGTAGAACAGACATTTATTTCTTATTTACGAATGAGTTCAAGCACAGACTTGAGCTGAAATAGGTTGAATAATCACGGGGATTGATTTTACCCTGTAAGAAAATACTGCACTAAAATACAAACACAACTTGTGAAAAATTATTGATGTATAATTAAATGCCTGCAAGTCGCTAGGGATAGTTAAGCTTTCTGCCTAGGTTAAAAATAAATGTTGTCAAACTTGTATGCGTTTTTGAAGTTACTGGCGGTTAGATGGGTAGATTGGAATACATCAAACGAGGCAACTGGTATGTGTGTATGCTTAATGGTCAACAGGGTCCTGTTGTTCTGCGGGCTAAACTAAGCGACAAGTAAATTTCCAAGAGAAATAAGTACATTAGTATGCAATATGTTGAATATCTGTTATATCATTAGAAATGTATTATTGTAGTGTACATCATCTCTAAACTATAAAAGTGAAGAGAAATAATTTATGCGTCAATCTCCTTCGCAGAGTTGTCTTTCCATACACTTACTTTCAACTCTGCATAACGCTCAGTGTCAATGTTTTCGACTAACCAAAACAGGTTCAGTTTATACAGACAGATTTATGATTTTGAAAGCTGACAATACAAGTTAAGAACATGACAGAAATCTTCACTATGTTATATTTAAACCGAAGAAGCCAAAACTATTTAACAAGTAGTTGGTAAAGTATATTTGGAGGGTTATTTTACGCAGTGCATTGATACGCCGATATAAACAGACATGTAAAGATCGAAGAAATCGACACGATCGTTTGTTTCTTTGATGAAAATTTGGTATTACGCGACAAACAGCGTTAAGCCCTGTGGCATTAACAAAACGAGAGGGAGACTTAATCAATAGTTTGCCAGTAAGATACTGGAAACGTGTTTTTTTTCATTTCCATCCAAAACTTCAATAATAAAAAAAGAAAACCCAATGGTTGTACATGCCAAAGTTAACTCGTAATTTTGTTAATTGTTAGTGGTGTCTCTTTTGAAACTGATCATTTTATTAACCATGCTCTCTCCCTCTCTTCTTCTTGACTGTGTGGGAGGCTGTTTTTTCTGAAAGTGGCGATTCCTGATATGCATATTTCACCTTTTTTTCGTAAATGAGAAGTTCCTCTTTTTTGCTTATAATTGAATTTAATTATTTTATCGCAATAATCTCATCGTTATTCATTCAACTTAATATTTTTAATTGTTGCTTTCATTTTATAACTGAACATTGTCAATTTCATTATCTTATTGCAATTCATTCAACTTAATAGTTCTAATTGTTGCTTTCAATTATAACTGCAATTTATCAATGCTTTTTTCCAATTTAGAAGATTATTACTAACGAAAGAAATGCAAGTATCAATTATTTTGTTGTCAAGAAAACCGATTATTAATAAGCTTTTCATTCCGGTCTGACAAAAAGTTTACATGTTTAAACAGCATTTGCTACTTGTGAAGCTAGGTCCAAGATCATAAACCTAAGTTTTGAGATCAGTCTCAAATCTCAAGGATCTGATTGGCTGAAATGGCGACTGGTCGCCATTTCAGCCAATCAGATGCTTGAGATTTGAGACTGATCTCCAGCTAATGATCAAGGCCGTGCTATCGAAAGATTTCAAGGACGGGTAAGAAAAATTTACTTTTAATTAACAGAATCAAACTCGAGTCAGTTATTTCCCGTTCTCAGCTGTGTTCACTGCTTTCAAACGATCCTTATTGTTGTAATGTCTATATTTTGGATTATTTTGTTGTAATGTCTATATTTTGAATTATTGAATAAACGGCATGTATACGCTCTTGTTCTGGAAACTTAGTACATTGGTAGCACTTATCATAACCGCTAATGAACATCCGCAATAAGAAAGAGACTTAATGCTTTCTTTGCAACTCATGTGATCATTTCATTTCCAATTTGTCAGCAAGATACTTTCTTAACAGGGAGTGTTCGATAAAACGGTCAATTAATCCTTTGACCAGCATAGGCGGTAATTTGAATTGTCATGATTGCCTGTTAAAATTTTAAATTAAACCAAGCCGTCAGTACATATTGTTCTTTGATGTTGTTAGTGTAAAGCGGTTGAATTTTCACCAATATAGAGTGCATAAGTAAATTAACTTTTTTTCAGCAGCTAGTATGTATTTTTGCTAGAAATATTGTCTACGACACTTATTGAATGTTTTCAGATACTAATCAATCATTTTAGTTTCTGAAGTGCATTTTAAATGACATTTTCTCCAAGCAAGCATCAATTTAATAGAAGCTAGTAAAACGCTGTTGTCAGCCAGAATTGTTCAGAAATTAAACAAAATATTAAAAGCATCTTGTTAGATAAATGACACGCAAATGCATAAACAAGACTTAACAGAATAGTCTTTATCCGAAATATTGAAGATAATAAATCTTCAGTAATAATGCAAGACAGGAAAATAAAAGCAGTTTTGATAAAAATCGTATAATAGTATCGCGACAATAATGAGAGAAAAGATTTCCCAACATACTTAACGCAGAGACAAGAGTTTTAAGGAAACTTGGCTATATTGTAATTATTAAATAAACATTTAATAAATAATGCTGACATTATAAAGAACACATTTAAACTGGATTTTTTTTTTCAAAAGTATAACAATTACTAGGTGTACATGTCGCAGCAAAAATGAAGAAACTTTTTGGAAAGAAGATGTGCTAATGGCAAGGTAGGTCTATACGAATATCATTACTCCTTTAAGCGAAAACTTCTCTTTCGTATCAGTATAATTAAGAGGTGTACAATTACTATCCACAGGAATACTTAACTCTTGTTTCTCAATAAATGCATCAAAAACTAACATAAATAATGAGTATCCAGTAAGAAGAAATTGAAACGAGATGGTAAATAAACTTTCTTCCTTTTGTAAAAAGCTATGTGATTGTCAGTTCTTGAAATAGGTGAAAAGGGAACTTTGAAAGCAACCGAACGATATTGAAGATATTTTTAAGAAGAACACCAGCAGGCTACGCATATTCATTATTTCCCATTTGTTGTTAATTTTACAATTTTATTGACTCAAGATCTATAAAGGCATTAACATCACTTTCAGAAAGAAATTATAATAGATGAAAAGGGAACATTGAAAGCCGACGAACACGACAAATATGAAAATACATGTATTGCAGGCTCGGAAATGCATATTACTTCCCACGCCGCCTAGCTAGCCCCTGGTTGAGCGCTACTCAATATTTACACCAATAAACAGTACAATTTTGATCCTTCCTAAACGATGGTATGCATATGGCGGTGAACATGGAACCTTCAAATCGGTATTTTCAGATTAATACCATTCCATGTTCAGCGGCGTATGGTCCCCAGATAGAAGAATGGGTTTGCCCTCAACGAGGAAACAATGGGCGGAACTAAACAGAATAGAATTTTGACAGGGCATCTGATGATATAAATCCTGCATATCACAGACAACGCCAACGGCAAAATTTAAAAAAGCAGGAAGCATATCCTAGGGGTGATTGAACAATATCCGAACCTGTAAAGGCTGGGATATTGAAACCACTCATCTATAAACTGGCCGAAATGTTTAAAACAAAAGGCAATTTTAGAAGTACTATTGACATGGTACATAAGTTTCGTGCTCAACGACCTTCATAGGACGTAACTCTTAACATAACTGATTGAATGTACGGGGAGACTTTTAACAACCGCCACACGGCACAAACAACGCTACTGTGATATTGAAATAGATGAAAAGGGAACTTTGAAAGCCGACAAACACGACAAATATGAAAATATTGCAGGCTCGGTTTGATTAAGTCTGTTCATGGGCAGCCGCCACACGGCGCAAACATAAGAAATTATATAATTCTAACGTTATTTTTTGTTTGCAGTTTAAATACATGTTTATGAAAAGGGAACTCTGAAAGCCACCGAACACGACATGTACACACCATCGTTTGGGATGGATCAAACTTGGTACTGTTAACTTGTGTAAATATTCAGTTGCGTTCGGCCCGGGGTATGAGGCACGGGCAATTATATACATTTCCATTAATGCCCCGGAACAGGCTAATCCAAACCAAGCTTGCAATATGATTATCTCTGTCGTTTCCATTTCATCGATTCTCAAATAGTTGTCTTTACATATACATATGCGGTAATGCATTTCTACAATTCATATTTTAATAACGTTCTATCTTCATATAATTCATGAAATTGTTGACAGACTTTAAACAGAATTTTACATTCTACTTACAGCGTACCTGCACTGCTGAGCTTCGCATTTGCCCCATATGGAATTTACAAGCTTCATGTAAACTATGCTTTTAATAAACTTATATAATAGTAAACTAAGCATATAGTATCGGCAGTGTTTATTTGAGTCAAATAAGTTTGCCATAAAGAATTACACAGTGTTTGATGGAACTTTTAAGAATAATGATAACCGAATTACTTAGAAATAAGCAAATAGCTCGGAAACCAATCAATTATGTCTACTATAATCAGGGATCTAGATACTTTACTAGATTCCTGCTATAATCAAGTACCTCAGTGATTGGCGCAGATTAAAAAGTAAAAAGCTGTAAGACAATTCACAGTGTATAGAAGAAGTTGAAAGAAAAAAAATCGCGTTAATATCTGGAGCAAATTTTACCGAATATGCTTAGTACAGTTGAAAACGGTGGTATTCAAGCTCATGTAGTAAAATGGTAAAAACGCTAAAATTTTGCTGGGAATTTATTATGTTTCTGTGTTAATTCTATTTTAAGATTTTAAGCCTTAACCCAAAAGTAAATTAAGACGGAGATAAAGTTATATGGACAGTTTGTGTAATTTATAAATGCTTAAGTGGCATAGTCTATATGATTTAAAAAAATTGCTTTAGTGCAACCTTAATACTGTCCGTATCATTGGTTTTAACGTATACGAGTAGCTTCCGTTTAAAAAGCGTCTGCAAATTAGGCAGCAATGTCTCTAAAATTGCAATGAAAAAAGATAGAGGCACAACACTGACTCTAGAACAGTATAATTTGATAGTTGCTTTTTTAAGATTTGGCCAAAAACCAAGTAAGAAATCGCTGAGGAATGCTGGAATATTTGGGACCCTGAACGAGGGTGTGAAAACCAGTGGCAAATCGTCCCCAATGGCAAGATTCAAATCAATTGCCAAACGGCTACAATACAGGGATTCCGATAATGAGCTAGTTTTTACATCTAATTCAAAAATAGTCTTGCCAAGTAGCAGATTTGATGAAGTTATCATGCAGGCCCATGCAAGTGGTGGAAACAAGCATTGGAATTTGGCAAAAACAATGCTTAAGGTATTCTTCATGCTATTAAGAAAACAAAGCTATGTAAGATATCATCAAACAAACTTCTATTCAAAATGTGTACTGCCTACCAAGTTTAATTCTATCCTCAAATATTTCTGAGCACCTAGTACCACAATCTTTCATATTTATTCCATTTAAATTCATAGATAAACATGATAACTGTGGTCAGCATTTTCTAAAAGTTAACTCCCCTAATTCCTTTCTAAGAGAACTTCGAGTTTATATTTTAAGATTTAGGCCATGGCTATTAATTTGTTAGTTAATTGTCCTTAAAATTTAGAAAACTGTTAAACAGTTCAGATATGATCAATAGTAAAACCGGTCAACAAATTTTGACAAAACATTGAGGTGTTTTCTTCATACCATGTTAGTGTATGAAGTTTTTAACAGTGAAGAATAAAATGTGTTACCATTCCCAACTGCTTGAACATTTGATATGTATTTTTAAGCATTGTGAAGGGATTGTGAGGAATAAGTTTGTATTAAAAATCTCTCTGTTGTGGCTGAGACTTTAATAAAAATGAAAATATTTATTTTTATGGTAAAAAACAAATATTTGTGTTTTTTTTTAAATTATTCCATATAGGGGATGTGGAAACAAGTTGAAGTAATTTTTATTGGCCGTTTTTGCTATTAAAATGAAGAGATTATGATATTTTTTATTTTTATCAATGACAGTGCAATGATGACTGTAGACGGCCCTTAAAGAATTAGTCAGTTAGTTGCATTCATTGGATTTATGAAAAAAATCTTAATTGCAGCTTTCAGAAAAGTATACAATGGGTTGCAGACAATTTGGAATATGTGAAGACAGAGTTAGAGTTGTTATCAGAAATTGCAAAGAAGGGAGTTGTTCCCAGAGAAATGCAAAAACTGCTTTGAATGCAGGTAAATTTTTCTTTAACTATTTTTAGGATGAAACATATAAAACATCTGACTGTGTAAATATTCAATTGTGCTAGGCTTCATGGATAGTTATATTCATTTCGATTGCTATCTATGAACAGGCTTTATAAAACTGAATCTGCAATATTTTTTATATTGTCATGTTTAAAGCTTTTCAGTTCAGATTTTCCATCTGTTTAAAAAAATTCTACTTATTTTGAGTTTTGATCAGATAATTATTGAGAGATTTGGTTATTATAAATTGGAAATGATGAAAACCAAACTTAATTTGTCAACATGAAGCAGAAAAAAACAGGCCTGTAACAATTTACCTTTGGGCATTTTGGAAAATATTTTTCTGCAGCCTTTTTGTTTTTTAAATTGGAGAACGATTTGTTTTACAATTACTGACGAAATTAATTCATATATTAGATTAACTTTTAATCTTAACTTAAACATTTTTACAGTACCTTAAAATTGTTAAATGATTTCTAGGTGATACATTTCTTACAGAAGTTTATTGAAAAAGCTCTTTAAATGGAACCAATTTTGAAATTAAAATTTAATTTTCATCATTATTTATTTGTGTGTATTTAAGCAAATGACAATTGCCAACAGAAGGGTCATGCAGTAGACAAAAGCAAGACTTCAGCCAATACCAGTTTGACAACAGAAGATCTAAGTTCTACAGACATTTATAAACAAAACAGTTCAATGAATAACCTGGTTGCCTGTACATTAGTTAAGCTACAAAATGGAAACATAATAAACATACCATATATGACCAATCAGAATTGTCAGACACCTGCAAGACCTATCTTGCCAGTTATGATAAACTGGCAATCACAGCCAAGTGCTGTAAACTTGCAAGGATACACAATTAATGACCAGATTTACCCCAAAACTGTTACAGCTAGTAACATACAGGGTGTGGCAAATGTTGGTAGCATCAGTGACCAAAATCTGAGAGGAAACACAACTCTGTTTGCCAAAACATCAAATCGAGTACCTGTTCAAGCACAAATGGTTTCTTTAGCACACAACCCTATTTTGCCAGGGCAGATGTATCTTCTAAACCCAACTGCTGGATCAACACTGTCACTGTCTTCCAATGAAATAGCAAAGAGTGTCACGGAGGCCAAGGCCATGTCTAACTTACAAACCAACATGATCAGTGAACAACCTTTATCTTTGTTGTTTCCAAACAGTAGCCAGCAGAACTTGTTTGGAGAATACACAGCTGGTATAGATAAAGTTGAGGTGATTGACCTTACTTGTTCAGCTACACAGAGTCAAGAAAGTGAACATGAAGGTAATAATCTTTAAATGTAATTTTGTTTGTGTAATAATTTACTAAAAAATTACACAGCATTTTATATAAAATAAAGGTAGATATGATGCTAGCCCACAAAACCTCATGATAGTAAGTATGTACTATCCAATAAATTTAATCCCTGCCAAAGTTGAAGGGATATTGTTTTGGTGTTGTCCTTGCTTTAGTCCATTTGTTGATTCTTTAAATCTTTTTCTTCTGAAGCCATGATCTTAGTACTGGATGGTCAGACTTTGTTGAAACTTAGCATGAATGTAGATAAGGAAATGTTAATGATGCAAGTCAAATGCTGTCACAATCCACTTACTTATAGCAGAGTCATAGCCCTTTGTTACTAAATAATGGCCATTGTTGACATAAGGAAACTTTTTGTCTGGAGCATTGGTTTATTATGAAAACTTTTATATTCAATGGGAACGGAAATTGCTTGAATTTGATTTTTTTTTATATTTTTTATGTCTAACTTTATGTTCCTTTCAGCATACTTGTTCAAGTAAATGTTTCCTTATAAGAAAAAAGTTAAGAAAAAAAAAGAAAAGAAAAACAGTTGAACACATTCATGGTTCATATTTGTGGGTTGTTTTAAGAATCAACACATGATTTTGTATAATACTTGCAAATTATGGAAATGGAGTGGAGAGATCAAATGGTTGTATAATTACAAACATAAGGTTCCCATTTATCAAGGCTTTTTAAATTAATCAAGCAAAATCTGCTATATATCCTAAATTTATGTGGCATATAGTTGTTCTTCAATCATTCCATTGTTGCATCATTCTTAAAGATTGCTATGTCTAAGTTACAGGTAATAACTGGAAGAATACTGTTAGAAGGTCTCATTGGGGCAAAGTACAGAATGTATAATTTTTATGAGGGACTATTCCTAACAAAATTTTCTGCCCTTTATGGACAAACACCTATTTGGGGGCATAAAATGTTTCAAACAATATTCTTGTTTTAATAACTGCCTGCTTGGAAACAAGTAACAGCACTGCTTAGTGTCCCATTGATGATTTTTTCTTCAGATTCTGAGCCGATTGTAATCTTCAGCAGTCAAGAAGATCCTGAAGATGTGAGGATATCTCAGTCACTAGCACCTATACCACATCCAAAGATCTGGTACAGCTACCAAGGTTGTCCTCAAATTAATTTGTGTACCATAGTAAAAATAACTTTGCCTAAGCAAAATCAAACCTTGGAATTAGTTCAATATAATAATAATAATAATAACAAATAATCAAACTGTTCATTGCGATACAATTCAGATATCGTGATAATATTGTGGTACCCAGCTTCTGCCTACAGCCATTTCTCAGTAACTAGTTGGTAGAATTTCATGAAACTTGGAACAAATATGAAATAACATACTGTGATGATGCCCATCAAGCGTTTTTTTTTATCAGTCAATTTTCTTCAGAATTCAAACCCTTTCATTCAATGAAAAATAAAAAAAAATTCTGTCTGCAGCTATTTCTCGGTAACAAGCTGGTAAAATTTCATGAAACTTGAAACAAAAATGAATCAACATATTTTGATGATGCCCTTCAAATAAATTTTTGGATCAGTCAATTAAATTTTCTTAAGAGAAAATGTCCTTTATTTAATGAAAAATAAAAACAATGTGTCAGTCATTAAACTGTTAAACCATTAAAGGGAAATAGGGAAATAAAAGGAACTTGAATATTGGGAAAAATGTAAAGAGCAATAAGAGGATGTGCAATGCTCTATAAACCACAACTTTAGTACTTATAGAAATTTGCCCCTTTATAGATTTTATATAGAAAGCTTTCTTTACAACTGTAAAAGGGAACTTAATGGTTTTTGGAATATTGATAAAGGGAGCAGTGCACAAGAGCCATAACTCTACCTTTAGTGTTAACAGAATAATGCCCCTTTGAAGTTTTTCATAGAAAAGCTATAAGTCTTCATCATATCTCTACAACTGTTAAAAGAAACACAATGATTCTTGCAATATTGATAAAAGGCAATTATGAAATGAGCAATGGACAAGAATTATAACTTTGCCTTAAAATATACAGAATTATTTCCCTTTGAAGTTTTATTATACCAAAAGCTTGTCCAGAGCATATATGTATATTAATACTACTGCTAAAAGAAACAAAATAAAACTAAGAATAATGATAAAGAACACTGAAAAGATGTGCAGTGCATAAGAACCATAATTTTTCCTAAAGTGTTTGCAGATTTATTTCTCTTATTGTTTTATTTATATAAAACTATTGTTTTTTTTTCTATAACTACTGAAAGGAAATAAATGCAGTTTGGAATAATGAGAATGGGCAATGAGATTTGCAGTGCACATAAATCATAACTCTGCCTTAAGTATTTGCAGAATTATTTCCCATGTAAACCATGTTCTAATTTCTTCTGTGCATTTTTGGCTGTACTGGTAGAGTGTGTTTTCTGATGTGCATGTTTCATCTTTCCTTTTATAAGCTTTTACATGATTCTCCTCTCTAGTCATACATTTGGCCACTCTTATCATTTTCTCTTTCAGAACTTAAAGAGGAATCCAATGCCTATGATAGAATCAGGCAATGCATCAAGGACATGGAATTAGACGTTCGGAAGTCGTTGGCTGGCAGCTTCAATGCCACAGAGAAGTTAAGAAAAAGTAAGATTAAAAAAAAACACCATGTGAAAAGTTTCATTATGATCATTTTGCTTACCTCTTTTGTTGCACGACGGTGGCAGGGGTTTAAGAGTTTATAAAGGTTTATGGGGAAATCTTTTCTTAAAAGAACCTTGAAGCTCGATTCGTTTCTTTTATCCCTGTCATCGTGTTCTTGCTGATTTTACTCCAGGTGCTCTGGTCTCGGTAAAATCATTGAGTAGCCGCCCTTTGGCTTTGCAATAGCTTCTTGTGTTTTATATGTTTGTGAGCTTTTGCATGCAACATTGTTAAGCTGATGGGTGAGTTGGAGTTATTTCACCAAGACAACTTGTACTTGTGATACGAGAACCTGTTGGGGCAAGTGTGAGGTTGGTGCACCCTAGAACCTGGTTTAAACCCCTAGTGGCCAAATATTTTGCCACTTACCGTTCCAAGTCGGTAACCTCTCGGGTTTTCACTTTCGTTAATTGTTTGTGGCGTCCATTTTGAAACTTATTATTCTAAAAACCATGCTCTATTTTTCTCTCTACCTTTTGGCTGTGGCCATTCCTAATATGCATATTTCACTTTTTCACAGGCTTTAAGCTGGCCTGTTTACCTCATTTTCTCTACATTTCCCTACATTTATTCAAATTAACTTAAATATCCTTACATTTTGAAACTATAAAATAATATATATACTACAAATTTCGATTTTTCAGTTAGATTTTGGCTTGCAGCAAAAACATCAAACGCTTGGAGCGGCAACTGATATTTGCATTGTGAAAAATCAGGAAACTTTAATTGATAGAACGCTGTTCATAGTAAATCACGTCTTCAGGTTGCTTTAAGCCACGCCTTTTGTTTTTGCTTCAGTGCTAGGAGTATCAGTCCCACACAACACATTTTTCTTAAGTGGCGTACAGCTCCCATGTGACATACATGAAGGATTGTTTACATTCCATGTGTCATCCATTTAGAATAGCATACATTCCATGTGACATGAATTCAGGATTGTAAAAACTACATCTCACAAGACTTACCTTGAAAACTGAAATCTGTTTTGTCACATACACTTCGAGTTTCACCAAAATATATTTATCAATGATGTTCAATGGGAAAGGGGATATTCCAAAGGCAAATATTATGCTTTATAGTCAGGTGAAAATTAAATTTTCATTTTGATTTTAAGATGACTTTGACATTATCAACATTATAAGTAAAATATAACGGTTTTAAAACTTAGAAGTGTCAAAGATCTTTTCATGGTAATAAAAGCGCGAATGTCTTTTTATTAAGAGGGTTTAAGAGTTTATCACTAAAATGTATCAAACGAATGCAAAACTGAGTTTCTCAAATTGTATTTGATACATTAATATTTTTGTGATTTCAGAGATTGTTTATATACAAGAGCTAATTACTTCCCTGAAGAAACTGACGCAACACTTTAAGGACGGATGTGACTGAACATTGAAAACCATAAACATTTAAACATAGACAGTTACACTTACAAAATGATTTAATAGTTAAAGAGAAACTAATAATTCTTCTTATGCTCAGTAATTGAGAATGTGCATTCGGAATACTAGTTCACTCCATGACCAACCTGTTTTATTTTAGTTTTTGTATGTAAATACTAGTTCACTCCATGACCAACCTGTTTTATTTTAGTTTTTGTATGTAAATACTAGTTCACTCCATGACCAACCTGTTTTATTTTAGTTTTTGTATGTAAATACTAGTTCACTCTATGACCAACCTGTTTTATTTTAGCTTTTGTATGTAAATACTAGTTCACTCCATGACCAACCTGTTTTATTTTAGTTTTTGTATGTAAATACTAGTTCACTCCATGACCAACCTGTTTTATTTTAGTTTTTGTATGTAAATACTAGTTCACTCCATGACCAACCTGTTTTATTTTAGTTTTGGTATGTAAATCCAAGTAATGTTTGTAAACTGTGTTCCCGCATGCATTTTATATTTTGTATCTGAATTTTGAAAGTTGATAAAAAGTGCCACACATCAGAACGGTTTTGTATTCCATACCAACATTCTTTTTAAACCAAACTTCAATGTTAAAGACGATTACATTCGTATACATGTTGCCAAATCTGGTGGGCATGATCGGTCTTAATTTAAAAATTATTGTCATATTTGTTTGGTCGTTGTGTTTAAAAACAGTTACTCTATCAAGGGGGAGGACGTTAGGTAATTTATAGAAAAATATTAAGTGAGAAAAATGTTTGGCAGAAAACAAAATGGCGTAAATTCATCAAAATTTGATTAATTTCTGACATTTGTTCACAGTAAGCAGCTTTTTTCTATGTATTTTACAATATTATTGAGATTTGAAATCTCTCCAATAACATTTTCATCTGGACGCAATTCACTCAACGAGGCATCTGATTCGTCACCGTCTAAAAGACTCGGGTTTAAATACCCTTTAATAAACCAAATCATGTTTTGTCAAATATGAGTAAAATATGTTTACTCTTTATCGATCATCGAGTACCCGCCCATTTGGCTTTGCAATGTTATTAGCTTCTTGTGTTTTATATGTTTGTGTGCTTTTGCATGCAACATTGTTAAGCTGATGGGTGAGTTGGAGTTATTTCACCAAGACAACTTGAACTTGTTTTTTGATATGTGAACCTGTTGGGACAAGTGTGATGTTGGTGCACACTAGAACCTGGTTAAAACACCCAGTGGCAATTTGTTTTGCAACTGACCGTTCCAAGGCAGTAACCCCAAGGCTTCTGTATGTCGTTAATTGTTTGTGGTGTCTTATTTAATTGACATACTTTTAACAACATGCTCTCTTTGCCTCTCTTCTTTTTTCGCTGCGTTGGGAGGCTAGGTTTTGTGAGTATGGCGATTCCTAATATGCATATTTCACTTTTTTATTTTCGAATTTTCGAACACCTGTTCTTCTTCAAGAAAAATACAGAAATTTTGTTATAAATAAAAATAAAAAGCAAATTTAATAACAAAATTTCTGTATTTTTCTTGAAGAAGAACAGGTGTTCGAAAATAAAGAGTGTATTTTTTATAAAGGGTATGACCTGGGTAAGAATATTAGATTTTAACCCAGATATAACTGACTTCCCTTTTAAATTATGAAAATATTCATTTTGTATGATTCTTTCTTTTTTTCGTTTATTGTTATTTACTTGTTCGCCTTGAAATTATTGTGTCACAAGTTTCTTAATTCATCATTCATTTTTGATATGACAGTTTAATCATTCCATAAAATACAAATTAAATGGTCCCACATATGAGGTTGGAAAAAAAACGCACATGGCCAAAGTTGGTGAAAAACGGGTCCAAGATCATAATACAAAGATTGGAGACCAATCTCAAATCTCAAGCATCTGATTGGCTGAAATGGGACCAATCAAATGCTAGAGATTTTAGACTGGTCTCTATATTTAGTTTTATGATTTTGGCCATAGAGAATCTTCACTGAACAATTAAGTTTAAGCCCAATAATCTGAAACAATTTTTCATTAATTTTGTTAAAATTTAATCATAAACATTCAATCATTGAATTAATGTACACTTATTTATCAGTAAGTGGCTTACGTTTGATGGTCAAACTACTGCAATAGCCTACTATCAAACTGATAAAGATTTATTTCGGATAATACATCAATCGACAAAATAAAGGGGTGCTTCTTTTAAATATATGCTTTAATATTTTATTAAATGTAAGAGTTCTTATTCATGTTAATACGAGATTATTGCTGACTGATCTTCAACTGTGAATATATTGTTAATACGAGATTATTGCTGTCTGATCTTCAACTGTGAGTATGTTGTTAATCTAAATTTTTACACCAAAATATGGGTTTAAATATGTGTAAACTTAAACTGAATTTTAATTTTTGTGCGATTTCAAGAATTAACTTCGATTACAGGCAGAACAATCCTGTAAAAATACTATGTTTTGGTCATTGTATTAACAATTTGAAACGTTAGACATGTCATATGCATATAGTTAACAAATCACGGCATGTATGTTTCAGCGTTATCGCAAGATAATTTAAATTTTGAGTAATTTTTAAAACATGAGTGATTACATGTACTATTCAGATAATTAAAGGAGTAAATAAAGACCACAAGCATATATCAAAAATAAAATCTGTAGATAATTGAAGTGCATGACTATTAGTTTGTAAAAGATGTTATGTTATCTTAAGTGGTTAGTCGATAATCAAACCTTTTCAAATGTATTTAAGCCACATAGAGCTGGAATTGAAACTTTACCCCTTTTTCCAGAATAATAATTATTTTGTGACTATTTTAGTTAATATTTTTTTCGTTTTAAAATAATAATTTATGTAAACACATTTATATTTAATATGTCATATTAACCACATTTGTAGTGTTGTTCAGAAATCGATGCCTCAACCCATAGTGACAGGGGTATCCCCAAAGGAAGGACCTCCAGGAACTAAAGTCATTATCCGAGGAGAGAACCTCGGCAAAGATCAAAGAGATCTTACAGGTAGGTAAACACTCATAGCTATTGAGGCTTAACACCACACACCAATGACAGTAACGCCCCTCTATCAGTTCTACAATTATGATAGAAATGTTTTACATTCATAACAAGATAACAGAAATGTAGTAACAAGTTTAATCAGAAATATTACACAATATAGACAACTTTCAGAGTGATTATTTAAGAAAATGGGAAATGTCAGAATTGCGTGAGAACCGTGAGTTTTTTTAAATCTATTTTGATATTTTATTTGACAGCTATTCATTTTAATGGGTCTTGAAGTAGAATACATTTAAGAAACCCAGAGGAAATGATTTATTTGGCAAATTCTGCCACTGAGGTATAGAAATGACATAAGTTTTGTTTCAAAATCCGGTTCAGTTGGTGATCTAAACTACGGCAGATTCTAAACAATTCTTTCGTTTGTTATTCCACTACAGCTGTTTTGAAATATATAGTATTCAAACCCACGAATTATTTATTATTGATAGTGTTGTATTTAGGGCTACTAATAGATGAGGTAGAATGCGTGCTGTCAGCAGAATGGAAGTCCAGCAATAAGATAATAGCATTCACCAGCTCAGGAAAAGGCACAGGAGAGATCATAGTTACCACAAAGTCCGGAGGAACTGGGACATGTACAGTAAAATACCGTGGAATCTACAACCAGATAATCGGTAACTTTACTAGAGACGAGCTATAACCGCTGTAACAAGAACCACAAAATAATTATCAATTATATATACTCGTAGATAATATATAATTGTAAAAGTCATATTTATATTTTCTACAACAATTTACCAGTATTAGACAAAAACGCAAAATAGTTGCATCAGGAATAGCCACATTCCGAACACAGCCTCTCCAAACAACTAAAATGTAGAAAGGAAAAGAGACAATAACTTTAGAAGAAATTTACAAAAAAGAGAGCCAGAGGGGTTAAATGGTTATTACCGTTAAAGTGGCCAATTGGTTTTTAACCAGGTTCTAGGCTGCACCGACCTGACGGTTACCCCGTCAGGTTCTTACATGAATAAGCCTGTACTTGTCGCCCTAGTGAATTAGCTACAGCCCACATACTATTAGACAGTGTCGCATGCAAAAACATACAAAACACAAAACGTAAGTATCTAAAGGCACGGTGCGTCAAGCGAAATGGATAGGTACTGTAAAACTGAGAATAAAAACAAGTCTCAAATCTCATTTCAGCCAATCTAATGCTTGAGATTTAAACTGGTTTCCATTCTCAGTTTTATAGGTTAGGAATAGAAAATAGTAATATATGCATATCAGGAATCGCCACACTCACGCAGCGAAGAAGAGAGGAAGAGAGAGAGAGCATGTTTGTTATAAGTATGTCGATTCAAATAGGACGCCACAAACAATTAACGAAAGAGAACCTTTGAGGATACCGCCTTGGAACGTTCAGTGGCAAAACAAATTGCCACTGGGGGTTTAAACCAGGTTCTAGGGTGCACCAACCTCACACTTGCCCCAACAGGTTCTCGTATCACGAAACAAGTTCAAGTTTTCTTGGTGAAATAACTCCAACCCACCCATCGGATCAACAATGTTGCATACAAAAGCACACAAACATATAAAACATAAGAATCTAATAGCATTGCAAAGCCAAAGGGCGGGTACTCAATGATCTTACCGAGACCAGAGCTCCTGGAGTTAAATCAGCAAGAACACGATGACAGGGATAAGAGAAACAAATCAAGCTTTTAGGTTCTTTTAAGAAAAGATTTCCATATAAACCTTCATAAACTCTTAAGCCCCTGCCACCGTCGTGCAACCAAAGAGGTAAGCATAATGATCAACTGTAGATGGGTTAATCACCAGGCCTGCAGAGCGCTGTAAAATGTCATGCTGGTAACCTTTGTTTTTAAATTAACATATGGTTTTTACGAATAACCGGGAGGAATTAACATAGCCTTTTATCTTCTTAAGTTTATAAATTAAATTAGAAGAAACTGATCGAGATTCTACTGTTTGCAAGATTTTTATATAAACCTTCATAACCTTTTTAGCCCCCAATTTGACAATAGTTACAATAACTTGACTGAGTAAGTTTGAATTCCACAATGATTTTTGCCTGACAAATAAGAATTGATTAAAAATACGAATTAATGTTTTATGCCTTAGAACTTGATTGAAAAGTACGAATGATAAAAATGATACCGAGTTGAATAAAATATGCTGTTGTAGGTCCTCTGGACATTTCGGCTGTTTGGGTGGATGAGACTCAGACAGTGTTAAATAAACTAGGACGAAGAGGCAACACCAACCCTCTAGCAGTAAATGTTTATAATGACCCCCTTGGAATCGACAGTGTTGGAACGGTGAAATCACAGCCAGTAGAAAACATGGCGGAATTGTTTCCAGGGTGTAAGTTAGAACAATTCTATGCGTTTCTGCAATAATGCGATTATTAGACAAAAGCTGTTTTAGCTGTTTTAGCCGGTTTCGGTATATTCACCTTACAAAAGCTACTGTCCATTTTAGGACTTTTGGTTTTATCTCGATTAATTGTTCTTGCTTTATGATGAGACTATAAGAATGATTTTAATAACAATTGAATAAAGTTCAAATAACGAATTTGAAAAGTGTATTCTAGTCCTGTGTAGGGAAATTCAACTCGTGTGATCAGTTAGTCGCGGTTGTAAAAACATAGCTTAATTTGTGGTAACTCTAAGGTTTCTTATTTGTTGATTCGTATGTCGGCCATTAAACCTCTTTATAGTATGGATTCTGTTTTAACTAAAATATATTTTAATTCTATTTTGTGCAAATTTTAGTTGTTTTTTTTTCTAACTTGAAACTACATTTTTACCGTTAAAAACGCATACCTGTGTTATGCTAAAATTATGCAAAATAATAAGGAATGTTATATTCTACGTTCGAATAATTGATATTTAATGTGCGACTATGTAAAATTCTATTTGAGGTTCTGGAAACCTGTCACAGGAGAACTTTTCTCCTGCCTGGTACCTGCTCGAGAATCATTATGGTGCAAGGTAAGCGGCAGTAATATGACAATTATACATCAAAATAAGGATTTTTATAGTGTTTTATCAATCCAGCGGGCCGATTTTAAATACTCCAGCGTTCATAAATTTAAAAATCATGTCGACATTTTAACTCTGCGGAAATCTAACATTCCAATCAAAAAAAGTAGGAGATAAAATGCCTAAACAGTAATGAAGTTTTCTAAGAAAAACTGAAACCAAATATTAACTCTTTCATTTAACTTAAAAGATACCGCTTTTATGGTTGGATGGGGTCGGGATGGAGAGAAATCGTGCATAATCGTTACCTACTGTGAAGCGGTGCGCATGTCACGTGTTCGTGCTGAATATATATGTTGTAAATAAATTCACGTGCATATATGTCTTCGCACGTTAATTACCAGTTATTTTCCAAATTTCAAAATGTGATACATAAAACAAAATTACCGATATAAAACAGGTATTAGTTTCTTGTTTAAATTTGTAATTATGAATATTACTTACTAATTTGAATATTCGTTACAGCTTTGAAGGTCTGAAAGCCGGCTTGAACAACATGAAATTGAGTTCAGGAACACGTGCAGAGGGACCTATTGCCTTCGTAAAGACAAACATCGGCGCCATCCTTGATTGTCTGGAAAGTTTGGATGGTATGCAACTTGTTTTAGAATATTAGTTTGAACAAATTCTATGGCTTCGTTTAAACTACTTAAGCTAATGTTGGCATCTAAGCAGGTCAATCCGATGCAATTTCTTGACACTCATTCACCAACCTAAATGTTTAAAACAGTTTTAATAAAAATAAGCCAATGAGTTATAAAATGGACCTGGAACAGTTCAATTTCATATCAATTTATTTTCAAGTGTAATAAAACAAACTGAACAACAATAATTTGGATTTAAGCATTTAATCCTGGATATTTTTCTTTTGAGAGCTATAATGGTGAACTAAACTCTATGCCATCACCACTCTTAACTTAATCTCTTAACAGCATGCTCTTTGCAATTAATTTGTCGCACTTATAATGAAAATTTCACCCGTTACCTAATAGCATACAATACAGTTGCAATACTTCAGGTGTACAAGAGAATCTTATATTAATATGCTTTATTTGCTCTTCAGTAATAATCTTCAAAATGATACATAGTATGTTTTAATCGATAAAATAACCTTTAATGATTTTTCTTGAATATAAAAACACTTTGGTGATTTGTATTGTTTTAGCAATGTATGCCAGATTTACAGAGGATGATCTTCAAAGGGACGCGATGAACTCATTTGCTGTTACCCTCATGCGTAAGTTTTGAGCTTTCTTTTCTTGTAATTTAATATGTAAAATACTTTGTTTTATTTTTAAATTTAAGTGGTGGCAACCCTTTTTTGGACAGACAACTAGATTAATTTTTTTTGATAAATTGTCTTTATATCTTTAACAAAGAAAACATAAAACGCCTATTTCTTTGATTTCTCCAAGTTAAAACAAAAAAGGTGAAATATGCATATCAGGAATCGCCACATTCAGAAAAAACAGGCTCCCCACACAGTCAAGAAGAAGAAATACGACATGATAAAAAGACTCTGGTTGCATTTTCTAATTAAGTATCTAAGTTATTCATTTTAGAAGCAAAGTCCTCTGCAGATGGGTTATTTGACACTGTTCTAGGACGTAAAGATGAGGCAGATGCAACAAGAAATACCTTAACTGTGCTGCAAAAATTCAATTCAATGTTCATATTGCCTCTCAACATTGAAAGAAATATCCAGAAGGTAACGCTAATTTATTTCATTTCATCCGGATGTATTAGCTTGCTTTCAACGTTGCGGGCCATCTTTTATTCTCAGTTTAATCGTTGTGAATGTAATTACTTTGTAATTTATTCTCAGTTTAATCGTTGTTAATGTAATTACTTTGTAATTTACAAGCATCAAGTAACGAATTTTTAATTCAGTTATTATTTATAATTCTGTTAAAATAACTCAAAGACCACAGACACCGTAAGATACCGGATCTCTGAAAATATATTCATGACTGACTCGTATTTTAACTGTTAGAAAATTTCTTCTTTAAACAGTGTTAAACATGCACAACACAATTTATTTGTAAAAGGATATCAAGTACTTGTACTTTTTTGCTGTAAATTGGATATGTTGAAATAATAAAATATTGGATCAGTTTAATTGAAATGCCCAAATTCATTTTGGTTCTGTATTCGACTTCCCGGAATTAAAATTAATGATTTACAAATATTATATTATTTTCCCAATAAATCTATGTGAGGTGGGATCGGGATGGTTACACAAAATCTTCAAAAAATTTATGCATATCAGGAATCGCCACACTCACAAAACACAGCCTTTCCACGCAGCAAAAAGAAGAGAGGAAAAGAGAGCATGCTGTTAAGAAGTATTTTTGTTTCATTTTAGGGTAACTATGGTCTTGTCGTAGCTGATTATGTCAAGGCAAAATCTTTGTTTGCTAACACAGAGGTGAAGATTTTCAAGAAAGGTGAGTACTAATCAGCTTATTTGTACACTTCTAATTTGCTTTGTCTCTTTGATAAAATGATAACAGAATACCCGGTATGATAATTGAGGCACGCCACGGGAAAAGGTACCTTCGGTCATTTTTTGTATCATTTTTGTTGTTACTATATTTAGAAAGAACTTTCAAATTTCTATTATTTTCTCATAACAAAACAGCGATTTTGTTACATATTTTGAGAATAAAATGGTATTTTTACCGCATATTGCATAATAATTAATGTCGTCTGCTCAACTTTATGAGGTCGTTTCAAAGATTGACGTCAAATGCCCGAAGGTACCTTTTCCCGTGGCGTGCCTCATATTATGTCTTGGAAATTGTCTGTCATACTGAGATGGCAGAATATACAAATCGAAATATTTCGCGGTACATTCCAGCAGGATAAAGGAGTCCTTTATTCTTTCACCATTTGAATCTGTCAAGAATATTACAGTTTTACTGTGATGATATAATAATAGCAAAATTTGATGTAAAATGTTAATGAAATGTATAAATGTGTCCTTTGTTAAAATTCCATGTTGATGTGAAGCTCTAGTGTGTATGTTAAATGGGAAAAAATTATTGATTTTCCCCCGCAGTTTATGCAGAGATAGAAGAAAAAATTGGTGCGTTCCGGGATATGTTGAAAGCAAAGCTGCTGAAAGTACCAAACGCATTAGAAGACCAAAAAGAATACATAAAGTAAGAAACTATATTTAATCTAGAGAGGAGCTAGGGTGAAAGGATATATACGTACGTTTAAAGAGAAAAATTAATTTAAAGAAAAACAAATTTATAAAGAAAACAGATTGTGAAAGCCACGTTGCTTTAATTAGCTTAAGTAATTTTAGAATGCATACATTCGTAAACCGTGTATGGGGGTTGACTTTTTTTCCGGAGATTTTCCAATGTATTATGAGTGCAGTTTTTGTGATAATAGCGAAACTGTTTAATTGCAATTCTAGGTACCTTGCACTGTTAGAGGGTCAAGGTGATCCAGCCTGGGAATGTATCCAGAATCAAAATCAGTGGTTGATGACAT
Source organism: Corbicula japonica (assembly GCA_038501625.1). Taxonomy (NCBI): domain Eukaryota; kingdom Metazoa; phylum Mollusca; class Bivalvia; order Venerida; family Cyrenidae; genus Corbicula; species Corbicula japonica. Next base: position 2,440,013 of record JAZAYU010000034.1, on the reverse strand, counting down.
TACTTATAGAATGTAAGACCCACCATATCAATGAAAAAGATGATGTTAATCAGGCAAATTCGGATCTTGACACAAGTAAGTATTTTTTCAATTATCATCTGAATTTGGAAACTCGTTTTCTTTCTAATAACTGCAACGTATAAATGCAAAAAAAAAGCTTATTAATATGATATGATTTTTCATGGAGAGTTGTTATTAGAGAGTGGGATTTTTTCATTGAACATGCATTGAATTTTTGAGAGACATCTCAAAACTCGTAATCAATAATAAACAATTGAAGAATAGTTCATGGCGCATCTCATATCGTATAAATAGTGAATCATTTTTACTTATTCTTTATTAAATATCATATAGATTTTTTCGAGGGTAAACCGGCCCACAAATTTAAAACCTCAAAGATAGTGTCATGGTATAATCATACGTCGAATCCTGTTGGGGGAAATCTTTATCATTGATCTATGATATATTTTGGCTTCTATTTTTTATTAAGAATTTTTGCTATTTTTATTTCTGCTTTAGATTAGAGTTTATTAAATAACACACATGCATACTTTATGTCATTTTAAAATAAAGTATGCGCTTTGACTAAGTCTGCTAGTTAGATTTGTCTGAAAACTTCAGAGCTGGAGGTTATTAACCTGAGATTGGAAACCAGTCTCAAATCTCAAGCATCTGACTGGTCGCCATTTCAGCCAATCAGATGCTTGAGATTTGAGACTGGTTTCCATGCTCAGTTTTATAACCTTGGGCACAGATTGTCAAACTGATGAATTTTCATTTTTGTTCAGAAGAAACTACAGCGTTAAAATACCTGCTTCTGAAATCAATTATTTGAATTTGTTCTAGGTTGGAAAGTCCGCACACCACATAAAGTTCTTTTTTTAGAAGAGCTTTCAGATATGATGATGAAAAAATTCCACGAGTTTTGGAAATTGGGTCAAGCATATGTTTCTGGATATTTCACCGTCAGCGAAGTAAATCCCCTAACAATCGCTTTTCTTCATCCTGTTTAACCATATTCGTTCATAGAGCGTCCTGCTAAAGTACATACATTTAATCCTGTAATAATTTGATCGTCCAGTCAGATGTCTAATACATTAAAACCTTTATTGTTGTCAAAATCGAATAGAAAAAGGTGAAATATGCATATCAGGAATTACCACAATCAGAAAAACAGTCTCCCACAGAGAGATAGAGAGCATGGTTAATTAAATGATCAGTTTCAAAAAAGACACTACAAACAATTAACAAAAATGAGAACCCGAGGGGTTACCGCCTTGCAACGATCAGTGGCAAATCAAATTGCCACTGGGGGTTTAAACCAGGTTCTGGGGTGCACCAACCTCAGACTTGCCCCAACAGGTTCTCATATCACAAAACAAGTACAAGTTATCTAGGTGAAATAACTCACCCATCCATCGGCTAAACAATGTCGTATGCAAAAGCACACAAACATATAAAACAAAAGAAGCTAATAGCATTGCAAAGCCAACGGGCTTCAAAACCTTCAATAATATGAACATTAAGGCAATACCTGCATTTAAACCTTTATTGTTGTCAAAATCGAATAGAAGAATAGCTTATTATTTAGCAAACTCATACCATTTCGTATTTCAAAAACCATCTATCAACAAGGTAATGTTTCAAAGTCTCGTCTTTAGTCGCACATTTGTTCGTAATATGAACGTATTTTGTTGTTTGTACGGGCGTATTTAAGTTTCTCCGTTTTTGTTTTTTTATGAGGAATACAGTTGAAAAATACCTTAACAGTATAATTTTCAATGTTTAACAACATAATTTTAGGAAGAAACCACAGTAAGACCGGACACAACAAAATGCAATTTATTCAAGGTATTTGTATTTTTTAGCATCAAAACTTTTATATTTTCCACACGGAAATTTATAATTTTTCTCATATGTATGTTTTAGTGTTAAACTGATGTAATAATTTATTTAAAATATCTATAGAGAATTAAAATAGCAGATCGCATAGTTGTTCTTAAAGTTAATTCAAATACTTTACAATAATAGATGGAAACAAATTATCTTTGAAAATGCTAAAATATGTATATAGTTTAATTCATCTCATTCTCAAATCGATGCCTACGCTGATTCATATACCAATGCTGCCATTTCAAAATTTGGCCGTTGCCTTTGAAATTATTAGTGATCAGTAATGCAATTCGTCACCTTAGTGCATAACGGTATAAGTACCATTGAAATATGGAGGAGATTTACCATTATTGCACTAAGGTGTCGGCATATGTAGTTGGGAAAAAGTTTGTGTAGATTGTGAATAATCTTTTCGAAATTTACTTTCAGGAAATGATTACATCTATAATTAGGTATTTTTCAAATATTGTGAGAGCTGCGTTTCTACCTAAGACGTTAGGAAATATTTCATCCGAGACTCTGCAGGAGTACGGTGTGTGGCCAGACAGTAAAGACAACATATCAGGATCATGGTTACCTCAGTGTGTCAGATATGTCAGGTAAGTAATGGTTCCAAGGTAAAAAAAACCTGGAAAACAGTCTTAAATCTCAAGCATCTGCTTGACTGAAATGGCGACAAGTCTCCATTTAAGCCAGTCAGATGCCTGAGATTTGAGACAGGTCTCCAGTATCAGTTTTTTAACATTGTGCCCAGGGTTTCGTTTATATTTTTTAGCCAAGCTACATTTATGAGCAGGAACAATAAACTTTTAAATGCATTCTTCAACAGTATTTTATTTGTCATGTTCGGCTGCTTTCAGATATATTGAATGTCAGTTATTCTAAATGACGAATATGTTCCAATTTTGCAAACTGCAATTTAATTATAGCGATTTAATCGGCGATGTAACAAAAATAACTTGCATATTTTGTGCTATCAATATGTAATAATAATAAATGTTCAGATAAAATTGTCAGCATTTTTTAAAATGTTTTCTGCAATATTAATGATTGTTTCAAAATAGTCTGGTTTCAAATTGAAATATTTTGACTTGCAAGACGTATTGGGCTCAGTTAAATGTTATTTATGTACACTTCAATATTTTGATAATTATTGTTTTCGGTGGCATTCATTTTTTCCATCTGTTATTATTTATTTATAGATCGTGTGGTCATTTTCTTTGTGGTCTGGAACTACCCGACGACTGCCAGGAGGTGCTCCGGAAACTGGCCTTCGATATGCGGACCAACTGCATGTTTATAAGATTCAATCAGGCTATCTCGGGTAAGACTGATTACATTAATTGCAAAAAAGGTTTAAGATGTGTTCAAAAGAATGCGAAAAACTGACGTTAGAAAATGCTTGAGCATCATATTTGATAGTAACTTTGCAGTTTTTGAAAAAAACAAAAACATGTTTTTGTCCTAAGTAAAAGTTTTCTAAAAATAACTGTCAAGTTAAAATGTTAACTAAATTTGTGTTAATGGTGTGTGGATTTGCTTAAAGTTCTTATTTGAAAGGACCACCACTTAAATTATCCATATAATGAGATAAAAAGTGTTTTACTGGTAAAGATTGCTTTGTGTTCTTGCCTCCGAATACAAATATAGAATAACTCGAATTTATTTTAATTATTTGTTCAAATAAAGTTAATTTTAAAGTTTAAATATTGTTTTTTTACTAATTTTAGGTCGAAAAAGTTTTGCGTATGACAGTATTATTTTCTTTACTAGATAACTGACGTTTATGTTAACTCATTTTTTGTGATATTTTTTTTTCATGCTTAATTATGTCTTCTTATGTACTTCAAATATTGCCATGAACTGTTGTTTGGCTCTGAATATTCTTTCTATTTTAAATGCAATTAATACTTTTACACGACTTTTTTCCAGATGTGAAAACTTTTCATAACAAGGAAACCTGGATGTTGAAACTGGATGATGAGTTTGGTGGAAGAACACAACTAGTGGGTACCACATGTATAATATAAAATAAAATAACTCAAAAATTGTGTGTACATTAAGACAACTCATGAAAATGGTGTTTTATTACTGAAAATTAAAATTGTGTTATTTTTTTCGCTTTACCCCCATTTCTTAATAAAGTTCTTTGCCGGTTTGAGTATCTTATACTTTTACTGGTAAATAAAAAATGCCAAATATTACTTAATCTAGATGAAAGCGGTGAGATTCAGAAGGGAATCATCAATATGCTTCAATCTCTATGTAATTACAGCCAGCTCTGTTTGAGAGCATTGTGAACGAAACGATACAAGAACTTCACTATGTGGTAGTGCGAAACAAACCAGGCGAACTTGAGGTAACTATGACTGCTACCTGCACATTATTGAATTCTCACCAGTCTCGTGTCATTATTATGAAATGTTGCCTTAGTGCTCGTGCGTGAGCACTTTGCTTATGGATAGACTTTATTCATTAGAATAAAATGATACTAAATCGTATGGATTAAAAAAGAAGTATATCGAATGTATAGATAAGGCCAAGGCCATACATTACGACGGCAGCGCCTAGCCAACCAGGGAGGAGACAAAAACAGCACACTCCATCCGTAACCCCAAATAAGGACAGACCAAGTATACCTATACACTGCCACACACAATGATGAACTCACAAACTCATGTCTGTTTTGTTTGTATCACAGATATTTAGTGATGCTTACGTGCAGAAAAAGGCTACAACACTGTGTGTAGAGCTCCTAACAGCCTTTGCTACCTGTATGGAACAATTGGCAATCTCACAACCCGACTCCGAGACAGCAACATCATCTGAGATCAGGTAGGTGCAATATACATCAGTTTCAAAATAACTGACGGAGAAAGATAAACAGACATATAAACAGACATACCAAGAGAGAAAGTGTTATTGGTTTAACTCGATTCTCAGTTCAAAATGACTACCGGCCAAGAATAACATCAAAGACAGAGAATGGATAAGAGATGTTAACGACATACATATTTAAAAGACACCGCTTATCTTTTATAAAAATCAGAACCTTATCGTACCGCCTTGGGATGGTCACTGAATGTGTAAACCAGGTGTATGTTGTACCAATACACACCGAGTTCTAATTCCGGTCGTGTACAAGTTGACTTAGTTAATCAATCTCAATCTATCCTACTACTTGACTATAAAAAACAGAGAGAAGATGTGGTACATTTCAGCGCACGTTTTCGCAGCATGAAATACAGTTTGTTCAGTTCGATGGTCACCGTTATGACCAATCTGTCTTCTGCCGCTGTTAGTATGAAGCAATAACTTCTTTTTCAGAGAACAAGTCAGCGAACCACATGGTGTAATTGGCCAACACATACACCAGGAAGTCGTTCTATCCAAGGTATGTGATGTCTCTGTTTGACATACTCTCCACAAATAACAATCAGAATAGCATTTTATTTCGGTAATTTCCCGAAATTATTGTATTGTAGTTTTATTAATCGAGCTGTCTTTTCTTTTTTATGCCCCCGCCATGAAATGGCGACGGGCATTAAGAGTTGCTCCTGTCCGTCCGTCCGTCCGTCCTTCCGTCCGTCCGTCCGTCCGTCCGTCCGTCCGAAATTCTCGTGAACGCAACTCCTCCTAAACTACTGGTGGGAATTTCATGAAACTTTACCACAATGCTTGGCTTGATATGTAGTTGTGCATGAAGGTGGGGTTTCGCTCTTACGTGTTCCGTTCAGAAGTTATGGCCCTTTGATACTTCCATTTACATTAGTTTTAACAGGAATATATCTTGTGAACGCAACTCCTCCTAAACTACTGGTGGGAATTTAATGAAACTTTACCACAATGCTTGGCTTGATATGTAGTTGTGCATGAAGGTGGGGTTTCGCTCTTACGTGTTCCGTTCAGAAGTTATGGCCCTTTGATACTTCCATTTACATTAGTTTTAATAGGAATATATCTTGTGAACGCAACTTCTCCTTAACTACTGGTGGGAATTTAATGAAACTTTACCACAATGCTTGGCTTGATATGTAGTTGTGCATGAAGGTGGGGTTTCGCTCTTACATGTTCTGTTCAGAAGTTATGGCCCTTTGATACTTCCATTTACATTAGTTTTAATAGGAATATATCTCGTGAACGCAACTCCTCCTAAACTACTGGTGGGAATTTAATAAAACTTTACCACAATGCTTGGCCTGATATGTTGTTGTGCATAAAGGCGGGGTTTTGCTCTTACATGTTCTGTTCAAAAGTTATGGCCCTTTGATAATTTCATTTACATTAGTTTTATTCTTATATTTTGTGTTAAGCAAAATATGCATTTTGCCCATAACTTTAAAACTACTTGAGATATTGCCTTGAAACTTGAAATATTTTTTCACCATCAAAATCTACATCATAACCAACAAGATCCATAACCCTGCTTCCAATATTTTTTCAAATTATGCCCCTTTTTCACTTACATTTTGTGTTAAGCAAAATATACACTTGGCCCTTAACTTTCTTATGAAAGGAGGGATTTCAAAATAACTTGGCACAAATGTTCATCATGACAAGGTGGTGTGTCGCATACAACACCCATGCCTGTAGGTCCAAGGTCAAGGTCACTGTTACTAAAAATAGAAATTTCTTGCAAAATTGTGTCGGCTCTGTAACTTTGTTATTTGTCATTGGATTTTTAAATAACTTGGTTTAATCGATCACTATATTAAGACTGTGTGTCACATACATTCCCAAGCCTGTAGGTCCAAGGTCAAGGTCACTGTTCCTAAAAATAGAATTTTCTTCTCCAGGCTGTAACTTTGTTATGAATGGAGGGATTTCAAAATAACTTGGCACAAATGTTCACCATGACAAGGCGGTGTGTCCGCACAATACCCATGCCTGTAGATCCAAGGTCAAGGTCACTGTTACTAAAAATAGAATTTTCTTGTAATAGGAATATAATTATCTCGTGAACACAACTTGTTCTACACTACTGCTGGGAGCTTTATGAAAAACCTATAGCGGGGGCATCCGTGTCCTTTGGACACATTTCTAGTTCATAATGCAGTTAAGCTGTCAAATGCACGTGACCGAATTGCTCGAATTGCTTGGCATAGAAACATCAATATCAATCTTATTAAAGATACTTATTGATAGTGTATATTACATTTATATTTGTATTTATATTACATAATGATAATGTTTAAATATCAATTTATTTTACATCGCAATAATGTTCCAGGAAAAGAAGTTGCTAATAATGTTGAGTAACTGTCACTACACAAGAACTGACGTGATCCCAAGACTTGTAGAGAATCTTGACAAACATGGTTATGCCGAGACGAACATGGTACTGCAGGTAATGAAAAGATAGTATGATTTACACAGACGGATGGAGAAACTGACGGGTGGATATATTTTCTTAATCGATTTTTCAGTTAAACATGAACGTTGATATCAATTTATTTCGCGCTGGTTTAATTTTCGCGTAGTTTGCGCTATAAAAAGTGCGCTAATATAGATTACAGCAAAAAACAGCCATTCAATAGCGCATTTATTATGAATAGTACAATTGTCCGTATTTATGTCTACGCGAAAATGTTATTTGTGGATTCCGCGCGAAATTTCGTTCCCGCGAAATTAAATGATATATCGCAGTATTTTGGTCTATAAAAATATTCAACTCTTTAAGTTAATTACCGGTATTACAAATATACTAATTTCCATTGCTTTCTCTAAGTATTTCTCTTATTCAACCCCTAACCCCTTTATTACAAAGAATCTAGAAATGTACATGTAATTTGTAAATGTTGAATGCTGCGTGATTGAATGGTTTATTACTGCGTAATTCAATGTAGAAAAAATATCTAGATAAAATAAACTTATTTTTCACTTTCAGTTAACTAAGAACATACATAAGAAGTTGGACAAGAAGTTATTTGAAGCTTATATTGAAGAGAAATCTAACCCGATTGTAGGGGCTATGGAACCTAATATGTACCGTGGACAGTTTGACTGGAAATACTGTAGATTTCCTACAGGTAAATATAAATATATCCGGTGATCCACCATGCTCAGCCAACACATAAAAATACTTGTTCTTTTATCAAAGTTATTTGAAACCTTTTTTTGTTTGTCTTTAAAGCAGCAAATGAAAAAGTCGGTGAGATTTTCAAAACGATTCCCTTCCTTATGAGAACCTGTCAGAGGCAGGTTTGAGTTTGGTGGACCCTAGAACCTTGTTGAAAACCTCAGCGGCACATTGTTTGCGTTCAGCCGGTTAAAAGCAGTTAATTCTCTGGTTATCATTTTCATTAATTGTTTGAAATGTCTTTTTTAATTATTCATTTTATAAACAAATGCTTTATTTGTTTTCTCACTGACTGTGCGGGGAGGCTGTGTCTTCTGAATGTAGCCATTTCTGGTACGCATATTGCACTTTTTATATTTGTTCTTGGTATGGTATAACATAATCAGGTGTTATTTTCTTACAGATGTGAGAAATTATTTAAAAGAGGTTATAATGGGAATGATTGAAGTCCAAGCAGAGGTTCGTATAAACTTTTTTTTAAAGCGGCTTTTCCACAGTGTCAAGTGGCGAGACCAACACACATTCCTTTATTTGTTTTGTTTTTTAATTATATTGATATGTTTTGAAAATAACCTGTTTGTTCTACACTCCATTTCCCTTTTGATGAAACAAAGTATTTCTGATATTAGCCAAAACAAGCATTGTATTTGTTTAATTATAAAAGAAAAAGTTGTTAAATTTTGAACATGCAACTTGTATCGTTAAAAGTTGGTCTAGATACTTGCATTCACATAAAGATATTTGAATACTCAACAAATAAGAGAAATAAGTCTCTATTCATGAATAGCTTATTAATACCGTTTCCCACAAGATTGTTTTGGTTTATTAGAAAGTACATAATCTGGGATCATTAACATTTTCATTTACAAATATAGAGGATAAATATAATGGCGCTTGCCATATTTGTTCTTTTTTTGTCTATTTTACATACATTTAAGATGGTCGTTTTCTTAGGATTCTGTTAACTCTTTTATGCAGATAGCGTTTATACTTACATTCATAGTTATAGCATTGTCGATTCGATACCTTACTTGTCTGTGATATGCAGGATTTTAATTCTCAGATCCCCTGTCAAAATTCCATTCTGTTTAGTTCCACCCATTGTTTTCTCATTTAGGGCAAACCCATTCTTTTATCTGGGGACCATACGCCGTTGAACATGGAATGGTATTAATCTGAAAATACCTCATTGAACGTTCCATGTTCACCGTCATACGCACTCCATCGTTTGTGATGGATCAAAATTGTACTGTTTATTGACGTTAATATTGAATTCCCTCAACCCGGGGCTAGGCGGCATGGGCAGTAATATTCATTTCCATTACTGTCCATGCTCAATTAAACCGAGCCTGCAATAGTTTTATGTTTGTCGTGTTCGGTGGCTTTCAAAGTTTCCTTTTCATCTATTATTATTAGTAGTAGTAGTTATATATTGTTACACCTCGGAATTGCATCTATTATTATTATTAGTAGTTATATATTGTTACACCTCAGAATTGCATCTATTATTTTTAGTAGTAGTTATATATTGTTACACCTAGGAATTGCATGTCACCGTACGGTACGGGTTTGCACCCTAGTAAAGGCATTTCATTTATGTTTCAGGTCTTCTCGATTTCGCCGGCGTTTATTTCACGAGTGATGATCAAAGTAGTCGATGGCGTTGTGGAAGAGTTCTCTCGTCTTATTCAATGTGTCCCTGAATTCGGAACTAATGGAATTCTACAGGTTGATATTTTGAAGGAGTATACTTTGTCTACAATTCCTGTTTTATATTTAAATTCTAAGTGTGTAAATTTCATTTTCATTTGACTTACAAAAGTATATAGCATCATTTTCATAATTTATACTACAAGAAGGTTACTCGTGTCTCTACTTAGATCTCTGTCACTGACATTGTTCTGCTGTATTCATTCGCGGAAACGGCTGCTAAGAACATGAACTTTCAGTAATCGAACTATCTGGACTTTGATTTTAGCGGTGTCATTTTACTATGGTGCAGCAGCATCTGAAACACAAATGGCCAGGGTTGAAGGTTATAAAGATGAGATTGGAAGCCAGTCTCAAATCTCAAGCATCTGTTTGGCTGAAATGGCGACTGGTCGCCATTTCAGCCAATCAGATGCTTGAGATTTGAGACTGGTTTCCATGCTCAGTTTTATAACCTTGGGCACAGAATCCATACTTCTTGATACTACGCCTTTACCTCGTCCGCGCAGTTCTCCCCCAGTTTATTGCCTTTTACACTAATGGTATCAATACTTATATAACAGTTGGACTATTCCAAAAAGGAGATCTTGCTCGGCAGAATTAGACGAATACACGAGAGGCAAGAGAACCGTTTACCAGTTCACTTTTTGCAAACCTTTAGGGGGGGGGGGGGTTAACTTCTTTCACAAGGTCTTAAGCTGGAAGAAAGTATATGCACCAAGTAGTCAATCATTATATTTTAAAAATGAATTTAACATTGGTGATTTTTTTTTCAGGCCCGACTTGAAATTCTGTGTCTTCAGCACACAGTGGAGCTGTACAAAACTGATAACACAATGTAAGCTTTCGTCGCCATTTTTTTTATTGATGGGGAAAGAAATGATAGAAATACCGAGGAAAGAACGCGTAGAAGCATGCAATATAAATAATAATTTCATAACACTTTTTTCCTCTCTTTCGCTGCGTGGGGAGGCTGCGTTTTGTGAGTGTGACGATTCCTTATATGCATATTTAACTTTCGTGTAATTGGCATTGATGCATATCTCTTACATTGAGCCTAATTGTGTTCTGTATGTTCGCGTGATCATGATCATAATGAGCTCACAACGGAGGTATGGCACGGTAACTGTTTTTCAAACATGCATCTGGGTTAAATGTCTTCTTCCTCTTTTTAGCGGGAACATTTATTAAAAGAAACCCAAGAAAGCCAAAACGAATACTACACAATTAAACTGTACCATTAAGATCCGTACCAAACGTTGGTATGCATATGGCGGTGAACTTGGAGCCTTTAATGGGGGTCATTTCAGTGCCCAAGGTTATAAAACTGAGCATGGAAACCAGTCTCAAATCTCAAGCATCTGATTGGCTGAAATGGCGACCAGTCGCCATTTCAGCCAATCAGATACTTGAGATTTGAGACTGGTTTCCAAACTCAGTTTTATAACCTTCAGCCCTGATAAAATACCATCCCATTTCCAGCGGCATATTGGCCCCCAGATAAAAGAATGGATGATGTGTTCTATAAAACTGAAAAGGTTTATATTATATCGAGCATGCTCAAATATAATAATGTAACATTTAACATTTCTTCTTTATTGTAGTGCAATCTTCCAGGAAGCGCTCGATCACCTCCCAGATATCGGCCAAGAAGAAAATAGGTACACCCTAATATTGACCGTACAATTCTTTCACTACTTATACCAATAAACACTGATTTCTTTTTTAAAAGCAGAGTACATTTTTGTAATAAGTTTATATATTTATATAAGTTATAATTTATATAAAATTTTGGTTAAGTGGTGTTTGCATTTGTAAACAAATAATCGCAAACAACTATGTGTATGATCTGGTTAAACTGAATTTTTATATCAAATAGTAAATCACTCTGGCTAAAAATATTGCTTGTTTTCGAAACTTTGATTTCTCAACATACAAGCGATACTTAACTATAAATCTGATACTTTTTAAACCTCTTGTTTCAGGAAAGTAGAGGACCTTATCAACAAATTTAAGTCACGAATGCAATTTCAACTTATGTGTTTTATGGAATAATATTTTATTTGCTATAGAATCTGCTCAATTAATGTTTTGGTGACAAAATTATTGATTAAAAAGAATTCAGACTGTATTACATAACGGACAGTGTACATACAACCACATGTGCAAAATAGGAAAATAGTGCAATGTTTTAATTTATTTTAAAGAATTCAGTATTAAATATTCAATTTTAGCTGTGCTTTGTTGTAATGTTCAACATTTTAATCGGGTAATCAGATATACTTGGCGTGTCAAAATTTTATCCCTCAGTCCTACTGGCAGTCTTAAATCCATTCTTCCCCGCACGCAGTTCTACCCACATATCATAAAACTGAGATTGGAGACCAGTCACATCTCAATCATCAGTTTGGCTAAAATGGCGACCAATTGCCATTTCAGCAAATCAGATGCTTGAGATTTGAGACTGGTCTCCAGGTTTAGTTTTATGTCTTGGTCCTTTTGTGTGTTAGCGTCATGTCACAATTAACCAAATACCGACGTAGCAATTTGGTTAGGTGTACTAAATAATATATTCGAATTAAATCATAAATCTATATATTTTCGTAGTGTACACATGAAAATTACATAGCTGACAATAGCGGTAAGCTGCAGTAGGGATGGGGAGTTTGGTATGCTCAGTATTTCAATTCCAATGTTTTACCCAAACTCTTCAATGTTCACAAAAAACAACAAACAATGTTGTCTGAAAATAATCTATTTTAAACTTAGATGTACGATGATGCTGGTTTTACTCATTTTAACCTGGCCTGAAGGTTATAAAGCTGAGATTGGAAACCAGTCTCAAATCTCAAGCATCTGATTGGCTGAAATGGCGACTGGTCGCCATTTCAGCCAATCAGATGCTTGAGATTTGAGAATGGTTTCCATGCTCAGTTTTATAACCTTGGGCACAGATACTACTTTTACTCATGATGGTCATTAAATGTTAAATGATAAAAATATAAAAAAGTGGTGTTATACGTAGCATGAAATTATCATATATAGTATGATTCTTGCATGAACGTTAAGAAACGGTGAGCATCTATTATCACAAGACAGGAAGGCATCTAAGACGTCTTTAACGCCGTTTTTATCATATCATGAGAAGATGTATTTTTACTTACAATCGCCTTTTTTTTGCTGTCTATTGGTAAACAGGGCTATTTTCCATTTTCCTTTAAAGTTATTCT